>CAMZMU010000092.1:33913383-34379260 GCA_947311845.1 Poa pratensis | reverse complement strand
TCTTCTGGCTTATCCATGTTTCGTTTCTTAAGGTTGTCCCTAGTCATGAGCTTATTGTGTGCCAAGAGCCAAAGGAAAATGTGAATCCTGGGTGGAACAATGAGCTTCCAAACAGCAGGAATATGTTCAGGTTGGATGCCTCTAAAGTTAACTACAGCATAATGTGAAGAGCAGGAATAAACTCCCTTATTTTTCATAATAAAAATGGGTGTTGGACGGCGATCGTCGTTTTAGAACCGAGGCTACATGGAGCAGAAATTTTAGAAGACTTGAAAATACTGTTTAAAAGTTTCAAAAAAATCTATTTTATGTGTAGATATATAATGATATGATCTACCTATTTGTAAAGTTTCGTGAGAAATATGTTATATTTCGCGTTACACAAAATCACAATATTGTGATCTAAAAAACTCGGTTTTAAACGCACTTTTTTCTTTTTTGTGTGATCATTAATGAAATATATTTCGACGAAACTTGTATCGTACATAATAAATATGTAGATTTCCCGTCTGCCTTAAAAAAATGAGATTTGAAAATGTGGTATTATATTTTATTTAAGGAATCCAATAGCACTTTGCGGGGCTAGAAGCTCCATTCGTTGGGGGAAAAGACTGAAAGTTACATCAAACTTGTTTGAAGTCATCTTCTCTAGCTAGCTTTACCTTTCTCCTCTCAACAATTCCACCATGACTCTAGTAAAAAAGGCACATAAAACTAAATATACAAAAATATTTGAAAATGTCATACGAGAACGACAAACGACGAAAATATATCGTAGTAATGGACACACGCAAGGCAAGGTAAGTTGTCTAATCATTGATTCCTCACCGTACCGGCGAAAATATAAGAACAAAACACAGTTATGATCGTCGTCGCCAGCGTTGTACAAGATTGGCAGTCATCACCGCGGACAAAAACACCATATGTTCCCGTTATCCGTCGTATCGTCCATGAAAACACTTGAAGACTATGGAGCCGTAAGACTTTTGCCTAGTGTGTTGACATCTGTCAAAAAAAAAACTAATACAACATAAACTAAAGTTGCAACTAACCTAATGTTGATGTAATTTCTATCTCAGGGCACCAAAGAGGCCACAATAGACAAGAGGAGCTGACAGAAACATGGGTGAGAAATGGAGGTGACATCTGCTAAGTCTTACTTCCATAAACTAGCCATATATGAACGTTTTTGGTCGGTTCTTTTTTTGCGGGGAAAATGTTTTTGGTTATTGAAAAACATTGCTTCTTGGATTTGGAATCCTTATTTTCGATTGCCAAGCGACAATAAATACAACTGGCGATATTTCGGCGATGATGGTATCATTGTGATGGATATGCAAATAAACGCCAATATTAGAGCGTGTGATTTCACATAAAACAAATCGATTTTACATGACTTGAGAAGATTTATGCCTTCCAAACACGAACTAATAGAAAATCACACCAATAGAGGGAGCAATACCTCTTCCTAATCAGACCGAGGTAAAACGACCAGTAATGATCATTACTAGTAAATACACACATAGGTGGATCATTTGTAACTCAGATCACCGAGCCCTTCCGGGGTCAGTAGAGAGGCGAACATCCAACAATTAGCTGCTCCTAAACTGTTTATATTTTCTCAGAAAAATACCGTCAGAAGAACCACCCACTCCTATATAGTTCATTCACGTCTTTGTGATGTTAGCTGTAAGCAGTGTCGGAGGGTTATGTGTGAAGCTTGATTGCCACATGTGATTTTGTTCCATTATCCTTTTAATAGTGGGACCTGGCCCCACTCATATGGAAACAAACATAGTTCATTCATTTCATCACTTGTGCTTTCGTCTCTATATTTAGATCAAATTGAAAACAGGTCCACCATAGGTCCATTTTATTGAAAATGGAAATATAACCCCACCTTCGCATCGAGCAATGCACACAACCTTATTTTATTTTGAAGTTCATCGTAAACTTGTACAATTAAATTATTAGATAAAAGATCGATATATGCATAATTTAATTGTAAATATCTCGAGCGAATGTCAGTCTTATCGTAAATATCTCGAGCGAATGCCAGCAAACAGTTGCATCTAGCCATAACCTCTTGCTGGTGAGTAGGAAGCAAAGCTAAATCCGGATGGATAACCTGCAAAAAAAAATGGACGCTCTACTCTTGTTAAAAACAATGTTGTTTATATAATTTTATACCGGCGAGTGCGAACATAAAGTTGAACCACCTATGTGTATCCTAAGCTCATTATATTGGTTGGTGGAGAAAAATTGTAAGTAACATAAACAATAAACCAAACAATACGCGCAAAATGGAATGAGAGAAACAAATGCTCAATGGTATTCTATAGGTCACAAAAGCATCATTTTTTACACATATTTTAGTTTCTTTTTGGGTAAGTTAAGTTACATTTGAGGTCATCAGCTTCCAAACAAACATGTCTTGCTCATCAAATAAATGTACCATCATCAACCTTTGGCATAACCGCATAAGTACTACACAATCCACTTATTACCAGTTAAGATCCTTCTGAAACCGATGTTCAGTGGAACTTGTGATGAAACATTAGAAAAGGAAATATATTTCTGTTGCACTATCTTATACTCCGTACAATGTTTGGTACCACTAAGCGAGTGTGATCTCGTCTGGCCAAATATTCTTCGAAAATCTAGTGTTCATACCATCTCCAATTTTTGAAATAGCTATCCTAAAGAAATCTTGTTTGCCTCCCATGAGACTTTCGGAACCGATAATCTGTAGAGTGGTATCGTGTCTGCTCTCTTTTATCATAGAGAAATTGTTTGGAACCAACCGGTGTCCCAAACAATTTCCACCGTAGGTTCATAGCTGGTATGAACATTTTTGCCGACGAAGAGCAGTAGAGGGTGAAAGATCTTCATGGATTCTTTCGGACCACATATGTACGTAGCATACATTGCACTGACGCAACACAATAACGAAGAACAAACTCAGATATAGAGAAGAAAAAATTCAGATCGCCTACGAACTCCAACCAAGCAGCATCTGCGCACAGTGTTCAGTGTACTCACTTAGATGCAGCTACTGCAGGAGAGAAAAAGGGACAGAATGTAAGATAAAGTTTCAGAGATCTTGCTGTATCATTTGCGTAGTACAAGATAGATATATGTTCTTGTACCTCTCTACCTTTTGAGAATTCCCATGACACACACCGGTACATCCATCGATCCAGCCACACCTCCAGCGTAGCATTACGTCTATTCGGTTACCAGATTTCCCGAAAGAAGCAGAGAGAGACCGGAGAGTCCCTCCCGATCAAATAACGCACTGCTCAATCTTGTGCCGAACACTATCACCGCAGCATCTTGTACCAGCAAGAACGAAATCATTGGAGGTGCTTCAGAGATCTTGCTGTACCATCCTTCGTGCTGTTCAAATCTCGAGTATGCTTCATGACCTCTCCCACGATCAATATTTTGAGTCGCCATTTTCTGAATAGTAATAATGGAAGCTGCACCAGAATCCCGGGATGTCGCTTTCGTTGCAGATAGTGTTAGATGATTCGACCAAGGTTTACAGTTTGCACCATTCGTACGATCCGACCCTTGCCCTGACAAGCATCGGAATTCAAAACCCAAAATTTTCGAACGAGAAGTGCAATTTACTCGAAATGGTTTTGAAACTTTCTTCCATTTCTTGTCCTTGTGAATTCTCAGCAGAGCAGAGCAGAGCATGATCCTCAGCTGCCTGGATGCAGAATGACACAATCACACCTGAAGCTTTAGCACCTTTTTCAGTTACCAATGGTGAAGCCATGGAGGGGATGCAAAGATGCTCTCACTCCGGCTTCCTCGGTGTGTAGTCAACAGCTTAACCAACCGGGGCCAGCCCCTCAGGTGCCGCTGCAACCAACACGAGGAGAGAGAGAGAGGGAGAATGGAGAAGCATCTCACTTGCGTTCGAGCCCTTCCTTGGCGGTTGCTTTCTCCGCGAGCCTCCGCCCTTATAAGCCACCGCCTAAGGCGCAAGATGCCCACAAGGCACCGCACCAGCACCAGCACCAGCAGAGGGAGAGTGAGAGTGAGCGACACTGCACGGCGCTGCCACTGAACGCCCCCTCTCGTTCGGTGGGAGACCGGGAGACAGCCGGCGAGGCTTCCTCCATCGACCCCTCCTCCCTCGCGCCCCCACGTAGCTTTAGCAATGCCGCGCTGTCCGAAGCCTGCCCGCGGCGGCTCCGAGGACGTGAAGATGGAGGACTTCGTGGAGTCGATGCTCAACTTCGGCGGGGACGGGGACGACGAGAGCGATGACGGGGAGCAGCCGCCGGCGGGGAGGCGAAGGCGTTCAAGTCCAAGAACCTGGTCGCCGAGAGGAAGAGGAGGAACAGGCTCAACGGCAACATCCTCGCGCTCAGGGCCGTCGTGCCCACCATCACCAAGGTGCGGCTTGTTCATGCTTCTTCCTGACCCAGCAGCGATTTTAATTAAGTGCACTGATCACGCCACCAAAATTAGCCACTGACTAATTTGTTTGTGTTTCTCATGGCATGTCTGTCTCATGTACACACACACACACACACACACACACACACACACACACACACACACACACACACACACACACACACACACACACACACACACACACACACACACACACACACACACACACACACACACACACACACATAAAGAAACTAATCTGAACTGCCTCCTCATGGGAGAAAATTCAGTTGCCACTATCTGAACATGCCCCAATTGGGTTTGCCTGCCTGCTGTTTTCAGATGAGCAAGGAAGCCACCCTGTCGGACGCAATCGATCTCATCAAGAAGCTCCAGAACGAGGTCCTTGAGCTGCAGACCCAGCTCGCAGACTCGCCCGGCGAGGCCCGGGAGAAGCAAGGCAGCGCGTCTTGTTCCGAAACCTTCGCCCCCACCGACAACATCCATTATCAGGTAGTACCTGCTGGCTGCTGCTATGTACGAGGCATGGACACTGCCAGAGTTATTAGTAGTAGTTAAAAAACTGAAAGAGAACATTTGGAGAGCATCTGGCTTAACTTGATCTTTTATGATCAACTATTGCCCCGTGCCGCAATCTGTAGAATATAATTGTTCAACTTCACCACACTGACCAAGTACTTTTCACCAATTGCCGGACACTTGAATATCTTTCAAATTACATAACTTAGTTTTATTCCAACATACTTGTAAACACAGCTAAACAAAGGCGAGAAATTCACACTTTTGTTTGTCTTTTTTTTGTGAATATATTTTGTCTAATAAAGTAGTCATATAATTTGCTTCACGGCCCAATAAACCATGCAATTTCAGACTGCCAAGTTTATACTCCCTCCGTCCCAATAGGTGGCTTATAAATTGAGTTAAAAGATCAATGTTTTCTAATTTTGACCAAGTATATATACAAAAATATGAAGATTTACAATATCACATCAATATCAATATATTCACCATAAGATATATTTTCATAATATATTTATTTCACATTGTAATTGTTGATATATTTATATTTATATTTGGTCAAACATAGAAATTGTTGACTTTTTAAGTGATTTTATACGCCACCTAAATAGGGACTGAGGGAGTAAAAGGAACATAGTTTTAAGAATAAAGCATCAGATATCTAATTATCGATTCACCGCTGATTTTTTTACCAAACTTTAGTCGTGATATCCTGCTGACTTCTCATATTCACCGAGCTATGCATGTTATTTCTCATACTCGCCGTTTGGCTGTGAAGAATTTTAGTTTGATCTTTTCTATTTTCTCTGTTTCCAGTACTCTTGTCTGTACTCTCCTTCTATGATCAATGAAAAGCAGCCCCATCTGCATTCTCGTCAAAAAAAAAAGATTTTTTTCTCATACTCACCAAGCTGTACATGTTCACAGGGTCAGGTGGAGCTGATACCCCTGGGGTCATGCAAGTACAACCTCAAGATCTTTTGGACCAAGAAAGCAGGCCTCTTCACCAAGGTGCTGGAGGCACTCTGCAGCTACAATGTGCAAGTGCTTAGCCTGAACACCATCACCTTCTATGGTTATGCAGAGAGTTTCTTCTCCATCGAGGTAAATTATCCTTACAATTTTTGGCTACAGCAGAAGCTGGCATATTCTACTGAACTTATAACCTGTTCTTGTTATTAGTTTTCTGATAAGGCGGACGGCTTTCTCTGAATGTGTCCATGTGCAGGTGAAGGGTGAGCAGGATGTTGTGATGGTAGAGCTAAGGAACCTCCTCGCCAATATTGTGGAGGTCCCAAGCATTTGACCCTTTGAGGCTCTTGCGAACAATAACTCACAGAAGACATATTAGAGAACACATATATGATTCTGTGCAAATAGCTCCTCTTTTTAGAAAGAAAAGAACGAACTCTAGTGTGGCATAGTCTTTGTGTAGGGAGCATACGGCAGGGATACTTGTTGAGCTGACAAAACTGACGGTGAAATGTCTGAATTTTGTGTTGGAGTAGAACGCAGAGGCGCAATGAACCTGTGAGTTGCGAATTGATGGCATAATTGACCACTGTCCTTATTTAATTTTCTCTAGTAATAATGGCCTGGGTGGTAATACTTCATGCATGCCACCGTCGAACTGAAACTTAAAAAATGACAAATCCCCTGAATTGCGCCGGTGAAATTGCAATGTCTGCGGCGATTAGATGCAGATCATGTTTGAACCGAATGCCTTGTTTTTTTAGACATGTGAACCGAATGCCTTGCTAGTTGAATGATTCTAGTGTTCTGTGTATCTCAACGGAGCCAAAGACGTGTTCTTGGAAAAATAAAATACATTGCAAGATTTGGTCAGAACCGCCGAACTCGATTTCAGGCGAAAACAAATTGAAGAGAAACAACAGCGGCACCTACCGGAACCATATGCTCCTGACTATAAACCACTGCAACAGCAGGCTACACGCCTACACCTCCATCCTCCTGACGGCCAGCGGCGGCAGCGCCGCTCGAGATCGAAAAGAAACGAAAATCAAGGTGAAGGGCGGAAGGAAGTTACTGTTACCGCTCCGAAAGAGAAGCAAACAGCAGCAGCGCTGTAAGATTCGCGCAAAGAGATATGGAAGTTATAGCCGAGCACGACGCCTCTTCCACGTGGCAACGTGGGGTGGGTCCCACCGCCATAAGGACACGGCCACTCGTCTCTCTAACCAATCTTCTTCCCCTTCCCTCCCGTCTCTCTCAGATCTCTTCCCCGACACCGTCTCCAACCTGTCCTCCTGATCCTCTCCTCCGCCCATCGCGCCAAGGTGAGCCCCAAATCCGCCATCTTCTCCCTTCTTCCGCTATCCTCGCGGCATTCGCTCGCGCCAGCCGGTTCCGCCGTGCCCCGGCGCTTCGATCCGCGCGCTCTTTGGCGGGATTTCTTCTGTTTTCTTGGCTGCGGGGCGTTTCGTCGCTTCGATCCGATCTTTTGGTCGGGAGGGGGTTCCGATCTGATCCGGGACCCGGACGGCTTTGATTGTGCAGGTGTGGGCGCGAGTTTGACCTGCCGCGATGGATCGCGCGGAGCTCACCACCGACCAGGTCAGTCCATGCTTGGGATTCCCCTTCCTGGTAGATGTATTCACACATTGTTGTAGTGTGCATTGAGACCTGTGCGGCTAGCTTTGACGCATTGAGTTTTTAAGACGCGCTGCGTGTATGGGTTAGATTGGTGGCGCGCATTACCTGGAGGCGAGCTCTTTAGGAAAGAGGAGCGCTTTTTGTGATTGAACAGCGCAAACGGCTCCCGAATTCGATTGAAAGTTGATGCTTTCGTGATTGGTTTCTGCAAGCGTGATTGAACAGAGCAGATGGTTTTTCTGTTAGTTAGAAGAAGAAAAGTTGTGTGCTGTTTTTGTAGGATAATCTAGGGTAGAATCATTTATTTTCGTGTCAAAAAGATTGCTAACACATTGTATCTAGAGCGTCTCAAATCGTTGTGTGAGTAGGTGGTTCCATTTTTACTGTCTCTTAAAATTTGTCGTCAGCTCCTCATTAGCTAGGCTTGTTTTCTTATGAAATATTGCAAGCACTACTGATCTTTGAGGGTGGTCAACCTAATTTTATGGGGGCATCAACCGAATGTGTAAGGGTATGAGGGTAGCTACCAAATAGTACGAGGGTGTTACCCAGAAAGTGTGTCCACGTGCAGCCGATTAGTTTCTCTCTAACCTTGAAAACATTAAGGGGAGATTTTTACACTGTATTAATTATCTGATCCTTGTTCTGTATCTCAAGGTTCTCAAGCGGGACATTCCATGGGAGACATATATGTCAACTAAGCTGATCTCTTCGACGTGCCTTCAGCTTTTAAGGCGTTATGACCACAAACCAGAAGCTCAGAGAGGTCCTTTGCTTGATGAGGTGAGTAGCTTTTTTCTTTGCGCTAAAAAGCTCAGAAAAAAACCTACGTATCACTGCCTTTTGTTGCCATATTTTGTTGTTGAAGTTCTACCGCTGGACGCTGATACATAATGCCTGGCTGGTGCATTCTGCATCTGAATATCACCACTGTTCTCCTTCCATTACTCTCCTATGAAATACGTTATTTCCATTAGGAATTTAGCTTTAACTCACCTGTCACGAAATCATAGGATTAGTCTATGCTATTGGGTTAGCATTAAGAGGTTCATTTTTTAGACACTGAATGTGTTTTTTTCTCAATCCCTAGTCATAACTGTTTATTGTACTTTCTATTTGTGATTGCAGTGTCATTGCCAAATATTTCACTTCTATTTGACTCCATAAATTGAAATTTTCAAATAACCTTGTAAAGTATGGTTTCTGAAAAATTTCTATGTTTTATAGGATGGGCCATCCTATGTTCAAGTTTTTTTGAATATCTTGCGGAGCATCTCTAAGGAAGAGACCGTGGAATATGTGCTTGCCCTCATTGATGAGATGCTTGCAGGTGCTCAACTCATCCACTTGATTAAACTATTTGTAAGTGCTATACTGTTAACTTTTTTGTATTTGTTATAGTGTTAAATTATTGTCTTCGTTTCAGCAAATCCTAAGCGAGCAGCACTGTTCTATGACAAATCACTCGCTGGTGAAGACATTTACGATCCTTTTCTAAGGCAAGTATTATAGATTTTTGGAGTGACATACTGTGCCTTTTTTCTATACTACTATTAAAAGAGCAAACTTGTTGGGATACTTTAAATCTGGACCGTTCAATATCCGATCAAACAGTCCAGATCGTCCCAATGTTTGACAACTCAACAATGCCCGATTTTTCCCGTTTTAACCTCCCACCAAATCACATAATACTACTAAATTGCCACTCATCTACGAATCGTTATTTTTGTCTATCACAACCCGCTTCTGCCGCACCCACCGGCCGCCGCCGCTCGCTTCTACCGCACACGCGGGCGCCCGGTGCTAGCACTGCATCCGTCGTCGCCCGCTCGTGCTGCACCTACCCACTTCCGGTCGGCATCCTGCCCAACACCGCCCCATGCATGTGCTGCATCGCCCTCCGTCATCATACGTAGTGCAAGGTGCAGACTGGATGCGGCATCAATGGGTAATACAACCTGCACTCTCCATGGACCATGGATAATCTCAAGGTGGTGCCTGACCCCATTTATATATGATGTCATCGTCACACTGAAACTATACTGGCTTCAGCAGAAAGCCAGATTAACATTGCTGTTGCACGTGGATCCAACCAATAGTTCGTTGTACAAGGGATATCCAAGATATGGGGCTACAGGTTCTAAGCAAAATTGAACTGCAGAAATAGGACATATGGAAATAACTGAGATGCGGCTCGGCGAAACGGCGACGCGGAGTGCGCCCGCGGACGCGTATCATCTTAAAAGCTGGACATCTCATTTACTGTACAAATAAGTCAACATAGGCTACAACATGTTGATTGTGCACTAGTTCCTATTGAGAAGGCAGTTGATGGATGACCAACCCATGGGAACAGAACACCTGTTGCATTGGTTTGCCTGCTAACTAAATGGGGTTATGAAGCATACTTTGTGGATAGCATCTCCACGTATTGTACTAGTAATTCCATCCAATTTTGGAATGAATTGGTCTTAGGATGGGGCCAATCCATTCTACTAACCAAACAAAACCCTATACTATTGGTCGTGTTCCACTCACCAAACAAAATCTTATTGGATTGAATGATAATTGTACTCCGTAAATCAAAGGTACCAGGTACCTTTAGTTGATTGCAATGCATTATCAACATTTGACATATACCGGCAGACTAGCACTTTATTTGCTCGGATATTTCATGGGGTGTCATCCAAAGTGGTGCGACTTGATGATAAATTTTTACCATATTGTTTCCCCCTTGAGACTTAATATTATTCAGTATCCATCATCCAATCCCTTCAACTAAACTTGGATATCAAGCCAGCACATGAACCAACCACTTTTTTGCTTTGCACCATGCCACCATCTCAACTGGGATGGGCTGAGCCCATAGTTGATATGCTACTTTTTATCGCCAGCTTTTTCCCTGTATTAGTTTGTTCTCTGGCTATCATATTTAACTCACAAAATTAACATTTTCCAGATTGCTCTGGAAAGGTAACTGGTTCGTACAAGAAAAAAGCTGCAAGATACTGACCCAGCTAATAAGGTACTCTCCAAGTTATGTATGCAAATGATTGTATTGTGGTTTTCCTTATTCTGGACAATCTAACTTTATATGCATATAGTGCGAGACCTAAGCTTCAGAATGGCATGGTTCCAAACGGAGAGGCTTCAAACTCAAAGAGCAAGCTTACATCAATTCATGATGTGTTGAAGGGTTTGGTTGATTGGCTCTGTTCTCAGGTCAGAACTTGTGAAATGCCCTTATGGTTTATTGCTTTGCATCTATTGTACTATGAAATAGTGTTCAGGAGCTCTAAACTTGAAGAATGGTGTGCTTTGCAGCTGAGGAGCCCGACCCACCCAAACTGCTCTATTCCTACTGCTACCCATTGTCTCGCCACTTTGCTAAAGGAGGCATATGTTAGAACTTTATTTGTCCAGGCAGATGGTGCAAAATTGCTCATCCCTTTAATATCTCCAGCTTCAACACAACAGTCAATTCAGGTGATTGATGTGGCCCTTAATTATATGTAATTGATTTATGTATGGTTGTTCTGTCTCAAGAACACAAGTTAAACTTTCTACGCTCAATTTGCCCATGCTGTACCTTTTAGATTTTTTGGATGCATGCATGTCCCTATTCCACATCTTAATTCCGTTAGGCTAATTTAAATAACAGGGGCGCGATCATCTTGGGATGATTGTACATTTATCAGTACACTAAGCATCCAATTGTAGATAACAAGCATAACAGTTTTAGAAATGAGACAAGCATAACATTTTTAGAAACGAGACGAGCGTACCGTTTTCATCTTCTCTACATCGTATACTCACCCCTTCTTGTATCTTGTGCAGCTCCTCTATGAAACTTGCCTTTGTATCTGGCTTTTATCCTTCTATGATGTAGCTGTTGATTATTTGTCCACTACAAGGGTTATTCCAAGACTTGTAGACGTTGTCAAAGGCTCTACTAAAGAGAAGGTGAGTTTTGAAGTTTTCTTGTTTTATTATGTTATCTCATTTCCTTTATATCAGAAATAGCAAGATAATATTATCCATTTTCTATTTTTTGAAGGTTGTCAGAGTTGTTGTGATGTCCTTCCGTAATTTGTTGGCAAAGGGCGCATTTGCTGCCCAAATGATTGATCTTGGGTTGCCACATATAGTACAGAATTTGAAAGCTCAAGCATGGAGTGATGAGGTGAGGATCTTGCGGAACCTTTTGAATTTCAAGCATTCCATGGAAGACTGTCAACAGCTGAAACATTGTTTAAACCTTTTTTGGGCGGAAATTGTGGGTAGAAGCATGCCTAAGAATGAACCATCTGAAATATATTCCCTTCTAGAAGTCCAGTGAAGTAAAAAGTATATGTTTTTAATTTCCCTTTATTACTGTTTACTCTAAATGAGGACACTCTTTAGTTTATTTTCTTGTTTGCTGAAGGTTTCTGTGTTCTAGTCCCAAACTTCTCATGCCAACCTTGGTAATTTGATGGAAATATTTGCTTGTTAACTCTACAAAGAGCTGCTGGGCATTGACATTAATACACATTGACCTTATCTGTAATATATTGCTAGTATGATAAGATGCATGTAATTGCAGCATCAGAAATGTTTAGGGGCATCTTGAAAAAAATGTGTGGAACTTGGGAACCAATGCAAACATAAGTTTGTGTGGAATTATTTAGTTTGTTGTGCATTCAATTGAGCCTGGTTATTACCTCTTTGAACTGACATTTTGTTACCTGTGCACCCAGGATTTATTGGATGCACTGAATCAACTAGAAGTAGGCCTCAAAGAGAACATTAAGATATTGAGCTCATTTGACAAGTACAAACAGCAAGTTCTTCTTGGCCATCTCGATTGGTCTCCAATGCACAAAGACCCAAATTTCTGGCGAGAGAATATTACTAATTTTGAGGAAAATGATTTCCAGGTATGTTCCGTCCTTTCTTGAACGAAAATGTGAATAATAATTAAGAATGCCTTGTGGAATTGCCTGCAAAACTGTCCCCTTGTGTGTCATTTCAGGAGCTAAATCCTTGTATAATCCAAAGTGACCTACGAATCTAATTTATTTTTGTCCAGCTCTCCTATGCTAAGACCTTTTCCACTTATATTCACTTCCAGTGCAGCAAGTCAAGACACCAGTGCACGAAACACCCTAGATTACGCTTGTTCTAGTGTTCTTCCATATGGTTAAGTAGTTTTATGGACCTTTTCTGCCATGCATAGACAATATACACATGCTAGTTACTATTTGGCTTCAACCCATCTCCGTTTATGACATCCAATATTACACTGTTTCGATGTTTGCAGTTAGTCTGAATTTTCTGTATTGTGGAGTGACACCATCAGTTTTGCAGATCCTACGTGTCCTTATGACAGTCATCGACACCTCAACCGACAGTACTGCTCTTGCGGTTGCCTGCTACGATCTCTCACAGTTCCTTCAGTACCACCCTTCTGGCCGCTTAGTTGTGTCAGACCTCAAGGCGAAGGACCGTGTTATGAAACTCATGAACCACGACAATGCCGAAGTGAGGAAGAACTCCCTACTCTGCGTGCAGAGGCTCTTCCTCGGCGCCAAGTATGCTAGCTTCCTGCAGGCTTAAGACCAAGAAGTTTTGTATTTATATGAAGCATTAGATCCACAGAACCCCATGCCGTTTTTCAGAATGGCGAAACTATGATTGAGAATGTAAGACCTCGAAATTTTCTTGTCCAGTATATCCTGTTGCTATTTGATTTATGGAACTGGTGTATAATAAATAATCTCAGCTATTCCTTGCTCGATGTAATAAAATGTCCCGGGCAGTGTTACTTTCCTCTGAACATTGTTGTTGTCTGCGGAAAGAAGTAAGAAACTGATTTATGTAAATTCTATTCATTTTTGGGAATTGATTGTTGTAGTTTGTCTTTGGATTTTTTATCTTATGAATTTCCTTTCGTTGTCACACTTAATTCTTTTATGAGAAGAAGCGAACTTGATCATGCCATGTGATTCGCTGACACCCGATTTAGTAAAATTTGCATGGTCCTCGTAGTGTCAAAGAGGTAAACATCGTTTCAACTATTAACTTGACTGTAGCTCACATAAGTCGAGCCCAAATGGATTTTCGTTCTGGATTTGCTATCTTATGTAGTCCAGGATATGCCACCTTATCCTTCAGTATTCACAAGAGGTCTCCGAGCTTTTGTTTCTCTAGGGGCACTGGCGAGTCAAGAGAGGCAAGCGGAAGGACGGGGCTGGGGGAGGCCGGCTGCAATCGGCATCTGTTTCTGTCTGCGTTCGTGGCTCAGTGTGAAAAACTGGACTTGGTGAGACGCATAACTATTTTTTGGACCTCTTCTAAAATAAAATAAAAACCAAACTCTTATTTTCCTATGTTTATATACTCCAATTTACTAGTATATCCTTAACAGTAGCATTGTTGCAAATTTAAAAAAAAACAGTAGCATTGTTGTAAACTAAATTAGCTGCACTACATACACCTTCATATGTCACCGATAAAGGCCATCCATGTATTTCAGTCTCAACAATTTCCAAACACAACCGCTAAAATCAAATTTCGACAGTTCAAAGCCCGACTCACGGCGTTCTTTTGCATGGTGTTCTGTTTTATTCACTAGATTCCCAGGATACATATTGCTCGATATTGTTTCGAGTCCTTCAAACCGACTTACACACCCTTACACAAAAGAGGAGGCCTCTTCTGTTCCGTCGAAGTACGCTCCTGTTGGTCCTTCCCTCGGCGCAAGTGCCACACTCACAGGGCCTCTCGCGCCTTCCGCGGTGGTCAGATCCCCGGTGTGGAAGTTGCCGTCGGTGTTGACATGGCCAGGATTCACACAGTTGATGCGCAGCGAGGTGTGCTTCTTGGCAAGAACCCTTGTGTAGGCATTCATCAGGGCCTTGGACACTCTGTACGCCGAGGGCCCTTTCTCCACTGGCCATCCACGTTGATCCAGTTGGCCGTTCTTGAAGTCCTTGAGGAAGAGTTCTGACAGTTCGTCCACCCTCTCCAAAGATAGCTTGTCGATGTCGTTAAACTCCTGTTTCAGTTCTTCTCCACTGAAAAGCTAGTTTTGAAAAATGAATATTATTACTCCATGAAATATCCTCAGCAAATTGTACTATATGGCATTCTTTTTCAGATTGGAGAGAGTACCCGTAGTAATCCGATAAAAGAGGAGAGGTTAACAACTCTTGCATCAGAGGAGGCTAGAAGCAGAGGCAGCAGTGCTTCTGTGACATTCTTGGTGCCGACGTAGTTTGTTCTTAGGCATTCTTCTGCTTCCACGTAACTCTCTGTCGACCGCTGGTCCACCCACTCGAGCCTCTCTATTGCGCTCATGCTTGTAAACTTCTCCGATGCAACCTAGGATTCCATGCTAGGTTTCAGATGCATATTTAATCTACACTTGCATTTGCAATGTGATTTTTTTCTCTTTACAGTTTTCTAAATTAGGATGTCCACAATAATTCCTAGTAAGTTTGTATCTACAGACTACAGATCTATAGACCCATATGATTCTTATGCTTTATCTCGTTCACCAAATTTTAAGGTATGGTATTGGTAAGTTGGATTTCCGTGCCCCCTTTAGCTATCATGCTCAAAATATTATTAATCTGAACATTCTCTTTTACATGTCATATCGATGTTGCAATGATCTTCATCTAACACACATATGCGAAACCTACTCCTACTTTCTATAAGTGTGTCAATTAATTTAGTGGTAAATACTATGGCAGTACATTTAATCATATAAATCTACTTTGTTTTGAGAGAAACCATAAATCTACTGATATATCATACCTATGCGACAAATCCAAGTACTTCTGTGTACATTACTTAGCATCAATCTACATTTCATGAATCGGGGAAGTGTTAGCTTATCTCTAGTCTAATCTACCATCTGAAATTAGCGACGTCTAAGAAACAGAAGGAAGTAAGCCAACCACTTCCTGAATGGCTGCCGGGTCTGGGTTTCCGATGTCTACTGTCACCCCGAGAATTGCTGCGTTATTGACCTGCAAAACACGAAGAATTCATTATCACAACATAAACCATCTGCATATACAGCCTTTGCCGCATATAACTCCATATTAGCGCACCACACACAGTTACCAAGAAAACCAAACATGCTAAAGCTAATGACTCGGACAGTAAGACGATGGAAAGGAGAACCAAACCGTACCAAAATGTCTAGCTTGCCAAACTTATCCCTAACGAAATCTGCCAAACGAGCCGCGCTCGACGGCTCGCGCACATCAAGCTGATGGAACATGACATCCAACAGCCGGAGCTCTCGAAGCTCGCCGACTGCCGCGGCACCCCTCTTTTCATCCCTGGCCGTCAGGACGACGGTGACTCCGTTGGACGCCAGCTGCTTGCATATCTCCAACCCAATGCCCTTGTTCCCACCAGTCACCACGGCAACCCTGAATGAAGAGAGCAAACGAGTTGGCCATTCAAGAGGGGGAGACAAAATTTGGGGTTGGCATTGTTTGGAGGAAATAGGAGATCGAAGCTAACCTTTGCTCAGATGATCGGACGGAGCTTCCTTCCATTGTGGGGAGATTCTGGAGGGCGGGGAATGAGGAGTCGATCGATCAGCTGAGTGCCCAAAAAAAAAGTGTTCAACTGAAAGAACAAATGGAGAAAACAGAGAGCATGCAGCACGAACCTGAGCGGATTGGAACCGGGAAGGTGAGGGGGGAAGGGTGTGAGGGGAGAAGAGAGCCGAGAGCGTATAAATAGCGGGCACTGACGACGGGCACAGATTTTTCTCCTCCACTACTCACTGTTTCCGGTGTTGCAAAGTAGCCTGAAGATTTCGGGAGGAAGGTGGGAGGAGGAGACGGGGTCAGATTTTGGACGTTTCGCTCCAGACTTGGTACTGCAGTTTTTCTCCGGTTGGTTGGTGATGTGAGTGCCAGTCTATGTAAGGGTCCGTCAAAGCAAAGTCGACGAGGATGAACATAAAATAACCATAGTATGATCGGAAATTTGTTTAAAGATGCTTTCCGCGGGTACTTTTATAGATTTGCCATTCAGGTTATTCCAGGACACTTTTTGACGCCCTTAAAGATTGACGTTGACACGTTGTGGTTGTGCTTCAGAGTCTCTCGCGCGATCCGTCATTGGGCTCATTCCGTAGTCTTTATTTTATTTTTTGACAATAACAGCGAGCCCTGTGATCTTTTTTTTTAATCTTCTACATTAAGAGAGAGCAGACCTTTATATTCCGTAGTCTTTATCACTGTAGTATGCGGCAAGGCAAGACACTGATCGAGTTTGTTGTAACTTGCACATGTGTGCTTTTTAATGTATTCTCCGGTGTTGAAAATGTCCATATAGGCGTTAACCCGATGGTAAAAAGACTGATTCGGGTGAAAGTGGACAAAACCTCCACATGCTTATTTTAACGGTGATGACATGGACGATGGCGTAGGTTGTTACAAAAGATAGCAAGAAACGATGAAGTAGCGGAAAGATCAAACCAACGGGGACACGAGATTTAACGTGGAAAACCCCTCCAAACAAAGGAGAGGAAAAAACCACGGGCGCCCGCCAGCAATCACTTCACTATATCGGGGTGAGGTTACAAACGCCGTGGGTTTACAATGTATGGCTTGGCATACCCTAACCGGCGGCTTACAAGATGTATTTATAGTGGACAAACCCTAAGTCGGCTGCAGTCCGACTCGGAAACGATCCGTACCGTACCGCGGGTGGCTGCCGCCCCCCGCACCCCCTTCCGTGCATACCGGATGGGCCTACGAGTGTGATGGGCCAACTTCTGACTCCGGGGCGCTCCGCTCTCCTACGTCACAAGCTGGCCTTTATCAGTACATACGAATTTGGATCACCAGAAAACACACATAGGTGACGTCCATGATGATGCTCCCGAGAGGTTTCACCATCTTGCCGGGTATTATACCATAAAAAGGCTCGGTAGAGGGCTTGAGCTCCGAGTGGGGGATCTTCATATAGCCGAGGGTCTGGGAGTAGAAGATGTTTAGCCCACTTCGCTGTTCATATGGATCTTGGTCAGCCGGATACTGAACCATTATCGGATACTGAACCAAATTATCATAGGGATTCTGAAACTGATGTCATTTTCGGTCGGGAGAAATCGTCTTAACTATGACCCTCATCATAGGCCCTACTCATCAGTGGCGGATCAGGGGTGCCAAGCTTACTATTGAGCTTATGGACTTTTCACATTTAGCCAAAAAAAAATATAGGATTTGTCCAAATACTAGCAAGTAATTGAAAATTTGAATTTTGGAAGGGGTGCCATGGCACCCCGACTGGATCCGCCCCTGCTACTCATTTATCAGTGCGTGAAAGTTCAATCTCACTTGTCAAATTTTAGTTGGTACATGGATATGTGTTATACGGTCCCATACCCGACCTGTACCCTCTCTATATGATGTGTATGATATTTTTTCATTTACGTACCCATGGATAATCTTTTGTGCCATGCCCTTACCCTAATAGATAGGGTTCTTATTTCCTTCAAAAAAAAAATTGTTCTTACCCGCAGGATAAGCGTGTAATGGGTATGCATTGCCACTCCCGTCCATAACTTCTCTCATATGCTGCCCGGCTTATTATATGGGGATTAACTACTAGTTTAGAAAAGTAATAAGCTGGGCTATCTTTTTTAGAAACTAGATGAATACCCCGCGCGTTGCTGCGGTATTTCTGGTTAAGTAAATATTTTACACTACAACCTAGAAGAGTTAGAAATATGAAATTATGTATTAACAAATGTGATTGCAATTAGAAAAATATATGCTTTACACCAAAGCATCATATTGTTTAATGCATTCAAGACTTCAAATTATACTGGAACATGTAACCTTTTTGCTATGGACTAATATTCTCTGTTTTCCTCTTTTTGCATAAATAGAGAGAAGTGGTTGCGCACTAGTCCATAATAAATAAGAAATACTGATTTTTTAAAGTTATTAATGGATAATTAATGGGTAAAGAGTCGGTACAACTTATATTTAAAAACTCCCACGGGTAAAATAAATCACAAAATGCTGTGGTTTAGATAGGTGAGCAAAAAATGCAAGACACAATCCCTGATTAACGATGGTTCTTTATCAAAATATGTTGACAACAATTTTGTTTACCTACTTTTTTCAAGTCTTACATCATGAAAAGAAAGTATGGTTCAAATCCAATGTGTCGTGCAGCGGCTACACATTCACTTTAAGGAAATAAGTTTAAGTGCAAAAAAATCAAACAAAAGCATGATAAGTAATAATGTCGGTTAAAAAATGGAAAATAGTACTATCACTGTGATCTGGTCGACAACACTACTTTTTTATTTGCATATGAAGCACACATGCATTTAGCTTCTTCTTCAACCATAAAGCCAGAAGATGAGTTTCTGCTAGAGCCTAGAGACTTGTATTGCAGTAAACAACAGACTGACTTATATAGTAAAATAAGATCATAATGCATAAAATAAGCAAGTTTAAATATACGGGTTTGTTCAACTTGTCCTAGTTAATGATGCCAGGATTTAACTCTGTCATGCTGTGAACGGATGCCCACCTTTTTCAAGAACACGCAAGAGAATTGCGTGTCTTCTTTATTAAGATAGGAGAAGCAAATTTACAAGAGCCAACCCGAGCCAAGGAACCACAGGCGATTCCTTGCTCTAACACCACACTGATTACTCGCTAATCCTCGCATCCACTCCACAAAGCTTAGCTCTACGCCACAGCTCCCACTCCTCTCTAATCTTCCTACAAACCGTCCACGGTAATGAGGCTACCTTGTCGAACACCCTGCTGTTCCGTTCGAGCCACAGACTCTGCGCTACCAAGATGATCAAGGAGTTCACATCCTTCTTTTTGCCTCGTGGCACTGTTGCCGCTAGTGAGCACCACCAATCAGCTAAGCTGGACTGCGCCGTGGGGGTAAAACGATGTAGGCGAAGCGGCAGCAACATCTCATACCACACTTCTCTCGAAAACGAGCATTGCAGCGTCAAATGCTCCGCTGATTCCTGTTCCTGACAACACAGCGGGCAGGCGGCCGGATGGTCGAGTCCACGCCGAGCTAGTCTGTCGGCAGTCCAAATCCGCCCGCGCAGGGCAAACCACATATGCAACTTGTAGAGCAGCGGAGCTCCCGACGACCACAGCTCCTTGGCGGCAGGGAACCCCACTCTCCCCAGGAAGAACGCGCCGTATGCCGACTTGGAAGAGTAAACTCCATTACTGGTAAGCTTCCACGTGAACTTGTCCTCCTCCACACCCAGCTCCTTGCTGGCCACCAAGTCCCACACCTCCAAGAACTCTGCGATGGCGGGGATGGACGGGGCGCCTCTGATAGCCGCCACCCACCTGTGATTGGGCAACGCCTCCGCCACCGTGATCTGCTGCGCCTCCACACTGACAAATTCCATAAGGTGCGGGGCGAGCTGTGCCACACTCTGTCCGTCAATCCACCTACTGGTCCAGAATTTCAGATTTTTGCCGTTCCCCAAGTCGCACCTCGTACAAGCCAAACAGAGCTCCTCCGCTTCCGGCGCTAGCCTGAAATCCAGTCCCTGCCATGGTTTCTCCGCCCCGGTCATTTGCAGCCATCGCCATCGAGCACGCAAGACGTGATTCATCAGCCGCAGATCCTTCACACCCAAGCCGCCGAGCTCCTTTGGCAGACAGAGCGTGCGCCACGCCACCACGCAATGCCCTCGGCGAGCTTCCGTCGACGCTGACCAAAAGAAACCCCTCAGAAGCTTCTCCGCGCACTTAAAGAACCATGACGGCAAGTCCAGCGATAGCAGGTGGTAGATTGTGGTGGCTGAGAAAACAGGGATATATATATATATATATATATATATATATATATATATATATGTAGTTTTTCCTGCAAACCTGAAGACACGGTTCATGAGTGTACATCAGAGTAAGAAAAATAAAGTGGTCAAAACTAAAAATGACTCGTAGCCAAGATTTTTGGTCATAGAACCCCTGGTACCAAGCATATTCCTTGCAGCCTAGATAGCAAGTGTAAGTGTGTGACGGCGCACGTAGTGCATGGCAATATATAGTGCGGTTCGGAAAACCCTAACGGGTACAACGTGGGCCGGCCACGTCGCACACGTTTGAGTCGGTTACAGCAGCCTACGATCCGGTAGCGATCCGAATTGGCTAAGCTGTACACGTACGCTAACACGACTCGTTTTTCCTGAACTGCAAAAATATAAGCATCGGCTCATTCCCGCAACCCGCGGCGTGTCGTGACGGACGGCGGCGGCAGAGGAGGAGGAGTGCGCACGAGAGAGCCTTCTATTCTCAGCCAGCACACCAAGTGATAGAACACTCCACTATATAAAGTGGTGCAACTCTCTCTAAGCTAGCAGTATGGGACTAAACTTTAGTCACGTACATGCACCTCCAAAATTCTGCCATGCACATGGTCCAATTTGAGATTTCCAGAATTACTTATATGGGCTGCCCACTAATGGGCCCAATATTCTAACAAGTTCTATATGAACCACTGCTTGCACAATCCATCGAACAATATGTGTACACGTCCATGCTCCAAGAACCCAGCTTTGGTAGCGGGCGAGTGTCGCCTGCGCGGGTCAGTTAATCTATAGTCTATTGCAGCAGATCATCACCTCCAGCCAAGAAACTCTTATGAATCGTGATACCCTCGGTGTGGAGATTTATATGGTATAGATGAAGAGGAGATGAGAGGAGACTAAAGGGCATTTAGTATTACGACGAGACTGAGTGGGAGAATTGAAGGCATTAGTTAGAACATGGGGAAGGGGAAATGAACAGCCAAACCTTTTAAAGTATGATTTGGGTCTGGAAACTCATGCATTGCTAGAAACGCCCACCCGTGTGTGATTAGTTCACAAATCAGATATGGTAACCGATGCTCACGTGGGGGTAGGACCGCAGAAGTGAAGTGGCTGCTTGAGATTTCAGGGAAAAAGTGTTAAATTTTCTGGTCTGGCCTGAACATGTGACGATGAGGACCCTGACTCCAAATGGACGGACAGATAACTGGAATCGGCTGTGAATATCGGATGATGTGGATAGGCTGCATGTCAAGATAGAAAAATCATAAATGACTTTAGTGAGGTTTTGCTTTATAAGAGGTATAGATAGATAGATAGATAGATACAGTCCCACTTATTAATCAACAGAGTTCGAAATCAACGTAGGGATCGGCAAAGGCGAATCCAGTAGGCAGGCTTCAACAGGTAGAAGCCTGCCCTCCAAAAATGTAAATTTTGTTTTTACTACTGCTAATTTAGCCCAGCGACCATTATCTCAGCCCAATAACTCAAGGCACAGACACAAGCATATGCCCATAGCCCACGAGGCCACGATAACCTATAGCGCATATCCTGTTCGATGCTCAAAAATTCCCCTCGCTCGAGCTGCAAGCGCCTTACCAGCCGTTGCTCGCCGGGGATCAGCCGACCGAAGATCTGGCGGAGAGGGTGATTGCCGGAGCGCCGCCCCAACAGGTAGCAGCCACGCGCACGACCTGACGCGCCCACAGGCACCAAGCCGCCAAGGCGCCAACCCTAGCGGCCGTCGGCGCGGACGATTTGGGCGGTGGTTGGAGGAGCGCGCCGGCCTTCCAGGCTGTCGACACGCCAGACGTGGCGCGCTAGAAAGAGCAGGCTGTGACCTGGAAGGCTGGGCGCATCGGCAACCGTCGGCGTTCGGCAACAATGCGTATCGGTCCAGTCCTCAAACTATTTTGCAACCCGTCGCTTGCAGTTAGTATTTCCTTTGTGCATGTACTGTTAATGTAATTAGTTTCCAGATTTGCAAAACTAAAGAGAAAGACTACTGAGTATCCACACCTTGGCAGCTCAACCACTCCTTGTGCTGAACCTCAGCTACGGTCGGAATATATATTTTGGTTTTAGTTTTGGGGGTTTCTACAATAGAATCGGCACGAAGCAATGTCAGATACTATTGGTTTTGTCTTTTTGTTGTTGTTTCTCTAGTGCTGGATGTATTAGTTTGTGAATTGTATCCTTTTGATCTGAAACTTTGTGGTATATTTGTCTTAGATTTGTCTTAGATAATGACTATTTTTCTTCAGAAACAACGTTTAGTTTACTCGATGTTAACTTTCAACCCACCCTCCAAATAATTCCTCGACTCGCCGTTGGGGATCGGTACATAATCTGAGGGGTTTAGAAGCCACAGATGGCACCAGGAATCTAAATAGGTTGTAGCTCTAGCAAGGTTGTGTTCAAAATCGACGTAGGTATCGGTACATAATCTGAGGGGTTTAGAAGCCATAGACGGCACCAGGAAATAGGTTGTAGCTCTAGCAAGGTTGTGTGCCTCCACAACGTACTGCCTTCTCTGGAAGAAGATAAACGAACGGATTCAAACATTGAAGAGCCCTTATATATTTTAAACCATCGACAGAACTGGGCCTAATTGTTCGTGTGAATGGACGGAAATGGCTTTGCTGGGCCAGGAACCCGCCAAATTCTCGGCCCAGCCAAATTGGCCTTAAAGCTAGTACATTGGACCAAGAGCAAACCCTTCCGTCGCAAACAACCACCCGTAGCGCCGCTCTCGCCACCGACTCATTGATACATGGCGGCGGTCGCTGCTCGCGCTGGTGCTGCTCGCGCCGGGCTCCGGCGGATGTTCTCCGTCTCTGCCTTCGCTCCCCCGCCTCCCCCCGCCGCCCGCCCCGCAGCAGAGCCCTGCAACAACCTCTTCGTCTCAGGCAACTCCTCTCCCCGTGTCTCTCCATTCCCCTCTTATTCTTCCGCCCTAAAATTCGCTGTATTGTTTATTTCTTTGTGTTCTGGTATTCGAGGCTTGTGCCGGTACTAACTGCCTGTGGTTGGATGTGTGGAAAGTTATTACCTGCTTGATTTGAAGCCGTTCTGGATTAGAGATTTTTGTGTTAGCCTGGCCTTATAACCTCAAGGATGAAAATCTGACTGCCACTGAATCAGCCAGATGCTAATTAGACAAATTTACCATCTTATGTTTTACTACGAGAAAAAGTTCATCACGGAAACATGACGGTGGACTAGACATCACGGATGTAGCAGACAAACAATATGCATGTACATCTGCCCACAGAGCGCAAGGTTTAGCAGGACAGCACACAATAGCCAACAATTGAGCATAAAAATTGAAAATACAGTAGTAGTGCAAACAAAAGGATGTCGTTGAGATTAATTGCCAGGATACCATCTCCAGAACTAGTATATGGGTCAATGGGTCATTTTACACAAGCATAAAAACACGAGCGCGGTTTATATTTCGAACTACCAGAATACTGTTGATTTTCTTAATTCCAGATTACATTTGAAATTAATTCACACGCAAATTTAATCATCTGCTATTTCTAAACTACCAGAATCTTTTTACATGATCATAGCACGTAGGTTGAATCGCTGTTGTATCAGATGTCGCTCAGTCTGGTGCATGCCTAGCGGCGTGTTCTCATATATTTCCTCTTATTCTTCTCATGTACTATTGTATAAATACCCATACACTTGAATGAATGTAAATTGTTAGAGTTACATAATATATTTTGTTATACTGTATAATAGGAAACCGATCCTCGCCATAGCCACATCTCGAATCCCCAGCCAACATGAGTGGCACCTTGACTGCCTCCACCACCTAATGCCAACGGACTCTCCTAGTCTTCTTGAGTTGCATTTCTCTGCGCTCCCAGTCCTTGCAAATGGCAGTGGCACCAATGGTGCAATAGCTTACTGCTCATTCCTTAAGCGAAACACCACTACAACCTACCCATGAACATCAATTTCATTCATGTGTGGTCTAGACTAGTATTGGTGTGTCATATCACCGAGTGAACACGTAATACACCCAAGGCACATCAATGGTCCTTCTGTGAAAGTTCTTGTCATTTCAGCACTACAAGAATTAAAGCTTCAAGGAGCTGTGAGCTTTCACTTTCCACAACCTTGGTTGAATCTTGACATTTATTGGATGTGTTCACGTTTTTTTTTTTTTGATTTACAGCTGGATTGAATACTTTGGTACTGTCCAAAAGACATGATTCTGCTTTTTCGTTCTCTTTGGAAATAATTTATGGGGGTAAAAATAAAAATGACATAGTTGTAAGTATCTAATTTGATCACCTAGCAGGTATTTTAGTTGCGTCCTTTTCCACTGCGCTCTTTTTATAACAAAACAAACTAGAAACATACATATATTTTCTCAAATATATTCATTGTCTTCTTAATTGATATCACGAACAAACAGAATATTTCGAAATAATAAGCCTTAATTAAGTTAAAGTTTTGGCAGTATGTTTGATTCTGTTCACTGCAGCTTCCTGTGCTGTGTACTAGTGTAACTACTGAACATCTGTTGAGGAAAAGCAAAACGTGGTATCTTAAGGGCTGTTGTATTTCATACAGTTCAACTTCTGGGATGCCAATAGTTCATCTGGTTTGCCTGTAAATAATTTATCCTCTTGTTTGTAAAAAGTAAGTCAATGCCAGTGATATATGAATTTCCTCTGGAGTTTGGTGGTGTTTGTTTTTAAATTTGTTGTTCTCCATAAAGTCCACGGGATGAAAATATCACTATAACTAGCATGATTCGTGTTTTATATATACATTGTATCCAAACATATTTAGATGCAAAGTTTCATTGACTTCCTTTAATATCAAACTAGTGTACCTATGCAGGTCTGAATAAGCGCACGACAACTGACGGACTCGGGGAGGCCTTTTCAAAATTTGGTCAGGTTACGGAAGGTAAGTGGTTCTACCCTCTGTAATTCATTCCTTTTTGTACCACTACTGAATCCATTTGTCACTATGTTTGTAGCAAGAGTCATCACTGATAGATTATCAGGATACTCTAGAGGGTTTGGCTTTGTTAAATATGCAACTATAGAAGAAGCTGGCGAGGGCATCAAAGGCATGGATGGAAAGGTTAGTTCTTCTCTTAATCGGGTAATGCACTACCTGGATGGTTTCATGATAATCCATGTTGTAGTAGGGTTCATTCTTTTCTCTTTGAAAGATCGGTGGAATCATTAAAAGATGTATTATTCTCATGGTAACTTGGAAACAGTAAATCAGTTATTAGTTAATATTTTGGGGTATCTCGTTCTAGGTTATACTAAACATCGTCTACTCTGTAGCTTATTAGCTGGCTTAGTTTTTATCTGCTCTTGACACAAGTCCATTTTTTGTGTGTAGTTCCTCGATGGTTGGGTGATATTTGCAGAGTATGCCAAGGAGAGACAAGCCCAGCAGCCGCCCCAATCATCTGGGACACCCTCATCTGGCTATCAATACTCTAGCTAGTTCTCTCGATCACAAATTGCTTGTCCTCAATTTATGCTACCAATTGGAAGTCACTTTCCAATAAATTGTGGAGGAAGGGATAAAATTATAATCTAGTATGTGTCGATTGAACTATTCCACTACGGTTACAGAATTAGTCACTTTTGTACTTGGATGTTACCTGCTGGGTGCTGCTAATTTGTGTACTTGTGTGACTGTAACGTACGTCACTAACTATAATTTAGAACTTCGTTACAGATATGATCAGTGCGTATCGAGAAGCGCATTATGTACTTGTCGTGTATGCAGTCTTGTGCTGCCTGCATTTATGTACTAGCCAAAAATAGCCCTTGATTAAGCCACTTCCTTGCAAGAATAAACTGCTTACAATGTACGGTTATGGGTTTGGTATACGATCATGCGCTTTCTCTTCATGTTTTTTTTCTTCTATTTACCAGCAAAGTGCTCCTGCGCTGCTAGTAGATTACATAGCTATATTGTAGCCATCATAGTCCATGATTTTGTGCTAAATGAAAATGTTACCTCAAAAGTGCGTCACTTTTTCTTGCATAAAATGTACATCACTTCAATCAACCTTAACATCTATGGTAATTTGTATATAAAAAAACATCTATGGTAATTTCGCGATAAATTAAGTAATCTTGTGGTGGTAAATGGGAAGGTCAAAAGAAAGCTCTATAATGGAGTAAACCAGCTTGCCAAAACGTCTTACATGTCTTACATTATGGAACAGAGGTAATAGCCCCACTCAAATCCCTCTGCTAGTTGAACCTGTTTTATATCGGCCTGATTTTGAATTCTTCATTTTGTTTCTTGTCTCTTTGATTTGTTGGTTACTTGGTCCTTCGTCGATTTGATCTTGACAGTTGGCTATGTGTACACCACTAGCTCGATTGCTCGTGTCCCCCCTCCCTCTCTTCCCCCACACGGCTGACAGAGGGACAAACCCTAGCTTTCCTCGACCCGTCCTCCCTCCTCCCCTGTCGTCGCCGGCCAAGCGCCACCGGGCGAAGCCTGTGTGGTGTCGTCGGCGACGCGTCAGCCTGCCCCTACGCGAGGTGATCCAGGCGGGACGGTACTCTCCATGGCGGTGGTGAAGATCGGTTGACGTCGGCATGTCGGTGGCCGGCAAGGTGCACCAAGGGCAAACTCGCGCATGTGGAGGCGGCCCATGGCGGCGGCGGTGGCACGAGTCTGCCCGCCCAGATCCTGGTTGGCGGTGGCGTGGCTCACCGGCGCCTGCGATGATGAAGACATGGACGACGACACAACTCTTAGACTACTGCTGGTGGCGCCTGGCCTTGGCCCAGATATGGGCCCCTTGGGCCTGGATCGGGTTGGCTGGGCCTACGGGTCAATTGGTTTTAGGGGCTTTTGTCATGGGAGCCCATCACCTAACCATGGTTGATTGGGGCGCTTGATCCGGACCATTCGGATCTAGCCACCTAGCAGCCCCGTTTTGACTGGCGGGTGCGTCCTGCTCATCTTACCTCGCATCACCCTCTTGGGGGCGTCGTTGTGACTACCCTCTCCGCATCAGGGTCGGGAGGGGGGGGGGGGTGAAAACCTTGGACTGTGGTCTCGATAATGGCGGTGTGAGGCGTTGTTGCCCTCCTGGGGGCATTGTCGTGGAGCTCCGGTTACTTTCGGTTTCATTCTGATGCCATTGGTGCAAGTTTGGTTCTCCCGTACTTTTGCTTTATCTTTGATCTGCTTTGTAAGAGGGTCTGCTCTTCACCTTGTATTGGTTCAGCCGTTGGAATTTATTTATGAAACGGGGCAAATGCCTGTTTGGATAATGTGTACACCTCCTAGGACTAGATGAGAGCATGATCAGCTATTCTCTCCGAAGGTCTATTATCCAGTGTCATCTACTCCCTCCGTTCGGAAAAGGATGTCACAAAAATGAACTATAGATAGACCATTTTTGTGACATCCTTTTCCGAACGGAGGGAGTAGTCACCAACTTATTGCACATGTGGGTCAGAAAAATTTCATATAAATTCTGGATGAACTTGTTCGGTTTACTGGACTATAACCCACATAAAAAATTCTATGATTTAGTTTTACATTTTTCTATGGAAAAATATCAAGAGTCTATTATGGAATTTTTCTTTGTTTCTATCTGAACTATGACATGAACGTGGTGGATGTCAAATCCCATTGCGGAGAAAACGATCTACGCCTCTACGAGACTACGACTGCCAACACCTGCGCATTCTCTCCTTCCGCCGCCACAAACCCTAGCCAGATGAAGTCGGCGCGCGTGGACGAGGCCCAGGGCTGCCGTGACGCGGCGGACCACATCAGCGGCCTCTCCGACGACCTCCTCCACCACATCCTCTCGTATCTGTACTCCGCGGCCGCCGCGGCGCGGACCAGCATCCTGTCCCATCGATGGCGCCGCGTCTGGACGCGGATCCCGGACCTTATCTTCTTGGTGGAGTCCTCCCCGGACGCCGTCGACGGCGCCCTCGCCGCGCACACCGCGCCCACGCTGGACAAGCTCGCCGTCGCCCTCGCCGTGCCCGCGTCCTCGGGACGCGTCCCCGCGACCCGCGTCGCCGCGTGGCTGCGCTTCGCCTCACGCCGCGACGCGCAGGAGGCCCACCTCGTGCTTTCGTGCAAGCAGCCGGCGCCACCGGAGACAGATGATGATGATGAGGAGGAGGATCTCGAGGTGCCGCTCTTGGGGAGCACCAAGATGTTCACCGCCAACCTCGTGGTCACCTTCCGCCTCCGTCTTCCCCCGGGCGGCTCGTTCGCCGAGCTGCGCGTCTTGATCCTAACGCTAGCCGGGGTGAGCGGCGACGACCTCAGCCGCGTCGTGTCGACGCAGTGCCCGTGCCTGTGCGTGCTCCAGCTGTCCATGCTGAACTTGGTCGGCGACCTCTCTATCCGCTCCGACACGATCAGGGCGATCTCGCTCCGTGTTGTCGGCAAAGAGAGCCAGCTTGACGTTACCACCCCGAGCCTCGAGTCGTTCGTCGTGCACGGCTGCTCTCATAAACAGGTCCGCATAACCGCGCCGAAGCTGATGGAGGTTGAGTGGGACGACGCTTATGACCCGGACCTGCACTGCCTCGTAGGCACCGGCCGTCATCTCCACAGGCTGGTGGTCACCCAGTGGTCCGAGATGCCGCCTCTGCTGGAGCGGTTTGATACCGTCGATGAGCTGAGTCTACATCTCGCCATTCCTCCGGTAAGTTTTTTCTGATCGTTACATCTTAAATTATCATCCCAGATCTTGTGGCGAAATAAATTATACCCCTTATGGACTAGACTGTTCCGAGATTCATGCTACATATTTTTTTTGAAACTTAACCGGCAGGAGCTCTGCCATTGCATTATAGAAAGACAAGAAAATGCTACATTTTTTCAATTTAAACCCTCCTATCAGATCTAACATTTTTGCATTGCATTCTATAGAAATACGGATTTGCTAAGTCACAGTTGAATTTTTTTTCTTAAGTCTCGGTCATTTTTTGGAAAAGTGCAACCACAATTAGAAAAAAAGTGCACTTTGCACTTTTAAAACTGTAGTTGCACTTTTCTGAGATGATTGAGACTTAAGAAAAAGCAGTCGACTGAGACATAGCCACTCCCATAGAAATAACTCATGCTAGGGAGGTGTCATAAATGTTTGGTCGAAGGTTTCACACAGATTTCAACTGAAGTTTGTTAAAAAAATTCACAAAAGCATTTGATATATATACATAAAATTAGTTCAATTTCATAGAGGTATCAAGATTCAACATAGTGACATAGAGCTTCTATATATGAAGGTCTCTTACGAAAAATTCTTGTCTTATGAAGAAACACAAAAATGTTTTTTGAATGTATGAAGATTTCAGCAGAAATTTATATATGTTTTGATGAAGGAACACACGTGAATGTGTATTTTGTGAAATTTTTATTTGAAGATGGGTGAAAGTTCATTAAAACATAATGAAATCTCACTCAACTGGAGTGCGGGTTGATTTTCGTAAAATACAATGGTCTAGATGCAAATTTGTCATCATGCAGATAGATCTGATTTTCTGTAGAAAAGGGTCTATATAAAAAATACCCAATCACACATGTGAGCCACGGGTAATCCTGGTACGTTAACATACCCATTAAATATCCACTTTGGATCCCGTGGATACCTATTATTGCGGAATTACTACAACATATTGTTCATAAGGTCTTGTCTCAACCGTAATGTTGTTGGTAAATTTTCTGTCTAGGGGACATATTTAAATGAAAACCAAGAGCAAGTTCAAATTATTCCTATATTAGTCATGAAGCTTGAAGTAGATATTGATAATAAATTTTAATTTATGAGCCCACTGATCCTAAGATAAGCCTTCCATGGAGTAGATGATGGTGTGGCGCCTCTGCTCCTAGGGCGAAGAGGGTTTAGGGTTTTCAGCTGGGAACCTAGGAGGAAGGAGGACTTCAACATCGCCTCCATGGAGGGGGGTGGTGTCCTTGTGCATCGCTGTCCGATGCCGTTAACCAAGGATTTGTACTGGTCCCAAGCCCTTACCCCCCCCCCCCTCCCTACCCAACTCTGTTTCGGACCACGTCCGTAGCAAGTTCAAGATATGGCAGCATCATAGTGTGGAGTGTAACAATCTTTAAATTTGGAATTTAAGGTTAGCGAGGCAATTCACCATAATGACTAGCGCCCATCTGTCACCTCGGCACCGCGCGGCTGAAGAAACTGATTAACTCCTGTGCATACCACTCGCCACAGAATCGACGTAAAATCCCCCCCCCCCCCCCCCCCCCACCCAACTCTGTTTCGGACCACGTCCGTACCTAGTTCAAGATCTGGCAGTGTAGTACAAGCATCATTGTGTGGAGGGTGACAACTTTAAATTTGGCATTTGAGCTTAGCGAGGCAATTCACACATCATGAATCGCACCCATCTGTCACCTCGCCACCGCGCGGCTGAAGAAACTGATCCTGTGCATGCCACTCGCCACATAATCGACGTAAAATCCCAACCCCAAGCCATTGCACCGGTTTTTGAAGCGGGTGGCGAACAGGGAGAGGAATGAATTTGCTTTTCTCTGAAGCAATTTTTTTTAACTTATATGCAATGCTTTACTCCGTGAAAGCTAAGGTTGAGGCAAATTATAGTAGTGGTCCGCATGAATGTAATTATGTATATATTCACTAATCTTTTATGTCATTTTTCTTGTGTATTGGGGACAGCTTGCATGGGCATACAACATATTCTTACAGAACACAAGCAAGATTCCTAAGAGCAAGGTTTTAACAGTGGGGCTAAAACTAATGACCACATGCCACTGAGCCAAGCATATTGCATCTTCTGAGGAGTTGTGGTTGCATGACCAAGCTGGTTGTTGAGTTGATCCACATTGATACACCCCCTGTAAGTTCTTGCTTTACTACTAATAGTTAATACTTTTGATATGTTTGATCGATTATAAGATCTTAATCTGTATGTGCTGTTGTAGTTCTACTTATTTGTTTGATTGACTAACCATTGTATCATTCTTTTCTTTGAAATCAGGACTACACATGCCCAACTCTTTTCTGTCCCTGCCGTCAGCCAGAGAGACTAAGGACCGACAACGTCGCTCTAGATTCACTTGAGGAGGTAGAGATTCATTTCTTCACCGGAGCTGACGACGAAGTCAATCTGGTGAAGCTGCTGTTCCAGTGCACGAAGGCTCTTGAAAAGATGACTGTTAATGTGTCCGAAGATTTTTCTCTGAGCGAAGAAGTGCTTGAAAAAATCCACGGATTCGCGCACCCTGGTACCAAGCTTGAGATCGGCGGCTCATCGTCGCACAAGAGGGATATCTGCATGTGCAAAGATCATGACTGGTACTAATTTCGTTTTTAAAATTTCAACGAGTGACTGGTACTACTGAGTCCGTCGTTTTTATATGGCACGCTACTGAAACTAAGTTTTTTCGCTGAACAGTTTTTATGTCTCACCGCTTGTTTGTGCGTTTGTGCCCTGAGAATAGGAACTCTACGTATTTTTTTTTAAACAAGGCAAAAATATCTACCAGTTCAATGTTAAAGAGGAAAATAGTTGATACGTTTTTTTTAAAAAAACAAGGCAATTTAATAGTTTAATGTCAGGCTTGCCCGTTGGCTTGTTCATGCCGCTCACTAGAGAGTTGCAGGGCAGATAATATTACCCTTGATTCACTTAGATTGAAATCGAATCATTCATTGGAGCAGATGACCAGGTAGAATTCCTAAAGCAACTACTATGCATATGCAGGGCACCCCAGCTTACAAGTTTGAAAATTACGGCACGCCCTCTTTCTCCTCTAAACGGTGATGTACAGAAGAAAACTGAATTTGATTTCTAGCAGCACACTGATTATGTGGATCCTACACACCGCACAATAAAGCCCTAGAAAACTTCCACATATATAGGCTCTGAGTTTCACTACATATGTCCTACTTCAGGGCATTTCTAGCCGATAACTTAAAATTGAGTCCTCTATATGGCTCCCTATCTTTTAACTCCTCATATTTACTCCCTTAAGAAAAAGCTGGTTCCTAACCGAGCGCCTAAAAGTTAACTCCCAATTTTTTTTAACACAAATTCATTTAAGGCAAAGAAGTTAAACTTCGCTACAAAATCAGTTAGTTAAACAACATCTTGGTCACATACTTCACCAGTTTCTTGCTAATAGAACTGATCCAAAAAAAGATAAGAAAAAAAATACACACTTCAATAGAAATATAACTTTCTTTATTGCTCCCACAAGTCCGATCAATACTTGCCTACATTGTTGTTTTTCTCCAGCTCGCACATTTGCTTCTCTCCCTCAATCGTGGACATTGCATCCTCTCTAGTCTCATCTGTAGCAACTAGTGCACCAACATCTAATGCATTTCTATTGGTCAATATATCAATGTACTCTTCTTCCCAATACCAAGACACAACAACTTTTCCACATAACAATAAGCAAACAATGCGTTTAAAATTGAACCGAATTTGAAGAACAACGGAACACAATTGCACTCACTTTGTCCATTTCACACTTGAATAAAATCCATCCAAGATGTTTCTCCGTGTTTGAAGACCGGCAGACGAGTTGCTGGGCAAGGGCTGAGCCCCAACGACCGGCGGACATGGATGAGGAAGAAGACATACCCAGAGGCGGCCACGCGGTTCGGTCCACGACGGATCCCACCGAAACGGGAAGACACCAGGGCCTGGATTCATCGAATCCGACGACAACGACGACGATCGGCGAAGATTCGTCGAATCCGGCGACGACGACCGAATGCTACGTGGGTGTTTGCGGTGGTGTCAGAGGCCGACAGAGGCACGAAGGACGGCACTGGAGTGGAGACAGCGTGCGGGGGACAATGGCGGCCACATGGGAGGGGAATTTTTTTTACTCCGAACGGCCGCGGTCGAGTATATTTAAGATTCGGCCAAGTAAAATGTTTACTCCTCTAATGCCCATAAGGGTTCGGCTAGGTGCGGTTTAGCTGCTCAGTGCCTGATTTTTACTCCTGTAATTGTTTTTGAGGGATCGGCTAGAGATGTTCTCAGTATACTCCACGACAAAACTTAAGTAGTAGATTGAGAAAATAAGTGTTGTTTCTTGTTTATGTATATATACGCCTATTAATGTGCTTTGAGGATGGTTAAGTGGTTGCATTGTGTTATTTACAAGGCTCATGTCTTCATCTATTTCTTCCTTTTGCCAATTTGTGTCTTGTAGCTCGCCCTGTAATCTCTATAGTGGGATCATGATACACATGATAAAAATGGTGCGCCTTGCCGTACATAACGATTCAAAGTTCTGTGCTATGGAACATCCTACAAATTACAAACTACAGTATATATTTTACCTCCGCTTTGTGTTTACATGTTTTTGCGGCGCTTTTTGTTTAATTGTATTCATGATAAATTTAGGACTGTTCTTGTTCGTGGTACTACATTACTAGCCAGAGCAGCAGATCATCCATCGTCAGTCATTAACGCCATGCGGCGTCACCGGCCCTCGACGACGGTGACAGTGACGTCGTTGACGGTGCATGTGGACGAGCACTCGCCGTCCGTGGAGGCGGATCCCCGGTCGCTGCAGTATCCCGGGTGCCTCGGCTGCGGCATCACCGCGCTCAGGTTGCCCAGCATCAGGAACACCGTCGCCATGTGCGGCCGCTCCTCCGGACGCTCCTGCACGCACAGTAGCCCGACCTGCACGCATCGCAGCACCTCCGCCGAGCCAGTGCACGCGCCGGCCACCGCCTCGTCTAGCAGAGCCAGCGCGTTGCCCTCCCTCCAAAGCTTCCATGCCTGCTCAATCATCAGTTACCATTCTCTTCGATCTAAAGTGCATACTAGATCGAAAGTACAAGAGCAGAGGATCAGTTGTGAGTTGTGGCGTACGTGGCTGAGGAGGCTCGTCTGCTCGCCGCTGCTGTACATTCCCCGGTTCTTCCTGCCGCTGACGATCTCCAGGACCAACACGCCGAAGCTGAACACGTCAGACTTGACCGAGAAGATGCCGTCCATGGCGTACTCCGGGGACATGTACCCACTGCGCGTAAGCACGCCGTCCATGAGTTCATGTCCAAGCCAACAAACTGAAGCAGAAACCCAGAGCTGAACTTAGTCAACTTACTATGTTCCGACCACCCTCCTGGTGTGCGAGTCGGCGCCGTCAGCACCGAAGATCCTCGCCACGCCGAAGTCCGAGATCTTGGGGTTCATGTCCCCGTCGAGGAGGATGTTGCCGGCCTTGAGGTCCCTGTGGATGACCTTGAACCTCGAGTCCTGGTGTAGGTACAGGAGCCCGCGTGCAACGCCCAGTATGATGTCAAACCGGTTCGACCAATTCAGTTGCGCCGACCGAGCCCTATCTGCTCACACACATAATCCGATCACCGCAAGATTAAACCTGGCTACAAAATTGCAAATGCATAATGCATGTAAATGATCTACAGGTTTGATGTACCGAAAATGAACATGTCGAGGCTCTTGTTTTCCATGTACTCGTACACCAGGATCCTCTCCTCCCCATGGACGCAGCAGCCCAAGAGCCTGACGAGGTTCACGTGCTGGAGCTTCGCGATGAGCATCACCTCGTTCTTGAACTCGTCCAAGCCCTGCGTCGAGTACTTAGAAAGCCGTTTCACCGCCACCGACTGCCCTCCTCCAAGTTCACCCTGAATCCGACCATTTATTTCGCGGCACTTGTTACCATTTTCTGACCTCAAATCAACCTATGAAACAGTGAAAGTGTCACAATGTTTACCTTGTAGACGGCGCCGAACCCGCCCTCGCCGAGCTTCGCCGATGCCGAGAAGTTGTCAGTGGACAAGGCAATGGTGGCCATGTCAAAGAGAGTGACGTCCACCAGTCCTTTGCTCTCACTGGATTCGTCTTCCATGTTTCTGTCTTGGACTGGATAAAGCGGGTTGCTCGACTCAAGTGAGGTGAGCCTTCGCGTGCTCTGAAACCTCCCTGGATTGCAGATGGTGAAATTCTCACGCATACATCAGACTAGATGGATTTACAGGGAAACAGAATGAGTGAATAAAATTAGGCGCACCTTTGTTTCTGAAGAACTTGGTCCATATGAAGAACCCTCCGAACCCGAAAAGGAGAAGACCGGATAAGCTTAGGACAAGAGCAAGTGCTGTGTTTTTCTTTCTGGGATCGCCTTTATTGGAAGCTGTCAAGGTCACAGTGGAAAGGTTAGCGAGACACTTAGTCGTATCATGTGTTCTAGTAGATGAAATTGTTGCATCGAAACTAGAGGACTGACCGATGAAACCCCGCAAACATTCAGTCAGGCACAGTAATGATCATGATTCATGACTGACTGGAAATTCTTTCCCGTGAATATAAAAGAAAAAGGATGGCGTGCATGTTTTTCTTGATCTACTTACACTATTTATGTTTTTTCTTGATTGCTAGTTTACGACTAACATAAACATGAAGGACATAATCCGTGTGAAACGCCAAGACCTAAAATGGAAGTCTAGCTTGCCAATTGGGACTCAATCAATCCTAGTTACTTATCAACGAATGCACAACAACTGCCAACGAAAAAGTTTAGACGTGTTTCAGTTTTGTAAAGGACTAGTCACTTCACTTCAGTCTTGACGAATGCAGTGTCTCTGATAAGCACATAGCAGCCAGAAAATAGCAGCCTTCCGAGTGATCCTTTTCTACAATAAGTCTAAAGCGTCATGGACAGTCCAAGTACTTATTCCCTTTTCAGAAGAATCCAACCAGCTGATTCTTGAAAATATAATCAAGAGACTAAATTTTCTAGATGTTTCTATCCTCTAGAGGACTGCACATTCGATGTGTGCATCTGAGACCGGTGTGGTTTTTATGATGCAGAAGCCAAAGGCAGTATATTTTATATTTCCTCCATCCCATAATATAAAATGCTATTACAACCAACATACTATTGTAATAAAAAATTATATTATATTATATAAGACGGATAGAGTATTTGTAAAAGAAAATTAATAAGACTGCATTCAGATTCGAACATCTAGAGACCTGACGGAATTACTTTGAGGACTGAACTTCACGATGTTGCAGACATCAAGCAATGAAATTATACGGATTAAAACTGGAGAGGAGAGGAAAGGAGAAGGAATCATACGTAAATCGGATGCCGCAAGACGAATAAACAGATTCTGCCCACCGGATTCGAACTGCCTGATGTCTATCAGCGGCGAGGTCCAGACGATGCAGCCGCTCTCGGCCCCCTTGATGCTCGAAGCAGAATACGCCAGGCAAGAACAGTTGGCCAGGCACCTCTGCCTGCACTGGTCGAGGCTGACGCTGCCGTCGGCCGTCGCGTTCGTCGCGTCCGGCAGCTTCACGCCGCGCAGCGGCAGGAAGCTGTCCCCACTGCAGTTGAGCCGCGTCCTGCGCGCGCACCCCGCGGAGCCGTCCCTCAGCGCCCACTCCCGCGGCGAGGCCGGCATGAAGCCGGCGGCGCAGCTGCACATCGGCGAGGCGCTCGCATCGCAGACGCCGTAGGCGCCGCACTGCGCGTAGCGATCGCACTGGTCCCTGGGCAGCGACCAGTAGAGGCTCCACGCCCGCTGCTGCTGCAGCCACACGTACCGCTGCAGGCTCGACTGGTTCAGCACGAACCTCGAGATGACGTCGCCGCCGCCGCCGTCTACCAGGAACGTGTAGTAGGCGTCCGTGCGGTTGGCCACGAACTCGAACCGGAAGTTGCCGTTGTCGGGCTCCATCTCCGGCTCGCCGCTGAACCGCAGGCCGTTCCACGGCCCGTTCCGGTACACCGGCGCCGTGCCGTTGTACCAGATGAACCCCTCCGGCACGCCGCGGATGTCGATCTCGAACGTGTAGTCGCCAGGCGACGGGTCGCCGGGGCTCGCCCACGTCGTGAGGTACCGGTCGAGCCCGGTGGTCAGGTCCCAGCCCAGCTTCATGCCGGGGAGCAGAGTGTCAGACGGGTGGTCGAAGCTCTGCCACGAAACCGCCCCGATGTCATTGGCGTCTTGAAGCAAGAAGTTGCCGCTATCCAGGAGCTGGGCCACCGGACTGCTGCTCGTTACATTCGACGGCGCCGATGACCAGAACGCGCGTCCTGACCGGTCGGCGAGTACCAGGCTTCCGGTGCCATTGATGGCCAAGCTGGCGGCGGTGCCGGTGATCGGAACTTGCTTATTGGCGACCCAGACGACGGTAAGAGGAGCGATGTCCTTGTACCAGATGCCCAAGAACCTCGCCGTCGAGGTCGGCGGGGTGAAGAATCCGAGCTCGAAGACTCCACCAGCTGAAACAAGCGTCTGTCCATCGTCGATGGAAGAGTTGGCAGTGATACTATCAACTGCGGAGGCAGTGGTGGAGAGAAGGAGCAGGGGAAGAAGAGCTAATGTAAGCACGCTGGTCGCCATGGCCGTTGTAGTTGCGGCGCACCTGAAAGCACTCACTAGTTCGATTTACATGCGTCTAAGAATTAGGAAGATGAACTTGACCGTAACATCAGCTCATTAACAGTGAGTCGAGTCCACCGATGTCTGGCCCTTGCGGTCTTTACTTTGAAAAGTCATTGTAGTTTTATTTTTTGCAAATTATAAATAGCCACTCGGGAATCTCTTGCCGTTCCGTGTGCGTTATGTATATATACCACACGGTTCGAAAACAAAACCGGTTACATTCTTGTGTAGTACTCCCTCCGTTCGGAAAAAGATGTCACAAAAAGACCATTTTTGTGACATCCTTTTCCGAACGGAGGGAGTATTACACACGGTGCATAATTGATCGTGTGTAATCTGAATTGTTGTCTCGGTTTCCGTTTAATGCGTGTAGAGACTGCTCGCCTCCTCCCAACTGCCACACTTTAGTGACGAGCCAGTTTCCTCGTCTTATAAAATGCTACTCGCCGCTGTACGTCCTAGTGAATACAGCAGCGCCATTGTAACGTCACATTACGTACAAATGGTTCGGCAGAAAAAGACCGCTCGTATGTCGTGCGTGCCTCAGTGGAGTATTGCCACGCCCGCCACAGCTTCCACGAACTCCTCCCCGTTTACGGAGTCCGGGAACTCCTTCCTGCTTGCGCCGTCACTTCGTGGAGCGCGCGTGCTCGGAGGAGGAGAAGGAGATGGTGAATTTGGAGATGGACGAGAACGCGACGATGGCGGCGGCGGAGGATTCCTCGCCGTGTCTTGAGCCGTGGGAGTTGGCTGAGCGCGAGGCCGAGGAGGCCATATCGGCTATGCATTGGGCTGAGGAGGACGATGAGTACATACTAAAAGAGTATCGCGTGGTGGAAGAGTCTATTGCCAAGAAGCCGGAAGAAGAACTCCGGCAAGGGGAATGTGGAGATAGTCTACATCTTCAATTCAAACAAGGAGTAGTACAAGATTATTTTAGATGTTAGATTGGTCAGTTTTTTCATATGTGCATGACGATTTCTCGCATTCCTTTTGTTCGGAGATATTAATATATTATCTATAAAATTAGTTAAAAACCTAATCGACCTCATGGGCTTCCACAGGGATGGTCATGTGGACCTTCATCTCCGGCTGCCAATCGAGCTTGAGAGCATCTCCAAGCGGAGGCCCCAAACCCGCCCTATACGTCCGGGCGGACGGTCCGGGCGGGATTTGGGCCAAAAAACGCCACCCAACCGCAGCCCCCATAACGGCCCCAAACGACCGGGCGGTCCGGCACACCCAAACCCAGCCCAAATGTGGGGCGGGTTTGGGGCCGCCCGGACGCGACCGGACGCGTCCGCCCTAAGGTCGCTGACAAGTAGGGCCCGCGTGTCGGATGAAGGCTGATCGTCGGAGAACACTGACCGGCGGTGTCCACGCGTCGCCGGCGTGATAAAATCGGAGCCCCCGAGAAAACCCTAACCGCATTCCCCATTCCTCCTCATCTCCAATCCGCAATGTCGAGCGGCTCCGAGGACAGCAGCTTCTAGGATGAGCCGGCGGACGCGGAGAGCAAGGCGCCGCCGGCGGCGGTCGAGCAACGCGCGGAGGAGGAGGACCCCGACGACGACCTCGCTTACCGCGTCGCTGTCCTCCGGTCGCTGGAGGAACAGGGGCACTCGAGCACGCCGGCGCGTGGATCGGGAGCGGGAGCGGCCAGTGGCCAATGCAGCCGCTGGTCGGCTCCGGCGCGTAGATCGGCGGCGCCGCCAAGCGTCAGCCGCAGGTCAGCTCCGGCGTCTGCGGCCGCGCCGCGTCGTCGTCTCCCTCCGGTCCAAGCCCCTCCTGGATGGAGGATCCTTCCCGATGGGGAGGGGTGGAGGCTTCTGCCGGTGCCGCCGCCGCGGGCGCCGGAGACGGTGGGCAAAGTGTTCCGCCAGGCGAAGCGGGCGGGCCAGTCGCTGAGCATAGCGGCTGCCATCGCCGGGGGTGACGCGGACCTCCCCCTCGATTTGGTGGCGCAGTCCTTCACCTCCGCCGAGACCGACGCCCGCCGCCGCCGCAAGGACCAAGAAGCGCTGGAGGCGGCCATCGCGCTGTCGCAGGCGGATGCAGAGGCGGAGGCAGAGAAGAAGAAGAAGGCGGCGGCCAATGCGCGCCACCACGCGGAGGAGCAGGCCCGCGCCGTGCGGATCCTCGCCGGCCAAGTCGACGAGGAAGACGAAGATCCGTACTTCGCCTTCCGCAAGCGGTCCAAGGGCGGCGGCTCCGGCAAGGGCAAATCTCCGATGTGAGATTTGCCCATCTCTAATTTACTTTTGTAAGTATGTTTGTCAATCCGGCGACCTGCTGTCGGATGAACTATGTATCAACGTTCTATATATCTACGTTGATCAACTCTCACTCCGACGTTGCATGAGTTTGTATGGATTTGGGGGTTTCTTTTTTAGGGGAACGGCTGGAGCGGCACGTTTTTGGAAGTCGTCCGGCGTCCGCGGACAGTTTGGGGGCCAAATTTGGCCATTGTGGTTGGAGATGCTCTGAGTAGGTCATCCACCAACTTTCTCGGCACGACGAAGGGCCAGCCTTGCAGCTGGTAGTACCTGACGGTGAACGGGTCGCCTGCCTCCCTCTCCGCCACTTGAGGGACGTTGTTCATCATCTCCATCGCACAGTCAACGCTTGGACCGTCGCGCTGCGAACCAATGAGGAGCCCGCCCTCCGCAAGCCGCATGAAAACCACGACGGCCTCTCCGATCTTCAACTTTTCAGCTTGGGAGTACTTCTTCCATTTCCAACCAACACTCACTCTATGCATGCCCTTGTCGTGATGAGGTGCCTCATGTTGTAGGCCTTGGCGTGCACATCCAGCATGTGTAGATCTTGGCTCGCGTTGTTTCCCAACGGCACTTGAACAACGATTCGTCCCAAGGCATGGGAATGGGAAACGGAGCGCGATCACCATGGGCACCGCTCAATTCCTTGAGAAAGTACCTCGCGGCGGTGGTAACGGGGGTGGCCGCGGCTCATCACGTAAGGGTCATCCGAGACAGTGTGAAACCCAGGCTGTACAGAGGATACGGTGCAGGGTATGGAAGCGTCGGCGAGCGGATTGGGAAGGTTTTGATGCCGCGACACTGCTCAACCTCACCCCTTGGCAGGACCGGCCCATAGGCCGAGAAAGAAGGGTGATCGCCCAAGGACCGAGAAGACAAGTGCTCAAATGGAAAAAATATAATAATAAATATGCTATTATCCATTACACCCAGAAAACTATTTAAAAGTTGTTGTAAAAAATGAAAGCATGAAGGATTTTTTTTCTAATCAACGCTCCACAACTATAACTATGATTTCACTTATGATATTCTCTAAGAAATAGTATAAATACATATGAACAAGTATCCCACAAGAAAAAATGCAAGATGTTATTTATACAAGCTCAATCCATGTATTTTGATATTATAGTGGTCAAAGATATGAATTATTGATGGTCAAAAATCTTGCTCTTGTTATATTTTGGGACGGAGTGAGTATCTTGACATAATACTATGATTAATTTGTTGAAGCAAGTACACACCAGAGGCTCTTCAGACGTAAGAATAAACCACCGTGACATGCGACAACAAGTTTAGTTAGCATGGTGTGCTCTTTCTAATAGAAGTTATACAGTTTTTTCGAAAATCTACGTAACTAGATTTTCATGTTTAATTGTGTGCAATACATTTTTATTTCATAAACTGCTTGGGAACTTGTGTACACCGTATGATAACAAGCAGGTTGTACAAGAGAATATCAAATAATAAAATGCAAATATACAAACATATTAGAATACAAACTACTTTATTTGTTTATTTTTATTGCTAATTATTCTACATAATGTTTTTTCAATACCAACTACGAAGGATGCACATTTTTTTAACTTTGACTTGCTAGAAAAATTGGCCCATGAAAACGTAGTGTCATTCGTTAAATTTATAATCTACAAGTTTTATAAATGTGCATACATAATCATACGTTAGAAACATCTAGTGAATATTTGTTAGACTGTACGTTTTACACATCTTTACCATAAATAACCATAGATTGTATAGATTATGCATTGCAGGAAAAAGGTTCTATAACGTTCTTTTATTACAAAATATTCATTACAAAAAATAACACCACCTAATATTTAGTAATATTTCTAGTTATGTGATTAAGCTATGCACACAAACAAAAATTATACCTGTAGTACTGCACATGTTAAAACTGCACAGGTTAAAAGTAAAATATAGAGAAATACAAAATTTTAGTACAAATTACATGTATTCTTATTCAGTTAATTGCAAATGCAAATTTATAGACCTTGTAATTTGATAATTTCAATAGCATTTTTGTGCAATAGCAGGCAATCAAACTTTTGTATTTATAACTCAACCAGCATGATAATTTAAAAAAACTCAACCAGCATGCTAATGTATTCATAACTCCATGTACAAAATCTTACTTGTTTATAAAAAAATTAATAGGGTTCATTCTACTTCCTTTTTTTGGTGCCGCAACATCTTCACTCAGATACACCTAGAGTCATTTTCTTGCTGAAACAACTGAATGATCCTAGATGTTTGCGCTTTTTCAAAGATGGCTACACGGACTTCACCTTCCAAACATTCATGTATCTGTTTGGGGGTAGAGGGTCCATCCCAGTTCACTTGCAAATTCAAATTTATCAACCTTGTAATTTGACATTTCTAATACAATTTGTGTGGCAATAGTAGGCATATCAATTCGAAAATGCATTTTTACATGTACATATATCAATTATTAACTTTTTTATTCATAATTCACCAACATCCTATTGTTTTATGTGACAAAGTCTAGAGTACAAATACAATGGAGAAAATTTTGACATAAATGCCCAATCATGGAATGAGAAGCATGCATGCTAATCCGACAGTAGTGGGAATACGCATCTGAAATTTCAATCTCCACTTTACTAGAGTCTTGTCATGAGCTTAATGTGTATTCTGCCAGGCAAAGGACATGCGATTGTTGGGTACAAAGTTCTCAATAAATTAGAAGGGTCTGAACAAAAAGCTACCAATCTTAAGCAAGATGCGGTGTCAGGCCACTTAGGATCCACATAAATGTCCATTGTTCCAACACTACATGCTTGCATGATGGCTCTGTCAAACAGCTGAATGCTACTTCTGAATGTAGGTCTATCAAAGCTGACAGTGGGGAGTGACTTCAAACAATGGACATAAGGAAGATTAAACGAACTTGCAGTTACATGGGCAGATACTCTGTTACATCAAATGCTGCTAACTAAAGGAAACATGGGCAGTGTGGAAGATACAATTCTCTTATCATCATGCAAACAGAGGAAACATATAACCCATAATCTTATTTGGAAACACCTAATAAAGATTATGAAGGGAATCCAAAGAAGATGTGGTTACTGGATACAAAATTATCACTAAAATAAGAAGGATCTGAACAGAACGCTGCCACTCGTAAGCATGCATGATGCGCTGGCATGCCACTTACAATCGACAGCAATATCCACTGTTCCTACTACATGCTTGCCTGATGTTTATGTCAAACAGCTGAATGCTACTTCTGGAATTGTGTGTATGAGTACAAATAGTGGACTTCAAACATGGATAGCAAGAAAATAAAACGAACTTGCAGTTACATGGGCCGAGACTCTGTGGCAGTGTGGAGAAGATAAGTTCCCTAATCATCATCCGATCCTAAAGATCATGTCACCCAATCTTGTGATGATGTTTTAATATAGAGTATGACAAAGAGCAGTAATGAAGACAACTATTTAGTCTCCTAGTAATGAAGAACAGTCTATTATTTATTATATATTTATTATATACTAAAAGCAAGATACAGAGGTCTAACGAAGACACCACGTTAAACCACATATGTTAGAAATATATAATCCATTGATTTGCTTGTGACGGTTAAGATTAAAAGATCGAAAAGTTACGTACACCATTGACCGGGTACAAACAAGTCGATTAACACGTACAACCAAATCACGTCCCATTCCATTAATAATTTTCATCCATGAATGCATTGATTTTCTATTTAAAATGGATGATTGAAAGATAAATATGTCGTGAGCTAGCCTTGTCCAGTCAATTATCGTGTACATATGAATTGTACATATGGGTTGTCATTGACACGTACCTGCATATCACGTACTCCCTCCGTTCACAAAAGGATGTCACAATTTTGTCCAAATTTAGATGTATCTACAAATTTAGAAAAGATTGAGACATCCTTTTGTGAACAGAGAGAGTACATACTAGTAGAAAGGAAAGAGTTCTAATCAATCTGGGCACGTACGTACGAAGAAAAGAGTACTAACCAATCTGGCCACGTACCTCTTTCTTTTGACATGCAGCAAGTGAGGAGCCTGGTCCAGATTTAAAGCACCTATATAACTACTTAAGCATATAATCCTAACTATACCAGGGTACCTAAAGGGACTGAAAGATTTTTAATGAGGTGGCTTGCTAGCTTAATATATTGATTTCTCAAAAAATTAAGCATTTTGTTTTTCGGTCACGTTACAAGCGTAGAAACAACTGGACATATGCATATTAAATCCGCAATCGTATACCAGATGGATGCATGCAGGATAAATCAATCGATCTCAAGAATGTGTAGATGCATATCAAAGCACATACGAACGGACAAAGAATAATAGAATTAGAGTGCATCTATTTTACAACTCCGGAGTGGATACACTCAATGGATCAAGCCTACAAATAAGTCCTTATAAGAGTTAGGAGATACTTTTAATTTAACAATAACAAATTGATTATAAATCAGTTGGATGAAGAATTTACTTATCTAAATAGCTAAATTTGGTCAATATGGTGTCTCTAAATAGCTTCATCAATTCATGCTAAGACCAAACCAGGTAGGAGTAGGACATGGACCCATGCACGCTAGGGGTACATGCACGTACTAACAGAAAAGGACATCTAGCCAAGTACCGTACCATCAGAGTAAGAAGGTAGCATCGACATCCTACAAAAACGGTCGGACAATATGGCCACAAATCGGCCCAAAATAGAACACTCGCGATACGTGTATATAATTTCAGCTTTTGCTGACGCTCGACTTCCCGCAGGTCACAAGAACACATGCTTGGGACAAGCATATACCAGCTAAGAAAATGAACATATTGATGAGTATATGAGTGCAGACATTTGACTCATGAGCATCATTGCAATTGGTACACAAAAATATATTTTTAAAATTCCTAATATCACAAGAAATTCTCAAAACAATCATCCATGTAGATTTCAATCTTCATTACCATCAGAAGAAGTTTCAAAAAATAATATTTATATTTCCATGTGCAAATTTAAAACAATAAAAGTGTTTCCAAACTTTTTTTCCACATGTCACATTATTTCAAATTAGTCAATACAAATTTATCGGTCCAACAAGCACTTAGATTACTAGAAGTTTGAATTTATGTGTGATTTTTTGGGCAAACATATAAAATCTTAAATTTTATTTTTTGGCCCCATGAGAATTGGTGCCCTAGATTCAAAGTGTTTTTTCGTGAGTATATTGCTTATTCCAAAACTGGCGGAAAAGGTAACCTAAATTTACAGTAGGAGTCATGACTTTTTTAACGAGACTATTTAAAAAATGTATGAGAAGTAGTCGTAGTTTGTGTGCCTTACTTTAAGACTATAATAATTTTTAGTATGTTGACCGCAGTTTAAGCTAATATAGCGGCAGCTGAACTTAATAATAACTAATAGGAATAACAAAATCAAATATGGATTACCTTTAAAAGTATGCCAGTAAAAAAGTCAAGCTTTTGGATTAGTAAGGAATAATTTGATAACAGAACAATGCGACCGTAATATGGTGACTGACAAGGTGAAAGAATGAAAAGAATGCCAAACAGACTTATGTGCGAGCAAACAATGCTTAAATATTAAATTTTAGGTACTCACGAAATTTTGATGGAGATACCGGCACTGAATGAGTGAAAGAGGAAAAACCATATACTGTTTATAATTTATGGTCTTTCGCACTAGGTGCTCAAGGCCAATGGCATTTAAGCATACTTAATTTAAGGATTTCTATGAAATTACAATCATAATTTGTGTGGCTTACTTTTAAGGCAATTGTTTTGCGTATATTCACGACAATTTTAAGCTACTGCGGCGGGAAATAAAATTAACAATAAATTAAAAAACAAAAATATAATAATATCAGATATGGATTAACTTTACAAGTACGATGTTAAATATTTAAGATATTCGAATAGTATGAATTTATGTGCTAATGTAATATTTCTCTTCAACACGATGAGTGACAATGTGAAAGGACGAAGAATAAAATCACATGGGAGTAAGTGCAATTTCATATTGTATAGCATCGTCATAGTAACTTGTAACGTAGTTGCATATTTTCTTTAAACATGTATGACATCACCTAAAAACAAACTTTACTCTCTACCATTTCGTTGAATTTTTGTGCAATATAAACGCAATTAATTAATAATTTTGATACAATTAAGGTGATGCCCCACCATGCAAGTTACAAAAATTGCGGCATGTAAATTTTTTGTAACTGTGTCTTCATGTCGCACTGGTCCCTTGGCAGAGGCTCCACGCCCGCTGCTGCTGCAGCCACACGTACCGCTGCAGGCTCGACTAGTTCAGCACGAACGTCCAGATGACGTCGCCGCCACCGCTCTCTTACGAGGAATGTCAAATGTGTAGTAGGCGTCCGTGCGGTTGGCCATGAACGCGAACCGGAAATTGCCGTTGTCTGGCTCCATCTCCGGCTCGCGCGCCGTTCCATGGCCCGTTCCGGTAGACCGGTGTCATGCAATTGTACCAGATGAACCCCTCCTGCACGTCCCTGATGCAGATCTCGAACTGTAGTCGACAGGCGACGGGCCGCCCACGTCGTAAGGTACCGGTCGAGCCCGGTGGTCAGGTCCCAGCCCAAACTTCATGCCAGGGAGCAGAGTATCGGACGGGTAGTCGAAGCTCACCACAAAACCGCCCCGGTGTCATTGCCGTCTTGAAGCAAGAAGTTGCCACTGTCCAGGAGCTGGGCCACCGGACTGCTGCTCATTACATTCGACGGCGCCGATGACCAGAACGCCGGTCGGCGAGTACCAGGCTTCCGGTGCCATTGATGGCCAAGCTGGCGGCGGTGCCGGTGATCGGAACTTGCCTATAGGCGACCCAGACCACGGTAAGAGGAGCGATATCCTTGTACCAGATACCCAAGAACCTCGCCGTCGAGGTCGGCGGGGTGAACGAAGATTCCAGCGGCTGAAACAAGCGTCTGTCCGTCGGCGATGGAAGAGTTGGCAGTGATACTATCACCTGCGGAGGCAGGGGAGAAGAGAAAGAGCAGGAGAAGAAGAGCTAATCTAACATCTCCAACAGACGCACCAAAGGGCGCGCGCCGTAAATAACCGCATTTTAACGTGCGCGTGGCCGAAACTAGAGCTCCAGTAGACGCGCTATAACTCCGCGCGCGGTAAAAAGGCGTCAGCGTGCTCGGAAAAGCTCCATCGCACACTGCGTATTGTTGGGAAACTTGGGCCTGCGACCGACGCAGCCCACTTCGGTGGTGCGTGCCCGGTCCACATTAGCCCAACTTGACTCCCAAGTTTAGGATTAATTGGGGTCTTATCCATCTATCTCTTCCCCCTTATATAAGCAAGACAATCATTGTACGTTCCAGTACAGAAACAGAGAAATAAAAGAGATCCTTGCCTACACCCTGTGTCATCTACTTTTCTGTACGTGTGTGTTGTTTGCGACTCCATCTCCTTCGACTACGCTGCACACCCTCGAGACCGGCCAGCCGGCAGAGGTTGTGCAACACGTTATCAGCACGTGACTCTCCGCCGAGCCGCCGTCGAGCCTATCCTGCACCGATCGCAAAGGTATAACCACAATCTGTTCGCAAAAATGGATTCGTATCGCAATTTCCTTTCCGTTTTTGCGTCTATCGTAATTTTTAGATGTTACCTACGGTGTCGATTTCCCTCCCGAGAGTCGAGCTGACGAATACGTCGCCGACCAATGTCGATACTCTCGGATTCACGGGGGATTTGATGATGGCACCGTAGGGAGTCGGTACGGACGTGATCCTGATGATCACGGTACCGCCGCGGCGCACCGGCTGTGCGACGCGCCGTCTCGATTCTAGATGAACGGACGATGAAAATTGATATCCAAAGTGTTTTCTGTGTCGGCATAAAGAAAGCCGTCGGCTGACTGCTGTAGAGCCGCTCGCCGTGTGTTGCATAGGTCGGCAAGCCGCCACGAAACACACCGAGCCTCGCACTACCAGTGGCGCCGTCGTCGCTCTTTCGCGCGAGAAGGCTCGCAGCGACCCTGCTGGCCGCATGCGTGTGCCACCTCCGACGTGAGCCCTGCTGGCCTTCACGTACGTAGCGTCATGGTTGCGCCCGAGCACCGCACCGTCGTGACCCTGCTGGTCGTGCGCGTTGCGTCCTGGCCGCGCGCTGGCCCGTCGCCGTGCCTCACTGGCCGCACAGAGCCCCGTCGTCACCCTCCAGCCGCGAGCAGAGCGCTGCCGTCAGGCTGCTCGAGCCATGGACCATGGCCGCGCTGGCTGAGCACGACGAGCTCCTGCCGCTTGGCCCTCGCGAGCCGCCGCCCGGCCCTGCTGGCCGCTGGTGCAGCCGCGGCGGCGACGCCGCGCCATGGCCGGCCGCAAGTCGCGCTCACGCCGCCGCGCCGTCGATCGTGGTCCGCGCGCCCCTTCTCGGGCCCCCCTGCACACTGGCCGCGCCGCCCACCGTGGCGGAGACCTGCTTGACCGCGCCCCACCGCCCTCCTCCCCGCTCCATCCCTCGGCCGGCCGTGCGTCGTCGCCAGTTGCGGCGGCCGCCGCCACCCGCGCTGGGATCCCTAGCTCCATCGAACGATCGGCTAGGCCAGCTGCGTGGCTGGCTGGTTGGCCGGCCCAGCTGCATGGCTGCCTGATGGGCCGTTTTCGGCCCATTTGCGTCGCTTGCCTAAAAAAACAAAAAAAGGGCAGACTGGCGGGTTGGTCTAGTGGTGGGCTTCGGCCTGGTTTTCGGCCCAGTTTCGGCCTACTGCCGATACGGGCCGGACCAAATACGGGGCTGCGCGCGAATTTTACATTTAGCACCTGCACTTTTCCAGTTTTCTGTATAATTTTATTCCTGCTGAATAATTTATCTGTAAGACCCTGTAATAGTCTGTTTTTGCTGAAATTGTATATTTGGGCACAAAATAGCTACGGAAAGTCATTTTTAGGGACACTTTTCACATTTCGAACGCGCTTAGCATAATATCTCTATGTACGTGCTTTTATATCATGTTTTACTATAGTAATTAATTGTTTTAATACTTAGTAGAGCATTTTAGCATGTCTTTTAAATTTTGGAACGCCGTCTTATTGAAATTTTTGTATCAACATCACTTTATGCAACCGATTACCAGCTGTAATCTGACACATTTTGCATAAATCGCAGATGGCCGAGATCATGAACCGGGAGTTTGAGGAGTTGGCTCAGAACGGGCTCAATTACCTGACCTGGGCCTCGGACGTGGTACTCGTCCTTGAGGGCCGGAAGCTTAAGGGAGCATTAGATGCGGGGACCCAGACGACCCCCAGCACCACCACTCCGGCGGAAAACGCCCAAGCACTGCATTTCCTCCGCCATCATATGTGTACTACTCTGAAACACGAGTACATGGCAGAACGGAGTGCTTCAGCCCTGTGGACCGCCCTCGAGGCACGGTTCGCTAGGCTGACGTACACCATTAAGCCGCGGGCGGAGGGGGATTGGATGCGTCTGAGGTTTGCGGACTTCAAGATGGTGGGAGACTACAATTCAGTTTTACACCTGATATGTACTCAACTTGATCTATGTGGTACCAAAATCACGGAGAGTCAGAAGATTGAGAAGACTCTCTCCACGTTCCATCCATCAGCTCTCCAGAGTGCGCAGGTCTACCGCCAGGAGAACTTCACGCAGTATGCTCTGCTTATCGATGCCCTCCAGGTGGCTGAGGCGCAGGATGAGGTTCTCAAAAAGAACTTCAACTCGCAGCCTTTCGGAGGGGGTCCACATCAGGAAGTTTATGCCGGCGCCTACAAGGTGCGCCAGCCCAAGTTCAAGAAGCGTGACAAGAAAGCAAGAAGGGACCTAACCCTCCCCACCCGGCCAAGCAACATCAGGCGGGTCAGGGGGAGGCAAGGCCCCAGGATTGCTTTCGTTGTGGCTCCAAGACCCATTTCTCAAGGCAGTGTCGTGCCCCAAAGCACGTCGTGGACGCGTACAAGGCCAAGAAGGCGCACGAGACACACCTTGTCCAGGTGGAGACACCACCGGCACCCGCAGCGGGGCCCGTGATGATCCCCACGCCCACCGCCGTGCCCGTGGTGGCGCAGAGCGAGGCGCCTGTGGAGCCACATGTGGCGGTTCCCACGAACGCCATCGTGTCCATGGAGGTTGCGCACACCGTGCCCCCTCCAACGCCACACCTGGACATCGACTCTGCCGCGACGATGCTCGCAAATGAAGAGAAGATGAGTGAGCTCCAGATTAGGGCTGAGGTGGATGGATACTTTGCGGAATCCACCTAAATTTCCCTCATTTATTTCATGATCCCTTTATGGCAATAAATTTGATATAATTATTTCGATTTGGTTGTAAGCTCTGTGAGAGCAATAATATTTGTTTCAGCAACATTTATTTGTTCATCGACGATTGGATGAATTTGTTTTCATTCATTTATTCCATCATTTAATAGAGATGATTGTGTTATGTTCTAAAATATTTGTGCGTTTATTTATTAATGTAGCATCTTCCTCGCTTCATTTTTATTAATTAAACGCTATATTTTAGAACACATGTGGCACCCCAATGGAGTAAACATGTCTTGTGGAAAACGATACACAAATACCATCTTGAGAGAGATTGTGTGGTTTGAGTCTAATAAAATCTCGAGGTAGTGTTATGAAAATCGCCGGCTACGATCCGTATAGTTGGCTCCAGAAGAGCCACTACCATACTACCAATGGGAACAACTTTGATCATTAACGATGCATTGCTGTACCCCGAGTTACTCCCACCCTCTTAAGTTTTAATGGTAAACATGTTCTTGGAAGATTTTCCTCCATTGGACACATGGCTATGCTACACGATTTTTGTAGCACTGCCTGTGTACACTACCTTTCGATGCTCTGAACTTTTCAGCCTTTGGCATGATAGGTTAGGCCATCCCGGTCTTAGAATAATGAGAAATATAATTAACAACTCGAATGGTCATAGTGTTAATGTAAAAATTTCCCGAATCCTGATGATTTCATGTGCTCCGCATGCGCTACGGGGAAATTAATCATTAGACCATCCCCTTAAAGGTGAAGGATGAAATCCCCGCGTTCTTGGAACGTATCCAAGGGGACATATGCGGTCCTCATCGATGCTTCCTCTAAATGGTCCAATATTAGCCTGCTGTCAACAAGGAACCATGCTTTTACAAAGTTGATCTCACAGATCATACAAATGAGGAATAAATTCCTTGATTATCGTATTAAGTCTATTCGAATGGACAACACCGGTGAATTTACTTCAAAGGCGTTCGATGATTATTGCATGGCAACGGGAATCAAACTTGAGCACTCTGTACCGCACGTTCACACACAAAATGGACTTGCGGAGGCATTGATTAAAAGAATTAAATTCATTGCCAGACCGCTCCTTCAGGGTTGTAATTTACCAACTACATGTTGGGGTCACGCAGTGTTACATGCGGCCAATCTCATCAATTTTTGACCATCGGCCTACAACATCCACTCTCCTATGCAGCTTGCGCAAGGGTCGGCACCGAAAATTTCCCACCTTCGTAGGTTCGGTTGCCAGGTATATGTACCAATACTACCCCCTCAGCGATCAGCGATGGGACCGCTCCGTAAGTCGGGGATATACGTTGGTTATGAGACTGTGTCCATAATCATGTTTCTGGACCCCGCGACAGGTGACTGTCATACGGCCCGTTTCGCTGATTGCATTTTTGACGAGGATCTTTTCCCAACTTTAGGGGGAGATAAACAATCCCTTGATGATGAAAGTCGAGAAATCACATGGCAAGCCACGGGGATCCACGCTCATGACCCGCGCACTGCTGAGTTTAATAGAGAAGTCCAAAAGATAATATATTTGCATTCCTTAGCGAATCAACTGCATGATCATTTTAGTGACATAAAGACTGTGACAAGGTCGCATATGCCTGCGTGCAATGCATCGGAAAGGGTTGGTACCAAAGTTAACTAATGGTACACCCGCTCCCATCCAAGGCCTAAAAGGACGCGAAATCCGGTTTCTCAACTCCTAAGTACTCGGGGATGCCTGAGAAAGAAGGATAAGAGAGATTTATCACAGATAGTCACAAAGCCCCTAGCAAGAAAAAGGGGAGCCAGTTGAGACCTGGCACAAGTACGAAAAGTCCTGTGCACGGGATTCTAGATTTGAACGTCCCTATTGAGGGAACATCCAGCGGAGATGTGAGTACACACATCAGCGTGGAAATGCTAAAGGACCTTGCTGCTGTAATGGAAATACGGTAGAGCAAGAGGTAGCGCCAGATGCGCCCCATGATGAAATGGCCATAAATTATATAAATTATAAGGGACAGTCAAGGAACCGAGAAATGGCAATTACCTCACGCATGAGGTGGATCGGTACAGGGCAAGACTCATCGCTCAAGGGTTCACTCAACGACCAGATGTCGATATTGAGGAAACTTACTCCCTAGTCATGGATGGTATAACCTTTAGATACTTGATCTCAATGGCAGTAAACTTGGACTTAACAATGAAATTGTTGGATGTTGTCACTGCTTACCTATATGGTAACCTTGATTCGGATATTTACATGAAGGTACCAGAAGGTATCCCCATTCCGAACCAAGAGAGCAAATCGGGGTCTATACAGTGTTCTTCTCAAGAAGTCATTGTACGGACTTAAACAGTCTAGTAGGATGTGGTATAATCGTTTAAGCGATTTCCTTCATCAAAAGGGCTACACGAGCAATGAAGCTTGCCCATGTGTTTTTATACGGAGATCACAAGATGGTTTCTGTATTATCTCGGTGTATGTGGATGATTTGAACCTAATCGGTACACCTGAGGATATTGAGCAAGCGAGTTCCTACCTGATGTCGGAATTCGAGATGAAGGACTTAGGCAAAACCAAGTTCTGCCTAGTTCTACAACTTGAGCATTCCCCTGCTGGGATCTTAATGCACCAGTCTACCTACACCCAGAAGGTGTTAGAAAGATTTGGATTTGATAAGGCATATCCTTCTAAGACCCCCATGATTGGGAGATCTTTACAGCGGGACAAGGACCCGTTCAGGCCTAAGGAAGAGGGGAAGGAAGTTCTGGGACCAGAATTCCCCTACCTGAGTGCAGTTGGCGCACTCATGTACCTCGCGAATTGTACACGGCCGGACATTGCGTTCGCCGTCAATTTGCTTGCTAGGTATAGTTCTGAGCCTACCAATGGACATTAGAAAGGCATCAAGGACGTCTTCCGATACCTCCAAGGGACCAAAGATCTTGGCTTGTTTTTCCGAAGGCATCAAGATCTTACGCTTGTAGGATATGCTGATGCTGGGTACTTGTCAGACCCGCATACTGCAAAGTCTCAGACTGGATATGTTTTCCTTTGTGGTAGAACAACAATTTCCTGGAAATTGTCTAAGCAAACTTTAGTAACAACTTCGACGAACCACTCAGAAATCATAGCATTGTATGAAGCATCACGAGAGTGTGCATGGATTCGACGGATGATTGGCCACATCCAGCTGACATGTGGGCCGAACACCGTCCAAACCCCAACCATCATCTATGAAGATAATGCCGCTTGTGTTGCACAAGTCCAGACGGGTTATGTGAAGAGCAATCTCACAAAGCATATCGACCCCAAATTCTTCTATGCACATGAATTGCAAAAGTTGAACGAAGTAAGAATCCTGCATACTAAGTCGTGTGAAAATCTTGCTGATTTATTCACTAAATCATTACCAGCATCTTCTTTCGAGAGATGTGTTCATGGAATGGGTATGATGAGACTTAGGGAGATGCAAGGTTTAGGGGGAGAATCTTCACAAACTCATCGCTGAAATCTCGATAACGATGATTGAGTACTTGACTGAAAAGTTAAGTGAATTGTACTCTTTTTCCCTTTAGTGAGTTTTTATGAAGTTTCTCACATAAGGTTTTTAATGAGGCAATTCGTGCAACATAACAAAATTACACCACGTGCTTTTCTCCATATTTTTCCCATTGGGATTTTTGGAGTTTTGAGTCATGGTTATACGGATAAAACCCCGAGGGGGAGTGTTGTGAAACTTGGGCCATGCGACCGGCCAGCCGGCAGAGGTTGTGCAACACGTATTTTGTGCGCCCGCTCCAGCGCGCTGGTCAAACAAATCCTGCGCGCGAGTTGACCAACCGCCGGATCTGAAACCTCCAGACGGTCGCGCCGCTGCCCGCACCTCTCCCTCTTCTCCTCCGGCGACCGAGCGCGCTCCAGTAGCTTCCGGCGGCGATTCCCACGCTTCCCCCCCCCCTCCCCGCGCCGCCGCATCCTATAGACGCTTGGGGTCGCCGCCGCAGTGAATCTGTCTCCGCCGTCACCGACGCCGCCAACGCTTCTCCCGGCTGCCGCCGCTGCTTCTTCCACGTCCCTCCTCGCCGCTGCGCCTCCAGCGCACTGTTCGTCCGACGAACAGCGCCCTGCGGCCATTTGCCGCTCAGCGCCCACAAGGTGTTTGACAAAACACTTGCAAAGTTTCCTCTCACTTATATTTGTAGATGAATTTGATGCAAGTTATTTCTAGTTTTAAATTAGTTTAAATTCATGTTTGTAGATGAGTTCCTCCTATGGTTCTTCCGATGAAGAATTTGATCTTCAAGAGGAGGAGGACGTCGCAATGATCATAGCTATCCACGTGAATAAAAGGGCGAAGCACGGTGGTTCCGTGTTCGGTTGTCAGAAATTGTGGAGAGAAAGTATCGAGGCTCACAACATTTGATGAGGAACTATTTTGTGGAGAATCCCATATACCCCGAGCTCTACTGTCGGCGCCGTTTTAGAATGAGCATCAAGTTGTTCAAACACATGGCGGAGAACTGGCGAGGCATGATTGGTTTTTTCAGCAAAGGAGAAATGCCGCCGTACATCCTAGTGAATACAACAGCGCCACAGTAAAATCACATTACGTACAAATGGTTCGGCGGAAGAAAAAAATTGCATGTCGTGCGTGCCTCGGTGAAAAAAAACTCCTCCCAGTTTACGGATTTCGGGAACTCCTCCCCGCCCGCGAGCCGTCGCTGCATGGAGTGTACGTGCTCGGAGAAGGAGAAGGAGGCGGCGAATTTGGAGATAGATGATTCCTCGTCGTGTCTCGAGCCATGGGAGTTGGCTAACCGCGAGGCCGAAGCGTGTCTCTAGCCGTGGGAGTCGGCTGAGCGTGAGGCCAAGAAGGCCATAGCGGCTATGCGCAAGGTCGAGGAGTACGACGAGGACATACTACAAGAGCATCGCGTGGTGGATGAGTCGATTGCCAAGAAGTCGGAAGAAGACAAAGCGCGTGACGAAGGGAAGCACCCCATCCAATAATGTCGAGGCCTCAGGCTATGGTAAGGGGAATGTGGAAATTCTCTACATCTCCGACACTAGTAGAAACAGAGGCATTGGTGCGCCCCTTTAGTACTGGTTGCAAAAAAACCGGTACTAAAGGGGGCATTAGCACCGGTTGTGCTTGGGCGCCAGCCAGGGCCCCGCGGCGAGGACCTTTAGTACCGGTTGGTATTAACAACCGGTACTAAAGGACACCTTTTAGTACCGGTTGTTAATACCAACCGGTACTAAATGGGTGCAGCCCCGCAGGCTGCGGTCAGTGGCCCCACGGCAGGCCCTTTAGTACCGGTTGGTAAATAAAACCGGTACTAATGGTCCTGCCTATATCTTCCACCCCGGCCGAGCCAGCTCCATTTTGGAGCAACTCGACCCCAACCCCATTTTTCCTCTCTCCCAAGCTCTAGGTCACCCATTTTTTCTCCAACATTTGTCAAGATTGGTGGCACCCTATACAAGGGTTAGCAACTTCTTCATCTTCTCTTCCGGCTTTTCAAGTTTAGCTCATTTTCGTGCAAGTTTAGCAAGTTTGATTTTGGTTGTGCTTGCAAGGTGTTTGATGAAATGACTAAGTTAGGGATTTCATTTGTTTTATATGCATTTTGAGCTCGAATTGAAGTATAATTTATGGTTTTATATAGTGTCGTCCCGTCCCCTGATCCTCACCGCCGTCGATCGCCCGCGCCGCTCCGTCGCCGACACCACCTCGGTGAGCCTCTTTTTTTATCTTTTATTTTAAAAATTGTTAGTTATATGATTTAAATGCATAATTATTTCTTGTATAATTTTCTTATGTTTTTTTTATATATGTATAGTGTCATGGTTTTGATATCCGTCCCCTTCGGCCCTCGTCCGGTCTATGATTTGGATGTGGTATATCTTTTTAACTATTTATTTTGTTTCGTGTTTATAACAATCATGCCGACCAACTTGACGTAGATATATTTTTATTTAGGAGGTAGTTGAACCAGAAATTCCGGCCGACCCTATTGTCGAGTATTTTAAAAAAGAAAACGATGATTTGAGAGCAAAATTGAAGATAAGTGAAGATCTTCGTCTCCAATGCCTAGAAGAGAAGATGGAATTGGACTTGAAGATTGCCGACATCGTTGATGCTCACGGGGTCGAGCTTGCCGACGTCGTCACTGCTCACGAGAGGAAGATGGATGCAATGCTCGCCAAGCTTAAAAAGATTAGAAAATATGCCATTAGTCAAGAGGCTTGGTATCATTATGTTGTTGGTTCAATAGTTACCTTGGTTGCGATTCTGATCGCATTTGTTGTTGGATTTAAATTCTTTAGATAGTTGTATGTTAGTTTCGATTGATGTATGTTTCGTGAGAACTATGTATTACATTTGGGCACTACTCTACTTTGATTTTAATGTGATGAACTTGTATAAATTAATTTGGTCACGTATCTCTATTCATTATTTAGCTGGTGTAATGGTTTTTTGATATATTTATGTAATGTAGATGAGCCTAGAATGGATGTACGGTGATCGACGCTGTCCCGAGTTCATTAATGGCATGCATCGTTTTCTCGATGTGGTTAAGTTAAACAAGCTGAAGAATGGTTTTATGATTTATCCATGTGATGAATGTCGGAATAACAGGAATTACCCGAGCGTAAGAACCATACACTCCCACTTGTTGCGACAAGGCTTCATGCCCAATTATTTTTGTTGGACCAAGCACGGAGAAAGAGGGGTTATAATGGAAAACCCTGAAGAAGAGGATGATGACAACTATCCCGTGTTCTCTGATGAACACGGTGATACTACAATGGGGGAAGAGCATGAGGTCATTGTTGAATAGTCCGACGATGATGATCTTCGTCAGGTCATTCGTGATGAACAGATGAACTGCGTAACTGAAAACGAGTGGTCGAAGCTGGAGCGCATGTTAGAGGATCACAAAAAACCGTTGTACCCAAATTGTGAAGATGACCAGAAAAAGCTAGGTACCACCCTGGAATTGCTGCAGTGGAAGGCAAAGAATGGAATATCTGACAAGGCATTTCAAGAGTTGCTACAAATATTTAAGAAGAATCTTCCGAGGAATAATGAAATTCCCTACAGCACGTACGAAGCAAAGAAGATTGTCTGCCCTCTAGGATTAGAGGTGCAGAAGATACATGCATGCATCAATGACTGCATCCTCTACCGCGGTGAGAAGTACGAGAATTTGAATGCATGCCCGATATGCGGTGCATTGCGGTATAAGATCGCGCGAGATGACCCAGGTGATATTGAGGGCGAGCCGAGCCCCAGGAAGAGGGTTCCCGCGAAGGTGATGTGGTATGCTCCTATAATACCACGGTTGAAACGTTTGTTCCGAAACAAAGAGCATGCCAAGTTGTTGCGATGGCACAAAGAAGACCGTAAGGAAGACGAGATGCTCAGACACCCCGCTGATGGGTCTCAGTGGAGAAAAATCGACAGTGCGTTTGGGGATTTTGCAGCTGACGCAAGGAACTTAAGGTTTGGTCTAAGTACAGATGGCTTGAATCCGTTTGGGGAGCAGAGCAGCAGTCATAGCACCTGGCCCGTGACTCTATGTATCTATAACCTTCCCCCTTGGTTGTGCATGAAGCAAAAGTATATTATGATGCCAGTGCTTATCCAAGGACCGAAACAACCCGGCAACGACATTGATGTGTATCTGAGGCCATTAGTTGACGAACTTTTACAGTTGTGGTCTGACGAAGGTGTACGTGTGTGGGATGAGTACAAACAAGAGGAATTTCCCTACGAGCGTTGCTGTTTGTAACCATCAATGATTGGCCTGCTCTTAGTAACATTTCAGGACAGTCGAACAAGGGATACAATGCATGCACGCACTGTTTAGATAAGACTGACAGTGCATATATAGGTAACAAGATTGTGTACATGGGGCATCGTCAGTTTCTTCCAACCGGGCATCACGTAAGAAACGGAGGCAAGCACTTCAAAGGTTTGGCAGATATCCGGACGAAGCCTACACGCCGTGATGGTGATGTTGTATATGGCATGGTCAAGGATTTGGAAGTAATATTTGGAAAGGGTCCTGGCAGTCACATAGTTCTTTCAGGAAAAAGAAACATCGTGGGAGTGGAGGACAAGACAGATATGTCAGAAGATTACAATAAGTTTGCTGAAATTCCGCCCTTCAAAGTGAAAACTGACCCAAGCACCGTGTTAAATGATGAAGATTGTCCATGGCTACGATGCAATCAGAAGAAAGGGACACACAAGAAGAAAAAGTGAACACTAGATAGGGATGTTGTTGCTGATGTGTAATAATGTATTAAACATTTTATGTAACTATGTGCTGAAAACTCATAAGAGAGATCTAAACACTATGTCAATCAGCTGCAGTTTTACCAACACAATCGCGTGGTCGTGAGACGGCAAATCGGCCTTCGATCCAGAGAGCGGCAAGACGTCTCTGATGATTTGCAACAAGTGTTGGGGATGTTGCTAATCATCAGAGTGTCTTGCCGCTGCTTGGATCTGACCAAACGGTTGCAGGACGTAGCTAGGGAACCCGAATGTTTTGTGTTTGAGCGCCACTTCGATCCAAGCAGCGGTAAGACGTCTCTGATGATCTACAACCGTCCGGCAAGATGTCTCTGATGATCTGCAACCGTTTGAAACGGTCGCAGGTCATCAGAGACGTCTTGCCACTGGTTGCCCAAAGATGCCTCTCCGAGTGACGCTGGAATGTTTTGTGTTTGAGCGCCACTTCGATCCAAGCAGCGGCAAGACGTCTCTGATGATCTACAACCGTCCGGCAATACATCTCTGATGATCTGCAACCGTTTGGAACGGTCGCAGGTCATCAGAGACGTCTTGCCGCTGGTTGCCCAAAGATGCCTCTCCGAGTGACACTGGAATGTTTTGTGTGAGTGAGTGAGTGACGCTGGAATTCCGGGAGGTGGGCCATATATAGGGTCATGTGGCTCACGAAGTGGTCGTGATACTGCTGATCCAACAGCTCACAATCCCTCAAAAGAAACACCTCTGATCCAACGTCTCACAAGCGCTTGAAAGAAACACACGATCCGTGTGCTTCTTTAGTACCGGTTGGTAACACCAACCGGGACTAAAGTCGGGCTCACCCCTGATCCAACGTCTCACAAGCACTTAAAAGAAACACACCGCTTGATCCAACGGCTCCCAAGCGCTGGAAGGAAACACACGATCCGTGTGCTTCTTCCTGATCCAAGGGCTCACAAGCGCTCGAAAGAAACACACCGCTTGATCCAACTGCTCCCAATCGCTGGAAGGAAACACACGATCCGTGTGCTTCTTCCTGATCCGGTCAGAGTGGCCACTGGAGAAGGTAGGCAACTTCGATCCCGCCACCGTTTCCCGCCCAAATATTTCCCGCTATCGTTCCCCCCAAATGCCGCCACCGGTAGTTCTATAAAACCCAGTCGAAGGTAGGCATGGTACTCACTTGAGCGCAAGCATGGTGTGTATTGGTCCTTGCGAGAATTGTGTGTCCGGGTTTCACATTTCCGCATCCGAGCATCTCGCCAGGCTTTCGAGCAATTTGAAGGTAGATGGTAGGGTAGTTCCAATTGAAGAAATTTTGCACACTGAGAGTCATCTCGCTTTGCTCGGGGCGAAGCTATGCCGCGTTGGGTTTCCGTATAGGACCCCGCTCCAAATTCGTGCAGAAATGCTCACGCTTGCAGAGAAGTTTGACAGGAAAGTTACGAATAGTCCGTTCTACCGAACTGAAGCTGACCGTGATTCGTACGGTCGTTCCTGTCTCTGGGTAGTTGACAGCGATGATGACGACGATTTCATGCCGTCATCAAAGGAAAGGAGGGTTGAAGCACTGAGCAAGAAGGCTGAAGCTTCGTCCAAGGGCAAAGGCAAGAAGACAGAATCTTCATCAAAGGGCAAGGAAGGCAAGAAGACAGAATCTTCGTCAAAAGGCATTGATGGGAGATAGGTAGAGTCTTTGTTTTACTTGTGTTGTATCGTAATTTCAAGTTGTACCTTAATTTGTTCTATCCAGTATTTAGGACTAGTGAAGTTATAAAGTAGATGTCTAGTTGTATGTTACATCGTCTCTGCATAAGACGGTTGACCGCACATCGGAGTTGTATCTTGGTTCACACGTTTGCCAAGATGGCGGCCGGCTTTTGGAGATTTTGTCCTCTGTTCCTCTCTTCGTCACGGTTGGGTTTGCTCTGACCTTTCTGCGGAGGTACTGGAGGTGGTGTGGCCTGCTCCCGGCGGTGGTCGTCGGTTGGCGTGCTCGTCTGAAGAGGATTGAATCGGGGAGTCGCCCCCGCCGATATGGCTTTCCTCCGTCTTCAGATCTCGGTGTCCGCGTCGGGTGACTACTGCGGCGACATCACCTGGTGGCAGTAGAGAAAAAAGTAGAGAAAAAAACAAAATAGAAACCAAATAGATATAAAAAACAGAAAACAAAAGAAAGAAAAAAAAACTAGAAAATAAAAAACCAATAAAAGGCCCATTAGTACCGGTTGTATAATACAACCGGTACTAAAGGGTTGGGCTTCGCGCGCGAATTTTTGCGCGGCCCAAATTTGAGCTTTAGTACCGGTTGTACTCTACAACCGGTACTAAAGACCCTTTAGTACCGGTTGTAGAGCACAACCGGTGCTAAAGGGGTATTGATTGCAGTTAAGTGAGGAGATCGACGAATCGATCCCCAAAATCGCTAAGTTTCGACGACGAACTCCTCCCGGCTCCAGCGACCTCCCCGGCGGCGAAGCCCTGCCGCGCTCCGTCCCCGCCGCGCTCCGGCGAAGCCCCGCCGCCCTCCGTCCTCCGTCGCGCCCCCCACCGTCGCCGCGTACGTCCACGCTCCATCGCCGCGGGTGGCCCCTCCGCCATCGCCGCCCGGCTCCCCTGCTCCGGCCACCGCCCCTGCTCCACCTCCCTCCTCTCTGCTCCGGCCGTCTCAACCGCGCGCCCCCCGCCGTCTCCACCGCGCGCCCCCGACGAGGCCGTGCCGTACGTCTCCACCGCGCGGCCCCGACGAGGCCGAGGCCTCCTCTGCTCCGGCCGCCGCACCCTCTCCAATCGAAGATTAGTTTTATTTGTATTTTTTCAGTACTGTTTGAAATTTAAGTAGTGTTATTTAGATGTTCATTTTTTTTCAGATTTTGAAATTTAGATGTTGAAATTTAAGTACTGTTTAAATTTTATGTGAGTAAATTTAGAAAATGTGTTAGCAAATTTAGAAAATGTGTTAGAAAATATTTGTAGATAGCATTTTTAGAAATTTGTAGACAACATTTTTAGAAATTTGTAGATAGCATTTTGTTGTTGCCCATTTTTAAAATATTTGTCGATAGCAATTTAAAAAAAATTGTAGATAGCAATTTAAAAATGTTTGTAGATAGCAATTTAAAAATGTAGCAATTTGAAAATGTAGCAATTTAAAAGTCATTTTGTTATTATTTAGGTTATTAATGTAACAAAATGTACCAATTTCAATTTGCTAACAAAGTGTAGTTTAAGTTTTTAGTCTAGTTTTACTTATTAGAAAACTCCGGCTTTAAATATGTGTATAAATTCAAAGTTTGAAGACATTTTGTTAGTTAGCATTTTTGAAAGTTTTGCTAGTAAATATGTGAATTTTGCTTAGTTTGAAATTGTAGTAGCAAAGTTTGAAAATTTTAGCTAAGTTTGAAAATTTGAAATATTGTAAAATTTGGAATATTGTAAAGTTTGAAATATTGCTAAGTCATTTAGATAGTTTAAAATAACATTAGTAAAATATTAGTGTAGCTAAGTTTAGTTTAGCTAAGTTTAGTTTAGCTAAGTTTTGTTTAGCTAAGTTTAGTTTAGCTAAGTCTTTTTTATGTCTAGTAGTTGTTCTTTTTTTAGTACTGTTTTTTTAAGTTAATATTGTTATTAGGTTAATATTGTTTAGATTATTAATATTGTTATTTGGTTAATATTGTTAAGTTAGAAATATTGCTAAGTTTCAAAATTTGCAGTGACAGAGCTATGGCGGACGATGCCCCCACCTTCGTCCGAGATTTGGAGGAAGAAGACCGTCTCCAACAAATAATATATAACACGCTGCCGGACCCAATTCCGATGGAGAATATTCCGATGGAGAAGATTCGTCCGACGGAGAAGACGCCGAAGAATTCAGCGCGAAATGTTTGAATGACTCCGGTGAGGGACTTGAGTTAGAAAAATTCAGAGATGACGACGACGACGAAGAAGAACCGTCTGGATCTAAGGCGACGATCCTAGCTAAGAAGAAGGTATATATTAAGTCTTGTTGATCACTATAGCTAGATGCATTAATTGATTTATATGCGCACTTATTAACGAAACATTTTTCTTTCAGCCCTCTGGATCTAAGTCGTCAATCCCCGTACGAGGCCCGGCCCAAGGGTTAAAGCTCCCGGAAGGTGCAACGTTGTCGATCGACGAAGTTACCTTCAAAGGCAAACCAGAGAAACCCGATGGAATCTACAATAAATATGTACGGCAGTGCGGAGTTTTTGTAAGGGACATGGTCCCGATCACTGTGACAGAATGGAATGAGCCGAAGAAAGCCAACATAGGCGCAAAATATCTCGAGCAAAGAATTAAAGAGACCCTTTGGGACTCGATGATGTCTAAATTCAACCTACCGGCAGATCTCCCACAGAAGATGAAGGATAAAGTCAAGGAGTGGACTCTTAGCAAGATGGCCCAGCAATTCAACAACTGGAAGAACACATTGTGGAGAAAATATGGGAACAAAGATATAGTTTTCAAAGGACATCTAGAGAAGCTAAAAGATGATGGGCTGAATTTGCGGCGTATAAGAATTCGGGCGTCGCTGTGGCCCGATCGACACAAAATAAGTTGAATGCCTCGAAGAAGAAATATTTCCATCATTTGGGCTCAGGTGGCTACAAGACTGCCTTGCCTAAGTGGCAAGCCTATGAAGACGAGCTGCGACTAAAAGGGATCACTCCACAGACAGATGACTGGCCCGACAGGTCCAAGTTCTGGTTGTTCGCGCATGGGGCAGTGTTGCACCCAGAAACAGGGCTGATTGTTGCAAAGGGAAAATGGCGGAGAAAAATTAGAAGAGTCATCAGAAAAATAAAAAAGTCATAGTACTAGTCAAGGAGGGAAAATTTGTTCCCGATAGAGAGGACGACGAGCTTTCACAAGCCCTCGGGAATAAAGAACACTGGGGGCGATGTCGAGCCAGAGGAGGCGGGGTTGGTTTTCTTGAAGGGTTTCCGGAAGACGTTGCAACTTATAGAAAACATTGCAGAAGTAAGAAGAGGGAGGCGGAGAGGGTTACTGCATTAGAACGCACGGTGCAGGATGTGCAGAAGCAACTGGCCTCAATGACCCAGACCAGGGAATCTCAACTGCGAGTAGAAGATCCTGCAGGCGATGCCTGCCCATCTCAGCGGAAAAGCAGCGTGGGTTCCACGCAGCTACAAGATCCTGCAGTTGATGAACCAGTTGCTGAACCATCGGCGGCTCACTACCCCGTGGATGATATCACGGAGAAGACAAATTGTGAGTTACATGCGCCGATGATGAACATTACTTATCCGGTGGCGACTGGCTATGCTTTACGACATCAACCTGGAGAAACCTTCCATTTTGGTGTGATTCCGCCTGGATTTGCTCGTGTCGGGGTCACGAAAGTTATGCCGGGATTCAACGCAATACGTCTTGAAATTCCTGGAGCTGAAGGCGAGAAGACATTGGGAGAAGTTGAGCTTGGTATCGTTCTATGGAAGAAGAAATACATCAAGTTTCCAGACTCGGAGCCAAGGCCACCGACTCCTCCCGTTAGACATTCACCACATCAAAGTCCACCCGCCTCCCCCCACGAAGTTTGGGATCCCGCCGCGAGTCCATCTCCCGCGCTGTCCCGTCAACCGACTGATGCGCCCACTAGTAACTTGACAAAGCGGAAGCTGTTCCCGTCGTCCACCCCTGTCAAGAAACGTGGAAAAAGTGTGCGGGCTCCTGAGAACCCCAAGGAAGTCAAGGCTCCTGAGAAGTTAACTTCTGAGATGACTCAGCAGGAAATAGCTGAGAGCCTACGTGAAGGGTCGAGAGCCTTTTTTGAGCAGAAAAAGAAGGAAAGAGTGGAGGCAAGACTTGACCCCATAAAGGAACTTCTGAAGACTATACCAAATGAGGTAAAAGATCACACCGTTGACAACCTATATGACCCTCCACCTCCGCCCATTTCAGACTACGAGCGAGGTATTGACAAGGTACTTTCCTCGCAGAATGAGCAAGAGAAATTGTGCGGGAAAGGAGTTGCCCAGCTCGGAGAACAAGAAGCACAATCGCTCGCCCCGCTCATTGTACCTTCTGAAACTCGGGAAATCGAGCATGGAGAAGTTGTCCTTGGCGACTCAGGTTACCCCATGGCGGAGATTGCCCCACGATTTGATTTTGAACTCGGGCTGCCTATGGTGGAAAATCCGAGCCAGCTAACAACACAGTTATGGAATTTGAATCGCTGGTACATGACCGCCGCAAAAGAAGGGAAATTCTATCTCATGGCGGCGGTTAAGGAACAACACTACTTCCGAGAATATTGTGTGCATGTTGAGTTCCGAGAACTTTTTCAGATGTACAATCAACGTGCTCTCGACAAATCTCTCATCAGCTGCTATTGTCTGTAAGTAATTTATTCGTGTAATTTAATTATTTATAGTTATAAGCTCTCGTTCATTGCTTGTAATTATCGTCACAAAATTCTTTTGTACGCTAATTATGCAGAATGAAGATACGTGAATGCAGACTCGAGGAATCTGGGACATTGGTTTCATTGACCCGGATAAAGTTCATGTCAAGACCGTGGATGAAAATCCCGTGAACACAGAGGACGTTTTGCTAACGTTCTTTAAGCGACAAAGTACCAAAAAGGAAATACTATTTCCTTACAACTTCGGGTGAGTTTTACCGTCTTCTACACATTCTATTTTGCTTCCCCGATATAAAGTGTAATCGATAAGTTCTGAATACCTGCGTATATAAACGTGCGCAGGTTCCACTACATTCTGCTAATCATTAGACTCGAGGAAGGAGAAGTTGAAGTCTGGGACTCACTAAGGAAAGATCAAAATGAATACAAAAGCGTGCGTCTAATGCTCAAGAGGTAATTTCAATCGCACTATATCAGCCTCTTTCGTTCATTTCCGGATATCAAAAGTATAAGTAATAACTACTCAATTCATTTTCTTTTCCGGACAGGGTTTACAGAAAGTTCAAAGCGGAAGAACGCGGTGTATGGCCAGAAAAGCTGGAGTTCAAGTCTAACAACGTAAGTACTACTACGTGTATCTTTCTAATACCATTATCATTCTCTTGATTATTATTTGATTAAATTATATTCTTGTATATATAGTGGTGTCTGCGACAACCACAGGGGACAGAACTATGTGGATACTACGTTTGCGAGTACATTCACACGAAGGTCAATGAGAGAGTCAAGAGTGTAAGAAATCGAGAGGTACGTGAACATCATACACAACTTTTATTTTGCCACCATGCATCAATTGTGTTTAGTTTCGATCATAGCTGATTTTATTTCCTTCTTTTAAAGATGTCAAACAAGCGGAACCAGCTCCTACCACGCAACCGCGTAAAAGCTATTGCGGAGGAATTGGCGGGATTCTTACTTACACATGTCATAGATGAACTCGGTGAATTCTACTTTGACGAAAGACCACCTCCACCCCCTGCAGTCGATGCTACAAGGGAACCGCCGGCAGTCGATGCTACAAGGGAACCGGCAGTCGATGCTACATCCATTGTAATTAATTAGGAGTACTTAAATTTATATGTGACGAGAGTACTTTGTATGTGTATAATGACTACTTTATATGTGTAGTGAGTACTTTATACGCGATCTCCTCCGAAACCCTGAAAAATGAGCGAAAAGGAAAAAAACAGAAACCCTAAACCCCGAAAAATAATCGAAAAGAAAAAAAACCAAAACCCCCCTGAAAAATAAGCAAAAAAAGCAGGAACCTTTAGTACCGGTTTACTAAAGGTCCTCAGGGTCGAGCTCGCCTGTGCGCCCACGTGGAGACCCTTTAGTACCGGTTTTATTTAGGTGCCGGTACTAAAGGGTTACCCCTTTAGTGCCGACCCTTTAGTACCGGTTGTGCGGCCGGTACTAAAGGCCATCTACAACCGGTACTAGAAGTGGGTTCTCTACTAGTGCGATTCCGACGAGTAGTAGTACAGGATTATTTGGATGTTAGATTAGTCAGTTTTTTCATATGTGCATAACGATTTCTCCCATTCCTTTGTTCGGAGATATTAATATATTATCCATGAAATTAGTTAAGAACCTAATCGAGCTCATGGGCTTCCACATGGATGGTCATGTGGACCTTCATCTTCAGCTGCCAATAGAGCTCACAAGTACGTCATCCACCAACTTCCTCGGCATGAAAAAAAAAAAACGAAGGGCCAGCCCTGCCGCTGGTAGTACCAGACAGAGCCGCCCTCTCCGCTACTTCAGGGACGTTGTTGATCATCTCCATCGCACAGTCGGCGCTTGGCCAGTCGCGCTACGAACCAATGAGGAGCTCGCCCTCTGCACGCCGCATGAAATTGAAGGCGGCCTCTCCGATGTTCAACTTTTTAGCTTGGGAGTACCTGTTCCAACCAACACTCACTCTACGCATGTCATTGTCGTTGATGAGGTGGCTGAGAGCATCTTCACCGGCGCGCCTAATAGAACGTCTGGGAACGGTGCCGGACAAGTGCTATTGAGAGCGCGGGCACACGTTACTGCCCTATTGAGAGCGGCTCCCCCCACCGGAGCCTCCCAATAGAACATATTTTTTTACAATATAGATAAAAAATTAAAACTAGAGCTATAACTACTCGTCGTCCTCCTCAGGTGGTGGTGGTGGAGTAGCTGGTGCATCCTCCTCCGTGGGTGCTGTGGAGATCCCGGCTGCATTGTAGGCGCCGCCGGAGCTGTCCATGGCGGTGCAAACCACCAAGGGTCTGTCCCAGGCAAGGGACTCCCATGGGGACCAATGTTCCCACGGGTCCAAGACGGCCGTGGCGGTGTTGCCGGCCCATCGTGCTCCTGCTCCGGCTACGCCCCTACGGCCTCCTGCTCCGACAGCGCTCCTTCCTCCGTTCCGGCATAACTTCCTTCTCCACCAGCGCCGGCAGTACTGCCTTCTTCTCCGACAACGACATCGCGGGGCGATTGAGGCGAGGGGAACTTCGAGATGCAATGGAGGAGCGGTGAGGAGACGACGGTTAAAAACACGGGCGAGGAGGATAGCGGGCAGCGCTTCTCCCCAAGCGACGCACCATCTCCCGATCATTAACGCGGACACGTATTTCGCAAGCGACGCACCGTCGGAGGAGGCAGCAGGTAGAATAGACTCGCCCGTACCCTGACAGGCCGGTCCCGCACGTCAAAAACCGACGTGGCACGAGTTGCCGCGGTTGCCGGCACGCCCGCTAGCCTCCTTAGGAATAGGGCGCGAAGCGGGGTTGTTGGATGTTGTATTGGGGCGCGTCGACAAGTTTTAATAATTGTTGTAAAAAAATTAAAGCATGAATGATTATTTTCTGATCAACAATGCACAACTTTAACTATGATTTCACTTATGATATATCTATAACAAATAGTATAAATACATATGAAAAAAGTATCCCACAAGAAAAATTGCAAGATGTAATTTATACAACCTCAATCCAAACATTTGGTATTATAGTGGTCAAAGACATGAAATATTGATGGTGAAAAAATCATGCTCTCGTTATATTTTGGGACGGAGTAAGTATCTTGACATAATAACATGATTAATTTGTTTAAGCAGGTACATAGCACGAGCCTCTTCGACGCAAGAATAAACTACAGTGACCGGCGAGAACAAGTTTAGTTAGCATGGTGTGCTCTTTCTTGTACAAGTCATACAGGTTTTTCGATAATATACGTAACTAGATTTTCATGTTTATTTATGTTCAATACATTTTTATTTCACAAACTGCTTGGGGACTTGTGTACACGATATGCTAACAAGCAGGTTGTAAAAGAGCATATCAAACTAGTAGAAAAATTTGCAAACATATTAGAATACAAACTACTTTATTTTATTTATTTTTATTGCTGATTATTCTACCCAATGTTTTTTAATACAAATTACACTTTTTAAAATTTGACTTGCTAGAAAATTTGGACCATGAAAACGTAGGGTCATTTGTTAAGTTAATATAAATACCCATACATAATCATACGCTAGAAACCGCTATTGAAATATTTGTTAGACCGTAACGTTTTACACATCTTTACCATAAATAACTATGGATCATATAGATTATGCATTGTAGGAAAAAAGTTTTCTAATGGACTTCTGTTACAAAATATTCATTATAAAAAAATATCACCAAATATTTATTAATATTTCTTGTTAGTGATTAAACTATGCGCACAAACAAAAATTATACTTGTAATATTGCATGTTAAAACTAAAATCTAGAGAAGTATAAAAGTTTAGTACAAATTATATTTATTTTCTTTCGCCACGGGCCGAAATTTTCATTCGAGTGGCCTTGTCCCTTGGGAAGTAGTAGACTTGCGTGCCAATGAGGGTAGGAGGGCGAACGGACCAGCACAGGCCATCCTGAACTCGCGTTCCAGCAACGGGGCGGTGCCGGCGACGTCCATATATAGGGGAGAGGATGGACGGGGAGCCGAAGCGGGCGAGGTGGAGAGGGCGTAGAGCAGGACGGATGGAGAGCCGGAGCATGGCGGTGACGAGGATGGAAGAAGAGCCGAAGCATGGCGGTGGGAGGGCTCCATGTCATCTTGGAGAATCCTGCTGCATTTTGTGCCAACCCAGCACATGAATGCCTGGCTTTTCCCTTCTCGTCCAAAACACACGCAGTTCAAACTGGGTCTCGGTGTCTCTCCACAGGAAGGAGAGAGAGAGGAGAGGTATCCGAGGGGTCCTCATCCAATCCAAAGTCACCAGCTGTCCCACCCACGCGCCTCCTGCGTTAGCCCTCCATGGGAAGGAGAGAGGAGAGGAGGCGTGAATCACCAAAGAAAAGTGGCTCGTCACATCTTCCAAATAGGATTTTTATTGCATAGTTTTAGAAAGTATAATTATATTAGAGTTTACATCAACGATCACAAAGAGCGGAAACATAAATCAACCATCCAAATACTAAAATACTAAACATATAATGTTCTAGAATGTAGCCATCCACCCTGACACAAGATATCTCGAATGACCGCCATCAGCCGAGCACATCCGGAATCCATAAGTCCTATTGGTCTTCTGGGAGAAGATAGGACCGCATGTGGATGAAATACATAGCCCTGTTGACCACCTGCAAGAAATGATCCACATTTGTATTGTTAAAGATAATATCATTACGGCAATTCCAAATTTCCCAAAGAAAGGCAAAACCGTCAACACGAATTCGGTCGTTTGTCTTGTAAATTGTATTAACCTCCAAATATGATGGACAAAAGGACAAGATATTAATGGATGATCAATAGACTCTTCTGCAGCACAAAAGACACATTTCTTACAGATCGTCCAACTTTCTTTCGCCAGATTATTTTTGGTAAACAACACTTTCCGAAGGAGGAATCACATGATTTTTTTTAATCTGTAAAGGGATTTTGAGGTTCCACAAATATTTTCTAAGAAACCTCGTGTGCATGTTTAAGAAATCAGCATACATGTATTTAACGAAAACAGACCTGTAGCCGTTAGTTTCCAATTAAAATGATCTCGTTCATTTGACAAAGAATTTGCATTAACCTCTCAGCCAAATGCAACCAGGCGATCTATTTATCCCTATAAGAGCCCATCTAAACTGAACATTAGGCGGTGTCTCAGCTAAGACATGAGCAACCGAACTGCCTTTATGTCTCGCAATATTGTAAAGTGGGGACACTCTTCCTCCAAAGAGTGATCCCCCAACAAAACAAGAACGAAGGTAACCAGTCTTTTTCGTAACCCTATAGTTATCTCAAAAAAGGATAAAAGAAACAAGGGTAAACTTGAAAGATAAAATTGATTAAAACAAGATAATCTCCGTATGGAAGCATGTTTCCTAACTAAGAACTCAATTTCCGCTTGAAGTGATCTTCAACTGGTTTCCATTCTTTATTAAGAAACTCGCGATAATGAATAATAATACCCAATTATTTAAATGGTAGGGATCCCACCTCACACCCAAATATGTGGCAGTAATCCTCTTGTGGATCCTTTGCCTTTCCAACGCAGTATACCTCACTTTTATAAAAATAATTTTTAGCCTAGATAATTTCTCCAAAAAAAAGATAAAATAAGTTCCATGTTAACCGCTTTCTCAGTATCATGTTTCAAAAACAAATATTGTATCATCCGCATACTGAAGGATTGACACCCCCCCCCCCCCCCCCTCGGCTGAGTGTGGTATTAATCCTCTACATAGCCATCCTCCTTTGCCCTAGCAATAAGGATAGCCAACATACATGCAACCAAACTAAAAAGGAGGGGAGATAAAGATATCCTTGACTTAAGTCTTTAAGTGTTTGAAAAATAATGACCCATATCATCATTAACACGTGCTCCAACAACCCCCCCCCCCCCCCCCCCCCCCCCCCCAAACAAATCTAGCAAACTACTCACACCACTTTGGTGAAAATTCTTTCAAGCATAGTACTTATTGCAGGAATGAACATTTTAAATTTAACGCATGCCTTCTCAAAATCTATCTAAAAAAAATCCCCATCCATTTTCTTCCTCTGAGTTTCATGAATGGTTTCATGAAGAACAACTACCCCCTCAAGGATGTTCCCACCTTTGTAAAATAATAATTAAAACTTACATTAAGAAGACAAATTGGTCTATATTGTTCAATTCTACTTGCATCCTCCATTTTGGGAAGCAGCGTAATGAACCGACATTTTTGTAACATGTGTAAACAGGACAAAAAAAAGTCTCATAAAGAGCTCTTTTTAGCATCGGATTTTTTCTTTTTTACACACGACACACAATGTAGTTTTTTCATGAAATAACTCCATGAGTAAATAGAATGTAAAGATATACGGGCTAAACTTCTGTTAAGCATTTTTCGGAAATTTGAAATACATTTAAAATAGATTTTAAAATGGTAGTCAAAAAGAGAAGAATGAAAAATTATAACGGCAAGAATATAGCGTCGGCGGGAAAATTTGTGCCAAAAATGTCAAAAAAACTAAATTCTCGAATGTATTTACATGCCGCACTCGGTAAAGAGGGCTTATAGTTGCATTAAACCCGGCGTGTGAGAACACGTGTCAAACTTCTTTTGGCGAGCGTATTTCTTTGCCGGTAATTTATCTATTTTTTTTACCAAGCGTATTTATTTGCCTAGTGTTTTTCTGCCGTCGGCAAATTTGCCCAGAGCCCGTAGAAAAACACTAGGCAAAGTCGCTGATGCTTAGCAAAATCCTTTCCGAGAGCCAAAGCGCCATTCCTTGAGTATTACTCCCTCCGTTCCAAATTAATTGACTTGGTTTTGTCCAAATATGGATGTATCTATATTTGTTTGATGTCTAGATACATCCATGTGTAACAAAATGTGTGTCAATTAAATCCGAACGGAGGGAGTAGTTGTACTTCTTACGTGAGAGTATCACTGTACAAAACTGATGCGCCTGTTTTCGGGCAAGCCGTCCATCATACTTCGGCGAGCATGATAAAAACAACCATTTTATTGGGTATATGATTACACATTTACACTGTAATAGTTTGTTCATATGTGCACTATGGTTAATGGTTTTTCCTTTCAAAAAAAAAAAATCATCACGGGTGTACCACGCAGACTCTACCGCACCAGCGCCTCCTCTCCGTCCTCGATCCTATCTCTCTCTCTTCCCCGCAGTGCCCCTCACAGCGTCGTCTTTTTTGTACGGACAACCCCTCCTCCCCAAGCTGCATTATCTCCGGTTGTTCACCATCCCATAACTCGATGCGCTCCCATGGCAGGCGAAGATTATTGCGGTGGCGTGTCTGGAACAGCCGAGCCGCCGCTCCGCTGGGACTTTCTGGAAGCAGACTCGCACGTGTGGGGGCATGCGGCAGAGCAAAGGGAAGTTTCTTCCAGGTAATGGCGCTGTTGTCCAGCGTGGTGGCTTGTTGACGTATGCCACTGGAGAAACCCGGCAATGACCGTGCTCTCTGTATAATTTGTTCGTTAACGATGTTACCGCATGGTAATTGTGTACATATATATTTTCCTTCGGTTGATTTCATGCCGATTATTTCATTGTGTGGGGTTACTGTCACGCTTGCGCCCAAAAGAAACAAAAAAAAGAAAAGAAAAGAAACAACGCCGACAAATGCGGTTCGGAGCATTTTTACGGTACCCGATACTGCTGGGAAGAGGGAGCAGTATCGAAACCATTTGGCCGTTGATCTCTGGAGTGTAAATTAGACTTTTCACTAGAAAGATTAAGAGTCAAACAGGTTGCTTTCCGTCAAACAAAAAAATAATCTCCCTCACCGCAGCAACCCATCTCCCTGGCTGCCGCCACCTCCCATCTCCCTGGCCGCCGCCATCTCCCACCTCCCTGGCCGCCGCAGCCGGTCCTGTCGTCTCCGAACTCGCCGCCGCGTCCCTGACCTCGCCGCAGCAATCTCCCTGGCCGCCGCCACCTCCCATCTCCCTGGCCGCCGCCGGGACCTAGCTCGACCCCACCCTCTCGGAGCAAACAGCCATAGCCGGTATGACCTCGGCGAGCTCGCCGCCATAGCCGGTCCTTTCGTCTCCGACCTCGCCGCAACGCCACCGTTTCTCTCAAGGCGGCGTGCCTCGTTGTAAGTAAATAATCGGTCTGTATATTTGATTGTGTATTCCACGAGGAGCTAATTCATAGCAGCGCTAGAAACTGAATGTACAGGTTGAACTGAAATTGTGAACAGTTTTATTTTTTCGTGAAGTACATCATTGTTCAAGCATGGTTAGCGATACAGTATAATCTTGAAGTTAATAATTTAAGCACGTAATGGTGGCGATATTACACTATGCATACTGCAAATGTGTTAGTTAGTTTAACAATCTGATTTGTAATAATTTAGTTTTGATTCTTAAATGCAGTGTACGGCATGGAGGACATGGAGGACAACGAAGACTATGATATGGTGGTCAATGAAACTTTGAGTAGCGAGGAAGAAGGTTACAATTTCTACAACGCATATGCTCGGTCGAAGGGGTTCGGTGTTAGAAAGGAAGAACTGACTAGGAAGCCAGGCACCGACATAGTTTTTTGTCGCCTTTATGTGTGCTCTAAAGAAGGATACCGTGCGAGGAAGCACTTTGAAACAACTGAGCGAGTACGGACACCTAGGCCGTTATCGCGTTGTGGATGCGACGCTCGGATGGAGATCGAGATGTGTATGGAAAGTGGTGAATGGTTTGTGAAAAAATTCGTGGCTGAACATAACCATACACTCGCTACGGGTGATCAGGCAGCTTTCATAAGGTCTCATCGTGGCTTGAATGACGCTCAAAAGGCTGATGCCATTTAGTATGGGATTGGTGGCCTTCGAACACATGAGATCATGGAAGTAATGGAGCAGCAACAGGTGGTCAGGGGAAGGTTGGTTTTGTACCTCGGGACCTGTATAATTTTTTTGCCAAGTACAAGAAGGAGAGGATTGAAGGCCGTGATGCTGAATTTGTGCTGAATTATATGGCAGCGAGAGAAGAGAGAGATCCCGAGTTTTTTTACAAGTACAACACTGATAGTGAAGGGCATCTTCAAAACCTATTTTGGGCAGACGCACAGTCTGGTATGGACTACGATGCATTTGGTGGTGTTGTGGTCTTTGATAGCACATACCGTGTGAACAAATACAACCTGCCGTTTGTCCCCTTCATTGGAGTGAATCATGTATGAGCTGAGGAAGAAGTGGTCTAGGGCCTATACCAGAGGTAGATATTTCCTTGGCATGCAGAGCAATCCTGAAGGAAAGAGGAGGCGAAAGTCTGCTCAACTGGTGCAGCCATTCGATCTGGAATCCAGCTGATGGAAACGAATGGCAGACTGACCCTTGAGGGCACTAGTAATATGATTTTTCTCCTGTGTTGTTGAGTGTCTAGCTCTTTTTTTTCTTCTCCGAGGGACGTTCAGCGTCTAGCTGATGGCAGAGGTTGATAAGCAGAGTGAACTACTATAGTTATAACTTAGGGCCTAGCTAGATGGTGCATATGTACATTATGTCATTTATCATGTTATGTATGTATATTATTGGCCCAAATGTAATTTTAACTAGCAACATTTTTTGCCAGAATTGTCCTTATATGTGCAAAAACATAGTTTAATAATCATTCGCTCGCTGATTATCTTCTGACTTGAACTGTTTCCTCCCCTTTAACTTTTGTAATGCTAACCAGTACAGGGTTGCTTAATTTCAGTTTTATTTCCTTTGGTTAATGTGCAGCAATCTGATAATCACGTAGTTGGCATTTCCCAGTGTGATATTTTTGTGTAACCTAAGCTAGATATAACCTAGTGAAAGTCTAAACTCTAGGATTCATAAGAATTTGGACAGGCGAATGTCACTTGTTGATTTGCTGGAGCATACAGATCACTCTTTACGGCGTATACGGAAGAATGAGGCCCAGTTGGATGCTACGGCTTCACAGACGGTGCCTTTTACTGAATTAAATGCTGAGCCACTTGAGAAGAGTGCTGCACGTAGAATTAAATGCTGAGCCACTTGAGAAGAGTGCTGCACGTATGATATTGACATTCATATGCTTCCATGAGCAAATGACTTACAAATTCCACAAAAATAAACTCACAGTAATGTTTCAGAAGAATGGAGGCAATGTGCTTACAAGAGGAGATGCCTTCATTTATCATAGACACCAATAATAGTAGGATGTCATATCTAGATCAAGCACAAAATCAAGTAGAACTCTGAAAATTCACCTCTGCTACAGGCGCAGGGTTATAAGTATCATCATATTCTGCTAAACCCAATGATCTCATCGTGGGAGCTACTGTTCATACTAAAGCAATTTTACATGCTAGCTAGCTTCACTGACACTAGGACATAGTACGGGGAGAGATCAAATCGCCAGCGTGCGGCGTGGACAGAGGCCTGGCGGCGCGATTGGTATGGTAGCACCAGTTGCGGTAGATAGCACCGGCGCTGGGCGGCGCGTGGGAGTGGCCGTCCACGGCGACGGTGAGCGGCCGCGGCGCCAGCGCTTCCACCTGCGGAGAGTCGCCGTGGTGCAGCGCCGTGTTGAGTAAGCCGTCCCTCCCTCTCCGCCCCTCTCGGACGAGGAGGCGGCCGTCACCGAGCCTCCCTCGGCGTCCATGCCACGGTCGTACAGGGAGAAGACGATGTGCCGGTGCGCCCAGTACTTGCCCGCGACGGCCTGCGCGGTGGCGGCATCAGCAGTGTACTGCTCCGCCTCGGCCTCGTGGGTCGGCGGCGAAGGGTTCGGATTGCCCATCTCCGCGGCTTCTCAGAGGTCCGGAGCGGTGGCAGGGAGGAGGGGGAGTCGACGATGAGGCTGCGCTGGCGGCGGCAGCGGCGATCGTGGCTGGAACCCTAGCCGACGGCAGCTGCGCACGGAGGACAGCAGCTGCGCACGAGACGCGCCATGTCGCGGTCGATCTTGCCGGGGAGAGAGCCTACTAGAGAGATGGGAGGAGTCCAGTGGTGGGGGGACGGTGGCGGCGTCGGAGGGCCGTGGCGGCTGGGGGTGGCCGGCGATGGAGGAGCCTAGAAGGGGATCGGGGATGGGCGACCTCATCGCGAGGGGATTTGTTTTTTTTCACGGAAACTAGGAGGAAAACAGGAAAACGGATGAGGTTATAAATATGATCTATCGAAAATGCCCTCCTGACAATACTGGTGTTCTGATTAGCGAGCGGTGCACGCCTATACCGCTCGCCAAACGGGAGTCAAATTCCAGCAGTATGGGTTCACATGCACGGTTGGATCTAGCAATCGGAGCGTCCATATTTCTCCCAGGGTACCGTAGGACGGGTACCAGATGTAACCCTAGTCCCGGTTCGGGCAGCAGCGTCGTCATCGTCGATCACCTTCTTGGAGGTGCTGCTTGGTACGCGGAGCGCGGTGAATTTCTCCGGAGGGCGCAGCGGTTGCGAGTCTTCTTCATTTTCGTCGGGGGTACATCATCGGGGTTGGGAGGAGGTACACCCGCCGCCCTTCAGGAAGGACGGCTGTAACATCCCAAAATTATTAACAAGTATTATTAATTCCAAAAATGGGAGCCAACAAAAACTTTTGTTAAATTATGTGTGTTGATCTCATGTTCTTGCTTGTGTTGCTAATTCCTCTTGTTTGTGTGTTGTTTGCTCTATTTAAAAACAAGAAGAAAAGAAGAGAATTAAAATAAAAAGAAAAGTAAGAAAATAAAGTGACAAGTGTCACATAAAATTCTCCAAGTGAGGATCTCATTTTGTTTCCAACAAAATTTAGTGGAGTGGTATTGCAAACCCTCCCATTTCATCCTTACTACTTGTCTCTCTCAAATAATATTTTCAAAATAGTTTTAAAAATTCAAAAGTAAACAAAGTAAAAAATAAATTAAAAATGCTTTAATTAAAACACTATAAAAGAAAATGTTTCAAAACATTTTATTATTTTATGCCAATTTTTGTGGAGCTTCTGTACATTATGAGAAGACCCCACAAATTTTGCCAAATTTTTATAAATTGATTTAGTGTCTCAAATTAAATCAAGAAGTGCTTCTGGTTTTAAACAGAAGGACTAAACCGTAAATAAGAGAAAGAAGAAGGAAAAGAAGCAGAGCACAGGAGCCAGGGGGTTTTTGCAAAACCGTCGTCGTCTCCTACCTCCCCTAGCTCACTGTCGCCGTCGCCGTGGCGCCGTGGTCGACGTCGCCGTTCCCAGGCCCCCCAGGGCCCCCTTGCCCGCGTTCACCCTCGCCGCCGAGCCTCTGCACCCTCTGCGGGCAGAGGAGACCCTCTCCCCTCGCCTTAACGCCGCTGTCCCCCGCTTCTCCGCCGAGGATGAACGGACGGCGCCGGCCAAAATTGGCCCAGCCCGCGGCACCTCGACACGCGATCCACGACGCCGCGAACCCTAGCCAACGTCCGGACCCCCCAGACACCGCGCGGTGACCTCTCCCGCCCTCTGGACGCCGCTGGACCACGACCACCGTGCACCGCCGCCGCGCCTATTTAAACTCGAGCCCGCACCTCACTTTTCCCCACGCCCCACTGTCTCTCCCCTTCTCCACCACACCCTCCACTCGCCCGTGCACCGCCAGGAGGGCGGAGCCTCGGCCACGAGCTTGCTGCTGCCCGTGCTCGTGCTCGACAGCCCGAGGTAGGCGACGACCACGGCCTCGCCGTGCTGGCCTCCCATTCCTTTCCCTCTGGCCCGTACTCTCTCCCCCTTTGCACACCGCGCTCACCCACCTATTTTTCCCTCTGGATCATGCACAGAATCGACGACAGACGCTCGCCGGAGTTCGGGAAGTCGCCGTGGAAGCCGAGCACCTCGCCGTCGACGAACCAGCCCGTCCCAGCAAGTAGGACTCAGCCAGGACGTTCGCCCGAGCCTCCGCCGTCGTCTCGCATCATCACCAAGTCCTCCCGAGCCCTCTAGGTGAGGAACCATCCACCACCGTGCCGCCGGCGCGGCGGCGCCGCCATTTTATGGTCGCCGCCGTGGCCTTTGAACGTGCGCCGTTGGATCTAGATCCAACGGTCGCGTAACGCTTCATTTAGATGAGCGGCTGACGGGCTGGCCCCACCCGTCAGCATTTTATTAATTTCCCTGCGTGCCCTGAGTCACTGACAGAAGGGCCCCACTAGTCAGATTTTTCGACATTATCCACAACAGTGGATTTTCTTAATTTAGTTTCTCTGGAATTATCAGTACTGGTATCAACTTTAAAAATCAATAACTTGAGATTTAGGAATCCAAATAAATCAAACTCAATTGTTCTGGAAAGCTTATAAAATTATTTAACCAACCCAATTGGACTCATGTCATTTAAATAAATAATTAAAAAGTATTATTGAAAATTCCACAGAAGGTTTAAAACCTAACTTGTTTGTTTCTGATACTCTGTTAGTCCAAATAATTCCAAACCAATTTTTCTAGCTTAGTAATGCCTTGTATTAGCTCCCCTAATTTTGGTAGAATTAATTAAGCAACATTAATTGTTGACTTTAAGATAAACCCTTCTGGACTAAAATAAACAAATATGTTTATTGGTTGACCCAAATGGGTTAGGACCAATTTTCTTAGCTCACATATAGCCATGCTTACTTACCCCTAAAAGGATTTAATTTTTGAAACAACAGAACTTATTTGATTGCCAAAACTTGATTATTAAGCTACTGGATTCAAACCAATGTGTAGGGAGTTTGGTAACTCCAATTGATCCAATTCAAATTGGGTTGTCTTCTACACATCAGTAGCTTTCTATAGAAATTTAGTTTGTATTTTTGTGACCAAGAGAACTCAAGTTGTGGAATTAAACTTGTTTAACAAGTTTCTGCCATAATTTGGACTTAAACAAATAATGTTTATTTCAAATGTTTTGAAATCAATTTGTATTGTTTGATGTTCCAGTGGCTATTTAGAGCATTTAGGATTGTGATACTGTGATGTTGTGATGTTGTTTGAATAGTTTAGTGATTGCTTGTATTTGTTTGTTTATCGATTAGACGAGAATGTTGCTGGATTTATCGAGGACGGGGAATTTGTTGAACCTGAAGATCAAGATCAAGGCCACTTTGCCGAGCAAGGCAAGCTACTCTCTGAGCTTGCACCTAAACATATATGCATCTACTTTGATCAAATGATTTACTCTTAAAACCAATGGTTTACAAAACCTTTTCAAAAAAAAGTGTATGTAAATTATTTTGCCACCCTATGTAGTAGTTATATGAAACTTTAGGATGGAAAACAATGTTGTTTATTCAAAACTCCTTTGAAAATACTTGTGTGGTTATGGAATACCGAGATGTCGGTATTGAAGTGGAGAATCGAAAGATGTTGATGTTTATGAAAAATGCACAGTGTCCTAGTACTATGACAACCAATCTTAATCTGTGCGACCACATTTACCCCCATATGGGAACGGGGCTTAGTCATATAATTTGCTCTTATTAGTATGGGATACCTCATCAACGGAGATGACTCCGTTATGCATGAGGGGATGGTTTGTGAACTCCCCTGACCTGGGTCCTCGCTCAAACTCTATGGAAAGATAAGGAGGGGGATTGAAGACTTCATTAATGTGGTCGCCGGGAAAAACATATGAGTCCTCACACTTAGGGTTGCCGACGGGGACCGGACTGAGTGTTGGTGGGAATTATCATATGGGTAGGATCCTATACTAGCATGAGCAAAGGAGAGGCTAGGGTCGGTGGCTCAACTTCGCATACACCTTGTATGGCGGGACGTGGCTGACACGATGAGTTACCGGATGGATGTGGGATAAAAGCGTGCTACCTCTGCAGAGGGTCAAAACTATTCGAATAGCCGAGTCCTCGGATATGGACAATTGGGAAGCTGTCCTAAGATCATGTGCAAGTTTTTGGAAAAAGCTTTTAAGTTTAAAGAACTGAGAATGGTGATGGTGTTAAACAACTATACCAAATGGAGTGGTATAAGTTGTGGGAATAAATGGACCATGGTGAGCCCTGGTCAGGAAAAGGAGAAGTTTTTGGAGAAACAAAAGAGATGGTGACTTCTTTTAAAAACAGTTATAAAACTCTTCTTACCTTTTTCAATAAAGATATAGAGATGTTACAAGGAAATAAAAGTTTGAAAGGTTAAAAATAAAACTATTGCATACTCATGTTGGGGTAGTTTGCGAGTACATTCAAATGTACTCATATTGGTTTCGTCCCTGGCTATTGTCCTAGCCAGACTACGAGGAGGAGCACTACGCCGAGCAGGAGTATGGTGACTTCTATGCGAACTAAGGATCTCCACAAGTCAGCTGCCTGTCGGGTTGTCATCGTTAGAATATGATGTTTACTACGCCGTAGCTTCCGCTGATATATTTGGTTTGGCCCATGAAGGCACCTATGTAAGAACTTGGTCTAAATGACCATTTATGTAAAACTTTTATTTCGGTACTATAATGGATGTAAACTTTGGTATCCAATTCGGATTATGTGCAACGACAGACTGATCACGGGATCGTTGTGTTAAGCATAATCGGGTATTTTGGACAGCTAGTCCGGGGTCCCCACAACGGCGATACCCGCAGGCGTCACCACGTCGGTGTCGAGAACGACAGGGATTTCTCCCGACCCCCAAGAAACCACACCACCGGACGCTCCATCGTGTTCCACCAGACTTGCCACCCACCAGCACACGCCACCACGGTCTTGCAATCATCATCGCCGTCTCACCGTGAACCATATTGCGAGGTCGGGAAGACCGAGAAGAAGAGGCACCGACGAGGGATAGCAGTACAGTAGCACGCGGGAGGGATCGACCTCCACCGCCACCTGCGGTGGCCGACCGAATGCAGCAGCCGGGACACACTAGGCCCTCACCGGCCCGTCCGAGCCCGAAATGGGCCCGTAAAGTCCCTGCCGCCGCACTGTAGCAGGCGCGCCACCGTCCTCACCGTCCCCAGCACCAGCCCCTACCTTTCTGTCCACCGGAGGAGCCGCCACCACGCCTGAGGCGACCCGCCCAGACCCAGATAGGCCCCTAAGGGCCCAGATCTGGGCCAGGAGGGCGCTGCCGGTCGCACGCCGGCGACCAGCCGGCCACGCTCGTGCTACCACGGCTCCCAGCAGCCAAGCGGCCGCTCCATCGCCACCACGCTCACCCGGGCCATGCCGGACCGTCGCCAAGCCGAGGAGCACCGCCGCCAAGATGTTGGAGCCCCGCCTCCTCCATCAGGCGCAGGGAAAGACAGGCCACCGGCGCCGGCGCCGACCGGGCCGCGCCCGGCGGCCTCTGCCGATGGCGGCGACGGGGGAGGCGATTGGGAGGGGCGCAGGCGGGGAGGAGCCGAGGCCGCGGCCGGCCGCCGCGGGGGCGGCGCGGCCACGCGAGGGAGGAGGGGGAGAAGGGGAGGGAGAGGCGGCGGCCGGCGGCGGCGGCTAGGGTTAGGTTGGGAGCGAGCGGGAGGGGTTGTGAGACGGGATCCATTGTGTGGGTTACTGTCCCTAACAGATTGATTTGTTCTAATTTATTCTCCTTTTGCATCCAGGGATCTAAAATAGTGGATGCCAGGGAATTAATTGGCACATTCCAATGAAGCCTGAACATATATTTTATACAAGCCTGAAGGTATTTTTTTAGCTTTATGTTGCTTTTTGATAATGACTGCTTCTAAAGATTATGGGCAGTGCATTGGCTTCAAAATTTCCTCACAAGTTGAAATGAAATTTGTATTGTAAGATTTGTTATGTTTTCTTCGGTTCATCGTTCAGACAAAATTCTCAATATTATTTTGATTAGTCTGTTTTGAATTTGTGCATCTCATAATATATGAACCTATGCTGATTTTGAATATGTGTACACAGTGAAGAACATGGGGTTCGATGCATACTGGTTTTTGATATGTTGCTCCAGGATTTTCCCAAGTATCTGGCCTGATCCCTCTAGCTGCAGCAGTTTGCTATTTGATTAAAAGTTTCTTCTATCAAAGAAGTTGGTAATGTATCTTCATTCAAAGAAGTTCACCGTTAGTCTTCTCTAAAAAGAAATTCCCGCCAGCAACTTGTATGAATGATTACGCAAATATTATTGATGTATTCTTGCCGACAAGTGTGATACCTGAATGATGCATGACCTTACTTAACGTGCAATTAATTTTCTCAATCATTTTATTCGATTAATGTAATAAAATATTGATATCCTTCGAACATAAATTGTACTGCTATGTTGTCATGATTTTCATTTCACGTTATATGAAATTAATAGCTAAATCAATTTTGAATATCGAGTTTAGTCGAGAAATCATCTATTCCTATATAGTTGAAAACACTAAAATTGCTTCGAAGCTATAAGAGTTGTTCATATTTGTTTTTTGAGAGGCATACATAATTGAACTCAATACTAGGGTGCACAAATTGTGACGCCGTACAACATACAACAAATTGTGGCGTCGTAGCAACGTACGAGCATTCAACTAGTAACATATGATATTTTAGTTCCAAGTCTCTCCACGTACTGAATCTTGCTCGTTCATAACAAAATTATTCTACTTGCCCTTTTTTTGCCGCAACATGTTCACTCAAATACACCTGGGTTCAGCTTCTTGCCGAACAGCTGAAGAGATTCTGGATTTTTTGCTCTTGTTCGAAGGAGCAGATGGCTCCATGCAAATGCAAATTTAATAGACCTTATAATTTAACATTTTTAATATATTTGTGTGGCAATAGCAGGCATATCAATTATCATAACATAACTGATTTTTTATTCAAAACTCAACCACCAAGCTATTGTTTTATGTGACAGAGTCAAGAGTACAAATACAACAGACAAGTATTTGACATAAATGCCCAGTCATGGAATGAGAGGTGTGCTACTCCTGCAGTAGTTGGCACAAGTGGTTAACAAGCATATGAAATTTCAATCTCCACTTTGCTGCCGTCTTGTCATGAGCTTAATGTGTATTGTGACAGGCAAAGAACATGTGATTATATTGGGTACAAAGTTGTCACTAAAAACAGAAAGGTCCGAACAGAAGGCTGCCAATCGGTAAGTAGGATGCGGTGTCATTGCTACATAAAAAAAGAAATATCCATTGTTCCTACTACATGCTTGCCTGATGGTTCTGTAAAGCAGCTGAATGCTACTTCTGAATGTATGTCTGTGAGTGCAGATAGTGGAGTGACTGCAAACAATGGATACCAAGAAATAAAATGAACTTGACTCTGTTACATCAAAGACTGTTAATCAAAGAGATAGTGGCAGTGTGGAAGATAAGTTCCTTAATCATCAGATACTCCCTCCGTTCACTTTTATAAAGCACACTAGCTAGTCTTTCCATTTTGACCACATACATACTAAAATGAGTGAATCTTTGTACAAAATAAGTCTAGATTTACTCATTTTGGTATGTATGTGGGGATATCTAGTGTGCCTTATAAAACTGAACGGAGGGAGTACTAAAGATCATGTCACCCAATCTGATGTTTAAATGTAGAAGTATGACAAAGAGCATTGGTAGCATACAGAACATGGTACTCCTAACATGGTCATCAGACAGTGCGTAACTCGAGTTTGCACCATGTGTTGCCGTCCTTCGCCGGCCATGCCCAACTCAAGGGCGTCCACTGGGATGGTCATGCGGACATTCATCTCTGTCAGCCAATCGAGCCGTAGGGCGTCCTCCACTTGCTTTCTCGGGGCGAAGAAGGCCCAGACGTGCCGCGGGTAGTACCTGACAGTGAACGGGTTGCCTGCCACCACCCTCTCCGCTGCTTCACGGATGTCGAAGATCATCTCCATCGTGCGGTCGATGCTTGGCCCGCCACCGCGCCACGAGCCGATGAGGAGCTGGTCGTCCGCATGGCGTATGAACACGACGTCATCCTTGAAAAGTTGCAACTTCTTTTCTTTAGAGAAGTTGTTCCACCTGGCAGTGTGCAGATCTTCGCTCACGTTGTCACCCAACAGCACTGGAATAAAGATTCGCCGCAAGGCCTGGGAATGGTAAAATTAATTTTTTGGACCCGGGGCAAGTTAAATAAATATAATTACACTAAAATTTTATACTTTCATATTTTTTTTACCATATTGTAGTTTTAACAGATATATGTTGTATACTTAGTTAGCACGGTTAAGTACACAATAAATACTTAATTGTTATATGTTACATAGTTTTAATGTATATCATTAAAATTATATGTGAGGTATGCAAAACGTTTTTTTTTTGGTGATAATATTTTTCTTAACAAGATACAAATTCATCTTAAATGTGAAAAGAAATAAAAATGGAAAAACGCATGTCTCGTTGATATTCTTACAACTGATGAATTACATAGCGTATATGTACATTATTGTGGCGCCCCGACCCGACTGCTATACAGTGATGCTGTCTGTCACCGGTTAAGCGATACAACCGGAGGTTACGGGTTTACCAATCCCCGGCCAAAACTTTTGGCAGGCGTTGCTCGGAATGGATCATCGGCAACGCAACACCCCGATTGATGCCTTAACACAGACACAACCCTCAATGTATAATAGAGAGATCAAAACTTGTGGAACAACTGGCACATCACATACTCTACGACACAAAGCATTATAGTTCAACTCTTATAATAGAGAAAGATAGCAAATGACAACCAAAGGTCACAGACCCAACATTACAACATGCGGAATTGAATTATGTTGTTCTAAACGACAAGATCCAGATTATGGCCTAAGAGGCCTACATATAAACATCCAGCGTCAGCTGTTCCGGGATGTCCCAAGTTGCCACCTGGGAACCCCAAACTACTCGTCGACGTCCACAAAGAACCCACCTTCGAGGTCGGTGAAGTCCTCCTCTGAAACAAAACAAACAACGTTGAGTTCGATGAACTCGCAAGATTAAATATAGAGCTCTAGCTCGATGAGGCTTTCAAAGTTTTATGACTGTTTTGCATAAAGCTGATTTTATTTATGAAAACATAACTCCACGGCAACGACTAATTAGAATATTTTCAAAAAGGGGGTAAGAAGTGACTCTTTTCTTCTGATCACATTTCTCAACCTCAACCTTCATCAACCACTGTACCTGTTCTACAGAGGCAACTCCCCGAATCACCCTCGAGGAAGTCAACCTTGCATCCTTGAGTGGTACCTGTAGTACCCAGTTTTTAATCATTCCGTTCAAGTTATTCTATGGTCTTATCGTCCTTTCCCAAGTTGTCCGTAACCGTGGACACGGCTTTTCGAAAAGATTTAACCCTGCAGGGGTGCACTGTGTTTACCTTCGGTACCGCCCGGCTCATTGCCTACGCTTAGCTCTCTTCCGGGGAAAGCCGGCTGAGTGGGAACGGTTACAACCTTTACCTTGCTAGAGACTAACCCAGAATCATCAGTGAGGACGGGACAGGTTCAGTGCCTCCAACACCCTGCCCCGTGGCCACTCATTTTCCTAACACCACATCCTCATTTCTGTCTTGGCCACCATCTCAACGCACGTGCAAATGGAAGCTCAAACTAGAGGACCCTGGCTAGTCCCGCCCAAGTTAGTTGGTCGACGAGGTCTCCATATACCCCACCAAAAGGAAGCGCGCTCATTCTTGGTTCAAGATGTAAAGAACTCGCACCTAGGCGGCGAGAGTGAGACAAAACACCACTATACCAAAGTGGCCTCTCATCCCCACCTTTAAGCATTTTATTACCTGTCACCACATATTCTCCACCATCATCCGAACATTTCACACCTGCTTCCAACATGAAATATCCATCGGACGGCTAAGCATTTAACTAAGCATGGCTAAGCATCAATATTGCATAGTTAAGTATTTCAGGCCAACAATACAAACCTATGGATAATAGGAGGGAAACAGGTAATGGCATCAGAATCTTAATGCAACTATAGGATACTCTAATCCAAGAAAATTGACATTTAGAACCGCATGCAATATTATAGTGGAGAAAATATTTGCGGAAAATAGGATAAGACATGCTCAGAGGGGGGGATTACGCTTGCCTTGCTCAACGTGCTGGTAGTACGGATCTTCGGGGTATTGCGGTGTAACCCCGGCTGCTTGATCTATCGAAGCATAACAAGGGAAGAACAATCAATCACCACACAAGCTTTAACAAATGCAATGCGCAAACACATGATGACATGACATTTTAAAATGCACCCTAAAAACATTGATCATGACCAACAAGTTAAATGGGGTCCCCTTTATATTTATTGCATTATTTGGAATAAACCCCATATTTAAACTTAATGTTCCAGTACTAGTAGAAGTACAGTATTGTAATTGTGATCAAATATGCATGATGATGATGATGATTCTGGATAATTCATGCTTTTCTGAACATTTTGGTATATTACACACAATTTCCTGATGTCCCGATAAAGAGTTATTACTTTTATAATTTCCTCTTTTAAATTTATGATTTTAATAAATTATTTTTCACAACAATAACATTTTAATTACATGAATTCGAGAGGGAGAGATGAAGCAGTCGAATCATCGGAGTCGATGTCCCTAATGCGCGAGGGGGAGTGGGAAGCATGCGCAAAAGGGGGAGGAAAATGGAAAAAGGAACATCTCAAAAAAAAACAGTTGAGCCGGCCTCCAGCCCGGTTGGGCCGGTTAACAGGCCGGCCTGGCTCCAGAGACATCCGGTCTCCAGCCCGGTCTGGGCTGGCTGAAAGGCCGGCTATGGGCCAGAGAGGAACGGTCTGCAGCCCGGCTAGGCCATCTCCACGGCCGGGCGTGCGAGGAACAGCGATGAACTCCGGCGAGCAGCATGGCTCGGGGAAGCGCTAAGAGGAGAGGGGAATGGGTGCTACGACACGAGAAGGACCAGTATCTCACCCTGGAAGCGTATGCGTGCTCGGGGAGGCCGGAGCTGGGCCACAGCGGCGGCGCGCAGCTCGGCTGTGCTCGGACGGCTGCGGGGAAGAAGGGGATGGCGCGGTCGATTCACAGCCTCCCCGATCGACTCCTCTGGCGGAGAAGGAGTTGGCGACGCGGCAGTCCTGCTGGTGGCGCTCGATTGGCTCGGGGGCTCCTCAATCAGCGGCGATGCGACGGCGATGACCTAGCTAGGCCACGGCCATGTCGGGGAACGAAGAAGCGAGGAAACGGGGAAAAAATCGGGGAGAGAGCAGAGCGGCTCGGGGGGATCTTCTTCTCTTCACGCCGTCCAGGGGGAAGCAGGGGAGAGCATGGCGCCGAGCTGGTTCGGCGGGAGCGTGAGCTTCCGGTCGCTACAGGGAGGAAGGAGAAGACAGTTTTCCAAAAACCCCCCTGACAGTTCTTCTTCCATCACAACCAAGTCCTTTCCAGTTACTTTTTAATTACAGCAGCATTTCACTGATTTTATTGAGGCACTGAAACTCTTTACAAAAATATAAGAAAATTCATGTAGTCTCCCAGCAGCATATGGAAGCACCACAAAAATTGGGGTTGTCAAATAAAATGTTTTAAGCAACATTTGTTCATAGTGTTTGGAGATGGCCTTTTGTTAAAATTTACTTGATAATACCTTATAATTTTCAAAGCAAGAGCAACTTCATGATTTGAACTCTTGGAACTTCCTTGACAAATATGGAAGGTATTTGAATTGGTTTGTCACCAAAAACTCATTTGAGTTAAGTTATTCGAAATCCATTATTGCTTTTGTTTCTCGTTGTTTTACTTTGTCCTCCAAATCTTGGTTTCAACTTGAGTACTTAACAAGTAATGCCATGATGCATGAATGAAATGCAAAAGCGAAAATTTTACTCGGGTTTTTAGGTTCTCAAACTTTGGGCTGTTACAATTCTACCCCCCTTACAGGAATCTCGTCCCGAGATTCTAAGGTTGCTGAAAGAAGTCGGGATACTCCTCACGAAGACTAGACTCTCTTTCCCAAGTTGCTTCTTCCTCGGAATGGTGAGACCACTGAACTTTGAGGAACTTGGTAGTCTTGTTACGGGTCTTCCTTTCGGCTTCATCCAGGACACGATAGGATGCTCGCGATAAGTGAGATCTTCCTGGAGATCTAGCTCTTCATGATTGACTCCATGGATAGGATCTTTAAAACACCGGCGAAGTTGGGAGACATGAAACACATCATGTACATTTGGGAATTTGACCGGTAACTCCAACTTATAAGAAAGATCTCCTCGCTTGGCCAGAACGGTGAAAGGGCCAACATAGCGAGGGGCCAATTTCCCTTTGATACCGAAGCGGCGAACGCCACGAAGGGGAGAGACGCGGAGATAAGCTTTATCACCAATTTCATAGTGAATTTCCTGATGGTGCTTATCATAGTAGCTCTTCTGCCTAGACTGAGCAATCTTCAGATTCTCCTTATGATTCTAACCTTCTCCTCAGCTTCATTGATCACATCCGGACCAAAGAGTGCTCTCTCTCCGGTCTCGGACCAATTTAGCGGAGTGCGGCATTTTCTTCCATAGAGAACCTCGAATGGAGCCATGCCCAGACTAGCTTGATAGCTATTGTTGTAGGAGAACTCCGCGAAAGGGAGATACTTTTCCCAACCCTTGCCAAAAGAGATTACACATGCCCTAAGCATGTCTTCCAAACTTGGTTCACTCTTTCGGTCTGACCATCAGTTTGAGGATGGTAGGCGGTACTGAAGTTGAGACGGGACCCCATAGCAGTTTGGAAACTCTGCCAAAACTTGGAGACAAAGATACTTCCACGGTCCGATATGATCCTCAGAGGGACCCCATGCAATGGAACAATACGAGCCATATATAAGTCAGCAAGTTGACTTGCCCGTATATCATCACGGACTGGTAGGAAGTGAGCAACCTTGGACAGACGATCAATGATTACCCAGATTGCATTGTTGCCCTTTTGAGATCTGGGAAACCCGGTGATGAAGTCCATACCGATTTCATCCCATTTCCACTCGGGACTGCAATAGGGCGAAGTGTGCCGGCAGGCCTTTGATGTTCAGCCTTTACCCGTCGACATGTGTCGCATTCAGCAACATACTTGGCAATTTCTCGTTTCATCGAGTCCACCAGAATTGTGGTCGAAGGTCTTGGTACATTTTGGTACTACCGGGATGAATAGAGAGAGGTGATTCATGAGCTTCTTGTAGGATGAGCTCCCTCAAATTCCGGTTCTTTGGCACTACCAACGGTCACCAAAATAAACAACTCCGGATTCATCTTCCGAGAAACATTTGGCCTTCCACTAGCAATGTTCTTCTTGATATTCAGGATACCCTCATCCAGCTTCTGAGCATCCTTAATCTGGTCTACAAGAGTAGCTTTGATCTCCAGATTTGCAAGGTAGCCAGAGGGAACAATTTCCAGGTTCAAACGGGCGAACTCTTCATGAAGAGCAGGTTGGGCCTTTTCAATCATCAGATTGTTGCAATAGGACTTCCGACTTAGCGCGTCAGCCACGACGTTTGCTTTGCCGGGTTGATAGTTCAGACTCACATCATAGTCCTTGATTAACTCCAACCAACGCCTTTGCCTGAGATTTAAATCCGGCTGGGTGAAGAGGTACTTCAGACTCTTGTGATCCGAGAAAATCTCGCAACGGTTACCAAACAGGTATGGTCTCCATTGCTTCAAAGCATAGACCACCGCGGCAAGTTCTAGATCATGAGTTGGGTAGTTGTGCTCATGCGGCTTCAATTGGCGAGAAGCATATGCCACCACATGGCCATCTTGCATTAGCACACAGCCCAAGCCTTGCAGAGAGGCGTCACAGAAGACGACGAAATCCTTGCTGTGTCCGGCAGGACAAGCACAGGAGCGGACGTGAGTTTGGCTTTCAGTGTTTTGAAGCTCTCTTCAGCTTCGGCCGTCCATACGAACTTTTTCCTTCTTGAGAAGGTCAGTCAGGGCCTTGGCTATCTTGGAGAAACCTTCGATGAATCGGCGGTAGTAACCTGCCAATCCGAGAAAGCTACGGATGTCCTTGACTGACATTGGAGTTTTCCAATCCAGAATGGACTGAATCTTGTCGGGAATGACAGCCACACCATTAGCGGATATCACATGACCAAGGAAGACAAGATTATCCAACCAAAACTCACACTTGGAGAACTTGGCATAGAGGCGGTGTTCTCGAAGTCGTGTCAGAACCAAACGAAGATGTTCGGCATGCTCTTCATCGGTTTTGGAATAAACGAGGATGTCATCAATGTAAATGACGACAAACTTGTCAAGATAATCCATGAAGATGGAGTTCATGAGCCTCATGAAAGTAGCTGGGCATTTGTGAGACCAAAGGACATGACGGTATACTCATATGAGCCATAGCGAGTAACAAATGCCGTCTTTGGGATATCCTCCTTTCTGATTTTTATCTGATGGTAGCCTGACCTCAGATCCATCTTGGAGAATACCGTTGCACCAGCTAACTGATCCAACAGATCATTGATGGGGAATAGGATACTTGTTCTTGATTGTCACCGCATTCAACGGTCTATAGTCAGAGACTAGACGAGGCACGGTAGAATCCCTCTTCTTGACAAAGAGTACCGGACAACCCCAAGGTGAACTGCTAGGCTGAATGAAATCCTTCGCTAACAGTGATCAATTTGCTCTTTCAACAGAGCCAACTCTTCCACCGGCATACGGTAGGGCTTCTTGGAAATTGGAGCGGTACCGGGAAGTAGATCTATGACAAACTCCACACTTCGGTCAGGAGGCATGCCAGGCAATTCTTCCGGGAACACATCCGGGAAGTCACACACCACGTGTATGTCCTGGATTTCAGGAGGGATTCGCCTTCCATAAAGCAAAGGAGGATCTCGGGTGAGTTGGGTATGATGAACATGGAGGTCTTGATAGTGCAGACCAATACTCAACAATGTCGCCGGAAGAAGTGGTCACGGTAATGGTCTTGGCAGCACAGTCGAGATTAGCCCGGTATTTTACTAACCAGTTCATGCCCAGTATGACATCAATGCCACTTGATCTCAGAGCTACCAAAGCAAAAGGAAAGGAGAGTAACCGATAGTAATCTGGACTTCAGGAGTAACCCCATCGGTTTGCCATTTGGAGCCAGGAGTGGAGATCACCAAGGACGTCTCATTTTCTCAAACGGTATTTTGTGGTCTTTTGCAAAAGCTATGGATATGAATGAATGCGATGCTCCAGAGTCAAACAAAACTGTAGCGAGATTGTTGTTGATTCGTAGCTCACCCATAAGGACACCGGGGTCCTCTTCAGCTTCTTCAGCAGAGACGTGGTTCAGGCGACCACGCACAATAGGTCCAGCCTTGCCAGCTGGTGTGGCAGGGGCTCGTGCAGGTGTCCCCGAAATAGGTGCCTTCTGGGGGCACTCCCTGGAGTAGTGGCCAGCCTGGCCACAGGTGTAGCAGGTGAGTCCAGGTGGAGCAGGTAGCATAGGACGGTACCCACTCCCTCCTACCCCAAGTGTCGAAGTAGTGGGGCGCGGAGGTGGTGGCCTGTATCCTGCTGCCCTATGCATGAATGGAGCACGCGGCACATCGCTGTAGGGACAAACACCCTGCGCTTCTTGCTCTCAGAACCCGAGGAACTCTGGTGGTCCCCGTGTGCGGGCCTCTTGGAAGCCTCAAGTTCCTTTCTTCCTTGCTCCAGAGTAAGAGCCTGATTGAACAGCTCCTGGTAGGTCTGGAACCTGAAGGGCAACAACTCATAGCGGAGCTGCGGAGCAAGACCCTTGCGGAACAGCTCTTGCTTGTCAGCATCAGTGGTCACGTCCCTTGGGGCGTAACGAGAGAGATGGTTGAATTCACGACCATAAGTGCGGAGGTCCATACGTCCCTGTTGCAAATCCAGGAACTCCCTCCTCTTCAAATCCATGATCGGCTGGGGAATGTACTCCGCACGGAAGGCAGTGCGGAAATAAGCCCAAGTGAAGACATGGTTGGCTGGAAACAATGCCACATGGCTTTCCCACCAACAGCCAGCTGCACCAACCAAGAGGTAGGTGGCGAAGTTGACTTGCTCGGCCACTGGGACATGCAGCGCAGAGAACTTGCGCTCCAAGGCGCGAAGCCAATCATCAGCTTCCAGTGGCTCCTTTGCATCAGCAAAGGTGGGTGGCTGCGAGTGCAGGAACTCCATGAGAGTGTTGCACTCGTTCCTCCGTGCATTCTGCTGCACCAACTGCTCAAGCAGTCGCTCATTGCGCCCGCGGTTTTCCTCAATGGCCATCAAGACTTGCGCCATCGAGGGCGGCGGCGGCGGTGGTTCCTCATCATTGTGGTTACCACGGCCTCCTCGAGCCATTCTGGAGAATTTACAATAACAGTTAGTATCTATCTCTGAACGGTTGAGACAGACTAGGGACGATAATACATTGTGTAACAACTAACAAGGGATCAACAAGATAGAACTTGGGTCAAAGATCAGCATCATGTGCTACTAGCGAGAGATGCAATGGTTAAGGAACCATATGATTCAACACACTCTAGTTGGCACAATCTGGGACCTTTGTTGAAGTCCTTGGGTTAAAACCCAACAAAGAAACAAGTGATTAGACTCGGTAGAAACATCTGAGTTGATTTGGGATTGCAACGCAGCGGGAGCAACCGGACACATAACACTAAAGGGAGAACCCAACCATGTGATACTAATCATTTTGAAGTAACAGACGAGGAGTAAAACCTTTAAGTCAAATCGAGTTAAGATTGCTCCGAGATTAGAGGGTAACCAGATAAGGAGTAAAAAGAATCCTAAGATGGTTTTCACAACTCATTTTTAGGTTAAAAATATTTTCACAAACACTAGACTCAACGTCGACCAGTCGAAGGGTTTCCTACAGGCAGTACTGCTCTGATACCAACTTGTGGCGCCCCGACCCGACTGCTATATAGTGATGTTGTGTGTCACCGGTTAAGCGATACAATCGGAGGTTACGGGTTTACCAATCCCCGGCCAAAAACTTTGGCAGGCGTTGCTCGGAATGGATCATCGGCAACGCAACACCCCGATTGATGCCTTAGCACAGGCACAACCCTCAATGTATAATAGAGAGATCAAGACTTGTGGAACAACTGGCACATCACAGACTCTACGACACAAAGCATTATAGTTCAACTCTTATAATAGAGAAAGATAGCAAATGGCAACCAGAGGTCACAGACCCAACATTACAACATGCGGAAGCGAATTAGGTTGTTCTAAACAACAAGATCCAGATTATGGCCTAAGAAGCCTACATATAAACATCCAGCGCCAGCTGTTCCGCGATGTCCCAAGCTGCCACCTGGGAACCCCAGACTACTCATCGACGTCCACAAAGAACCCACCTTCGAGGTCGGTGAAGTTCTTCTCTGAAACAAAACAAACGACGTTGAGTTCGACGAACTCGTAAGATTAAATATAGAGCTCTAGCTCGATGAGGCTTTCAAAGTTTTATGGCTGTTTTGCATAAAGCTGATTTTATTTATGAAAACATAACTCCACGGCAACGACTAATCAGAATATTTTCAAAAAGGGGGTAAGAAGTGACTCTTTTCTTCTGATCACATTTCTCAACCTCAACCTCCATCAACCACGGTACCTGTTCTACAGAGGCACCTCCCCGAATCACTCTCAAGGAAGTCAACCTTGCATCCTTGAGTGGTACCTTTAGTACCCAGTTTTTAATCATTCCGTTCAAGTTATTATATGGTCTTATCGGCCTTTCCCAAGTTGTCCGTAACCGTGGACACGGCTTTTCGAAAAGATTTAACCCTGCAGGGGTGCACTGTGTTTACCTTCGGTACCGCCCGGCTCATTGCCTACGCTTAGCTCTCTTCCGGGGAAAGCCGACTGAGTGGAAACGGTTACAACCTTTACCTTGCTAGAGACTAACCCAGGATCATCAGTGAGGACGGGACAGGTTCAGTGCCTCCAACACCCTGCCCCGTGGCCACTCATTTTCCTAACACCACATCCTCATTTTTGTCTTGGCCACCATCTCAACGCACGCGCAAATGGAAGCTCAAACTAGAGGACCCTAGCTAGTCCCGCCCAAGTTAGTTGGTCGACGAGTGCTCCATATATCCCACCGAAAGGAAGCGCGCTCATTCATGGTTCAAGAGGTAAAGAACTCGCACCTAGGCGGCGAGAGTGAGACAAAACACCACTATACCAAAGTGGCCTCTCATCCCCACCTTTAAGCATTTTATTACCTGTCACAACATATTCTCCACCATCATCCGAACATTTCACACCTACTTCCAACATGAAATATCCATCGGACGGCTAAGCATTTAACTAAACATGGCTAAGCATCAATATTGCATAGTTAATTATTTCAGGCCAACAATACAAACCTATGGATAATAGGAGGGAAACAGGTAATGGCATCGAAATCTTAATGCAACTATATGATACTCTAATCCAAGCAAATTGACATTTAGAACCGCATGCAATATTATAGTGGAGAAAATATTTGCGGAAAATAGGATAAGACATGCTCAGAGGGGGTATTGCGCTTGCCTTGCTCAACGTGCTGGTATTACGGATCTTCGGGGTATTGCGGTGTAACCCCGGCTGCTTGATCTATCGAAGCATAACAAGGGAAGAACAATCAATCACCACACAAGATTTAACAAATGCAATGCGCAAACACATGATGACATGACATTTTAAAATGCACCCTAAAAACATTGATCATGACCAACAAGTTAAATGGGGTCCCCATTATATTTATTGCATTATTTGGAATAAACCCCATATTTAAACTTAATGATTCCAATACTAGTAGAAGTACAGTATTGTAATTGTGATCAAATATGCATGATGATGATGATTCTAGATAATTCATGCTTTTCTGAACATTTTGGTATATTACACACAATTTCCTGATGTCCCGATAAAGAGTTATTACTTTTATAATTTCCTCTTTTAAATTTATGATTTTAATAAATTATTTTTCACAACAATAACATTTTAATTACACGAATTCGAGAGGGAGAGATGAAGCAGTCGAATCATCGGAGTCGATGTCCCTAATGCGCGAGGGGGGAGCGGGAAGCATGCGCAAAAGGGGGAGGAAAATGGAAAAAGGAACATCTAAAAAAAAACAGTTGAGCCGGCCTCCAGCCCAGTTGGGCCGGTTAACAGGCCGGCCTGGCTCCAGAGACGTCCGGTCTCCAGCCCGGTCTGGGCCGGCTGAAAGGCCGGCTATGGGCCAGAGAGGAACGGTCTGCAGCCCGGCTAGGCCGTCTCGACGGCCGGGCGTGCGAGGAACGGCGATGAACTCCGGCGAGCAGCACGGCTCGGGGAAGCGCTTAGAGGAGAGGGGAATGGGTGCTACGACACGGGGAGGACCAGTATCTCACCCTGGAAGCGTATGCGTGCTCGGGGAGGCCAGAGCTGGGCCACAGCGGCGGCGCGTAGCTCGGCTGTGCTCGGACGGCTGCGGGGAAGAAGGGGATGGCGCGGTCGATTCACAGCCTCCCCGGTCAATTCCTCTGGCGGAGAAGGAGCTGGCGACGCGGCGGTCCTGCTGGTGGCGCTTGATTGGCTCGGGGGCTCCTCAATCAGCGGCGATGCGATGGCGACGACCTAGCTAGGCCACGGCCATGTCGGGGAACGAGGAAGCGAGGAAACGGGGAAAGAATCGGGGAGAGAGCAGAGCGGCTCGGGGGGATCTTCTTCTCTTCACGCCCTCCAGGGGGAAGCAGGGGAGAGCACGGCGCCGAGCTGGTTCGGCGGGAGCGTGAGCTTCCGGTCGCTACAAGGAGGAAGGAGAAGACAGTTTTCCAAAAAAACCCCTAACAGTTCTTCTTCCATCACAACCAAGTCCTTTCCAGTTACTTTTTAATTACAGCAGCATTTCACTGATTTTATTGAGGCACTGAAACTCTTTACAAAAATATAAGAAAATTCATGTAGTCTCCCAGCAGCATATGGAAGCACCACAAAAATTGGGGTTGTCAAATAAAATGTTTTAAGCAACATTTGTCCATAGAGTTTGCAGATGGCCTTTTGTTAAAATTTACTTGATAATACCTTATAAATTTCAAAGCAAGAGCAACTTCTTGATTTGAACTCTTGGAACTTCCTTGACAAATATGGAAGGTATTTGAATTGGTTTGTCACCAACAACTCATTTGAGTTAAGTTATTCGAAATCCATTATTGCTTTTGTTTCCCGTTGTTTTACTTTGTCCTCCAAATCTTGGTTTCAACTTGAGTACTTAACAAGTAATGCCATGATGCATGAATGAAATGCAAAAGCGAAAATTTTACTCGGGTTTTTAGGTTCTCAAACTTTGGGCTGTTACAATTATTGTGTGGATGTTCTTCTCCATTTTGGTATTAAATATTTCGGTAGAGATTTTAATGCATACAAATAGCAAAAATCTTAACAGATGTGTGTAGTGTATGTTTATGTAAGAGAATATATAGAAATTTTGGAATATAAAAGGAATAGACATGATATTTTTTAGTTCATGAAATGTGTCTTACAACTTACAATGGATTCAGTTGCGATTGATAATATGTTGACGATTTATAATTGTTACTAAAATAACATTATTAATTGTAATCAGCAAATACTATGTGTTCTATTATTGCACATATAAGAATCAGTTATTATATATGCTTAGTTTTAATGTGTTTCGGTATACAATTGCTTATGTTGTTTTTTCAATAAGAATTTATAATGAATTAAAAATTGAAATATATCAAACAAAACATTTGATATAGCATGTGAAATGTATTCACGGGGTAGACTAGCAGACAAATTAAATTTCCACCACAGATTTAATTGGTTTGTTTTTATGTGGTACATTATATTGGTCTGTGGTGTGCAATTATTAATGTAAACTAAGGTCGACCTTCTACTGCTAAAAAATTGTAAATAATCTCTTATACATGACAAATAGATGATAACATTGCGATCACCTCACCTGGTTTTTTGGAGGAGATAACCAAGTGGCGCATTTCGTTTGGTTATGTATTGGCATATGATGTTTGTTCGGGTTATGGTTTCACAAGACAAGTTCATAATTCAGATGCTACGTTACTCTCTGCGTCAGTAGCGATAAATTGAAGACACGAAAATTACAATTCAGTTCTGATCAGTGGACCTTTTGTCGATTCAGTCTATCAACGCACGGGTTGTTTCACCAGATACGCCCATGTAACGGATCGATAAGTTTTGCGCGAATCTGGCTCAAGATTGCGTGGGTCAAGCGCCTTCGGCGGCAAAGGAGGTTTTGAATAACATGGGCCATGCTACCGGTCAGCAGTTCACAGATGGACTTGATAGGCTGACAGAGGTGGTCAGTGATATTGCTTTTCGCTTCTAGGACTGTAGGAGGTGCATGAGTATGGGCCAGTTGAGATTGGGACGTACGAATCGGATCAGATGCAGAGCCTGTTATCGACTTGGACACAAAGAGAAGGACTGCTTGGGAAAAATAGAATCCGGGAAGATTTGGGTTCCTAAGAGCATCTCCAACCGAGGCCCCCAAAGGCTGCCCAAACGCCCGGGCGATCCACCCGGACAGCCTTTGGGCCCAAACCACCACCCAACCGCACCCCCCAAAGGCTGCCCAAACGACCGGGCGGTCCGGCACACCCCAAACCCAGCCCATATGTAGGGCGGGTTTGGGGCCGCCCGGACGCGCCTGGACGCGTCCGCCCCCTCGTCGCTGACAGTGCGTACCTACCCTTTTCCACCATAAATCCGATAGAACCCTCGCTGGGCAGTAGATATTTCTCACACTCCTTCTCCTAGCTCCGCCCTTTTGGCAAGCTCCGGCGCCGCCGCCTATCCTCTTCGCTCGCCTGCAGCCCGCCGTCGTCCGCACTTGCTCGTGGATCAGTGTCGCAGAGCTCTTACGGCCGCATTGCGTCGGATTTGGGCTAATTTGCGACGGATCCGACCGCATTTGCAGCGAGAGATTTCCGCCGCCGGCTCCGTCACTCCCATGACCGGCGCACCTCTACCACTTGATTTCCCACGGCTTCTCATCCCGCCCGGCTTTCGGATCTGTAAGTTCGTCGGAACCCAATCTCTCCCCAAAGCTGCCCTCTACATCATGGTCCAATCCAGTCTAGGACAACATGGTTTCATTGGAGACGAACGAGGACTCCGCAGGCTCCTACCCTCTATACGAGGAGGACAGCTCCTCCAACTCGGTATGTCCTAGGTTTAGCTCACATTTTGTGTTTTCTCCAATCTTGTGCATTGTGGTGGATTTGAGTCAGAATTTTTTGAATTGTAGGATTCAAAAACATGTAGCTGCAATGTCCGTGGAGTGATATCCAAGTTGAACGCCTCCATCCGAGGCAAGATGCATATATTGGAGGATTTGAACTTCACAATTGAGGAAAAGACAAAGATTGAACAGAAGTTTAAAGAAATTCACGGTGCTAACCGGAAGTTGGAGGAGAAATTAAAGAGGATGGAAGTGGAGAAGAAGAAGATGGAAGAAGAAAAGAAAAAGTTGGAAGAAGAGATGAAAAAGATACAAGAAGAGAAGACGAATATGGAGTTGAATCTCACGGATATCGTCGATGATTACAAAAACAAGGTGGATGCAAGTCGTACAAAGATGAAGAAGTTCAAAAAACATGCCATCGAGAAGGAGATGCATCTCCATTATGCATTAGGAGCTATAGCTATTTTAGTTATAATTATATTTGCTATGTATGGTATATCTTTGTGCACTAGATAGATTTAGGTATGCAGGAAACGTAGCTGCATGTAATGCATGGATTTGGGGAGAGAAATATAAGGTTCATGATTGTAGAGCACAACTTTTGGGGCTGTCCGGTCACTGTCTGCGGACATGTCCGGATGTGTCCGCGGACAGTTTGGGGGCCGATTTTGGAGGCTCTGACTAGAGATGCTCTAAAAAAGGAAAACCAGCCGTGTCCAACCTTGATACCCGCGTCTGCCCCAATTTTTTCAGTGTGGACGCTTTGTCTTCAGAAACCCCAATGCCCTCAACAGAGAGTTCTTCGCCTACTCCTCCGCTTTCGCTGCTACAACAACCGTTTCCACAGCCACCACTACAACATAGGCCACAACCGTTTCCCTCACAACTGCTGAAGGGGAATCCGGGATGGCGACCTTCGAGCTCTACCCACCTAGCTAGGTCCCTGCTGGCCACCAGATTATAGACGGTGGCGCGACTCTCCTGCCATGCACCTTCTACATGGCGGCAGTTCCTCTCCCTTGGCGGAACGATCGATACTGCATGGCGATCGTGATGCCAGAGCCTCCGGTTGTAAATGAACACCCCTTTCCTGGAAATTTACACTAGTATGTAAATTTATTTGTGGCCCCTTAGTACCCAGAACTTGGATTGAATGAGAGCAGCAACAACAACCAAATAATGATATGCACAATGTAGTTCATGAGGAGGATATGCTTCATCCATAGCCATAGGTTGTCCAAGAATCTGGTTCAATTGTGATAAACCAGTCTACTAGCTCTGTTCAGGGACAGGAGATCAATGGAACTGGAGAAAATCTGATTGTCAACCAAGTGATCTTGAATGATATTTCCATGCCAATTAAGCAGCAGCTTGCTTTTTTAGTCAAACCTATTTTTGGACCAGCTCTGCCCCCTAGAATGATTTGGGAGAAAAGTGCCAAAATTATTATCCCATCCTTGCTTGCTATTATTCTTCTAGGAAGCATCTATGCTATGCCAACTTTGCATGTGATTCTAGCTAAAAGAAACCGGTCATTTTCTTTTGGAATGCATGAAGGGGTTCGACTAAATTGCCAAGAGATTGTTAAGTCAGTGAGGATTTCCTTGTCAGTAAAATGTAGGTCGGTTGCCAAGGCACTTTCTTTTCATGAAGTTGATGAAGATGATGATCTACTTTTAACCCCCCCCCCCCCCACATTTTCTTAGCCACGCCAACTGAATCAGCGAAAAAGAGGAGGGGAAATAAGGAAATTCAAACTATTGTTCTGAGTCTAAGAAGAAGCATAAGGCAGAGTGCAAAAACTAATGGATTTAGGCACCCTGCTTTGCCTAATACACCAGCTAAGAAGAAACCAAGAAGTAACCGAATGAGGGAGGCAGTTTTTGAGAAAATAAACTAGTGAAAGTGAGGTCCAAAATACACAGAACCTAAGGATGATGAAGGCCCAATGACTCCACACGCCCCAGTCCATATCCTTCAACATGTGGGCAGAGAGTTGGAAATTCTAGAAGCTGCAATTTCAGAGGAAAGGCTTGTTGATACCCGAAGAAGCCCACCAATGACAATGATGATTAGTCAAACTATATATATTTTGGGCCCATGTTTGGGCATTGATGGGTTGTGTGTGGCCCTGTTTTTGAGTTTGCTATGTTTATCCTTTACTAAATTTGTTATATTGCAGGTAGACCTACTATTATACAGTGCCTATACTGGTCCTTTTGGTTCTACTTTGTGGGATGTTCAAAACTGATGTTATTATGCTTTGTGTTACGGATTTCACTGTCAGTATATTGCCCTTAATTGGCGCTGCTGTGTTGCTGATTGGTTGATCTTGTCAGCACTATTTTTCTTTATCCCATATTGTTTCCATGGATAGTACAGTCTATTGGTGATTGGATTGGAAAGTTCTTGACTGGAATGTAAGAGACCTCAACGTCAAAGATAAAAAAAAGTTACTTGTGTATAACAAAGTTGATGAAAACCAGCGTGCCATAATGCCATTATATGCTTGGAAGAAACTAAATGTGAGAATTTTGATCACACCTTCATCAGAATCTTCTGTCCAAAAAGATTTGATAGGTTTGTTTTCCCCTTTTGTTGGAGCTTCTCGGGGAATTATTGTTTTGTGGAATAGCTCCATTTTGAGGGACAATTTAAAGAAATCCATAGATCTATGATAACCCACAAGTGTAGGGATCAGTTGTAGACTTTTTGATAAATAAGAGTGCAGAACCCAACGAGGATCTAACTTTAGGATTAATATTCTCTCAAGTTCTATCAACCACTGACACAACTATACGCACACCGAACGATTGCTTGATCAAGAAAGTAAAAATAGAGGAACAAAACGGGTATGAAAGGATAGTTTTGAAAGACAATAAAGAACAAGAAAATAAAAGTTAGTTGCTGTAGTGATAAAGAAATATAAGTAACACAACCATGAGTGTGGAAAAGTGGTGAATTGTGTGGCAGAATTTTCCATAATTAATTAGTGAAGCTACTAGGCTGATTGTTGTCTATTACAACTTTTATACGGGAGAGGCCACATCATACAAGCTCTTAGTACTTACAATTACATGTATTATGATTGGAACTCTATCAAACATCCATAAAAATTAAAATATACATTAGGGTAATAAATTACCCAATGATAACATTAAGATAAATTGGTCACCCTTCATCCCTTATGATAATTTACTAGACCGGGGCTCAGGTTTCCGTCACTCTGGACGCCCTACCCTCCAACTTTCTCAACATACTCTCTACCCTCCGGCAGCCCTACCCTGTCTGTGTTGGTCTAATAACCTTATTTGCAATCCCTGTAATTTGGTTGGTACCAACTTTTGTGAAGACATTAAAGCTTACCGTAAGAAGGCAGATCGGTTTATATTGTTGAATTTGAGTCACATTCTTTTTTTGGTAAAAGTATAATGGTGCCAAAGTTTAAATAAAATAGCGGTAACTTCCCTTGTTGGAAGCTGACGATTATGGCCATCATATCCTCTTTAATTATGTCCCATTTTTTATAGAACTCAACAGAAAAACCATCTGGGCCGGTGCTTTGTTCTTTTTTTCATCTCCCAAATAGCATCATATACTTTCTTATCTGAAGTAAGCAGTTAGAATACTATTTTCTTCTGTGGAATGGTCATTACTTCCTCGTTATCATCTTACTACCGCATATGTTTTTCATAGGTATTGACATAGAACTACCCCATCCGTTTTAATCTCTATATGGAACTATCAGCATCCAAATATTAGAAGGCAAGTACCCATTTATAGAACTCACCTTATCCATTTACCAACACACATGCATGGTTTTTTGTGTTTGATTTGTTTACGTGGAGGAAAACCCTGCACAATTAATTTCTCAAGTAGCATCATCACAACTCTTTAAGTATTGTACTTTCATCTTATATTGTCGTTTAGTTGTATATTGACGTGGGGTGGCCACGGCAAATCTCAGGGTCGAGTACCCCAGGTTGATTGAGTAGGAGAAAGATTGGAGTGTTGGTAGTTACAACGGCTGACAAGCAAGGCGATTTACCCTGGTTCAGGCTCCCGGAGGATAATACCCTACTTCCAGCTTATCTGTTATTGATAGTTTGGAGGTGTTACAATGGTGATCCCGGCGAGATGTCGATCTCGCTAGGGTTTCGATGGTGGAATATGAGCGTGCCCCTAGATCGGTGGCCCTCCCAGCCTTTATAAAGGAGGCTGGGTCTCGGGAGTTCGCAACCGACTAGGGTTTACAGGTATGGTAGGTTCTGCCGACATAGGTTTCGCCTGGCTTGAAGCATACTCTATTTTCTTGGGCTCCCCTCATGGGCGTTGATCATCGTCTTTTAGTAGGCCGCCAGTTGGGCCCTTGTCCTTGCGTGCACCAGGTACCTTCATAGTGGGGCACTCGATAGGTAGGCCCACGTCAGTAGTGTCGTGGGTTTGTCACGTCAGGTGTCATAGATGACTTCGTATGTGTGGGATTATGCGAGTCAAGCATCTCCGAGCTTGGGATCGCAGGAACAAAGATCAACACAGATTTACCCAGGTTCGGCCCCCTCAATGTGAGGTAAAAGACCTACTTCCTGCCTACCCTAGATTGGTATTGATATGATAATCGAGGTGTTACAATGGAGGCGATCCGATCTGGTACTCGCCGTATGAGCTAGGGTTTAGGGCTTGATAGATCCTCTTTATATACACAGAGGCTCGCTAGGTTACAAAAGGAAACTTCCCCCATAAGGAATACATCCACAGAGGCCTACTCGGAGACTACTTGGTCTTCACGTCCTCCGGGATATGTCTTCTAGATCTTTCCCCTTATGGCGGTTCAATATTGGGCTTGCTCCCAAGTGGGCCTTCGTCCGTGCGAGTAAGTTAAGTCGCACTGGGCCGCGGGTTAATCCAGAAAGTATTCCCCCGACATTAGCCCCCAAGTTTAGCTTGGATTTCGAGTGAAGGCTCCTTCGTCTTAACAAACCCCTGAGCCGCGCACGTGAATTATCCCAGCTGAACTCCAATTTTCTTATTTCCAATCTGCGGCTTATAACTCTTCTTGGCGGCTCAAGAACGCGACTTATCCTCTTGACGGTTGATTTTCAGATCTAAACGTCTTCCGCGTCTGGGTTATTTATCTTGGCTCATCGTTTTCCCCAGCGTTCTGCATCAAGTCCTGCATTACGCACCGCTACTCCTTTCCGCCGCCTCCAATCTCGCTTCTCGTACTCACAATCCTTCGGTGGATATCTCCATCGATCTGAGAAAAATGTCTCGCCGCAAGTGCAACTGGGAAGGCTCGTGGGTCGACGAAGATTTCCTGGAATCCCTATCTGCACGGGGCCTTCTTCCGCCAAAAGATCAATGCGAATGGCGGGCGGCTGGTGAGGAGGTAATCCCCAATCCTCAACCAGGAGAAGTAGTGATTTTTGCGGAGCATGTTGAGCGCGGGTTCAAGCCCCCGGGCTCTCTCTTCTTCCGCTCCTTGATGCAGCGGTTAGGTCTCCGCTTCCATGATATTGGCCCTAATTCGATGTTGCAAGTGAGCAACTTCCACGTCCTCTGCGAAGATTATCTGGGTATCCCGCCTTCAATAGATTTCTGGCTTGCTCTTTTCAATTGCAATAGTCAAAGGGAAACCACAGATGGTCCTTTTCTCCAATGCGGCGCCATTTCCTTCCAACGCCGTCGGGGTAGTATCTTCCCAAAACTAACTCTTGCCAAGAAAATCAAGGAGTGGCAAAGGACATTCTTCTATTGTAAAAACACTTCTCCTGAGGGTGAAATTCCTCTCCTCTTTGGTCTCCTCTTCCCTTCGAGGCTACCGATGCTCTGTCTTCCAAACCTGATCCTTCTTCGTTACCCTTTATCGAATCCCTTTTAGACAAGGTGAGAGCGCTGACACTCCATGGTCTCACTGGATTAGATCTCATATCTTGCTGGACTAAGTGGCGAGTTCAGCCTGTGAGTCGCCGCTCGCGGCTTATGGTGGATTTCACTTGTCATGCAAACGACGTCGATCGTACTTGCCCTGAAGATTGGGACAAAGGGGAGTGGATAAATTTCATTCGCCGAGTGACGGACGAGGATATTGACTCGTATGACAACGTCGGACTTGCTCCCTTCTGGGCTGAGCACAAGCCTTTTGTGGTAATGTTACTTGTCACCTGTTTCCTCGAAAATTCCTTCTCCAAAATTAATTATTTCTGACCTGAGCTCCTTTTCAGATCGATCCCTATTTCTGGGTTCTCCCTCAGAGGACGTCGACTTGAACCAAGGATCCGTGGCTGAGTCGTCAAAACAAGCCGCAGCCTTTGGCGAAGATACAGTTATGCACGAGGGTAGTGCTTCTGAAGAGGAACAACAAATGGCCGACGCTCTTCTGTCCTCGACTCCAAATACACCTTTCCTGGAACTTCCTGAGGTGCCTCGCAGGTCCTCGAAACGTATTTTATGCCAGAGCTCAGAAGACCCCGCGCAGCCTGAGAAACGTCGCAAAGCCTTGGCGTTACTAGCAGAAACAAGAGCTGCCAAATCTTTAAAACTCGCTGATCCCAACAAGGCTACTTTTTCTTCCGAGGCTGTTGCAAAGGATTGCTTCTCAATAAGCTCGGGTAATTGTTTGCGACTCTTCTCCTTTTCTTTTTGTTTTACGTATTTCTGGCAAGGAATTGCTGATCACTACTTCTTTTCATACTCTGTAGGTTCAGATTTGCAAGGTTTATCTTCTCCTTCCTCTGGTTGCCTGATGAAGAGTATCCGTGTCGCCTCTGGGTATGGTTCGCCTTCTTTTCAATGTTGCGGCTCTGCTAGGTCAGCTTATTAACCCATCAATGTTTTGCAGGGCTATGTCTGAAGAGGCTACCAAGTCTAATTCCCATCCCACTTCTTCTCAGCAAGCTATGAGCGAGGATGATGCTGCTGATGAAAACGTGGGAAACAGTAATGGTGCGACTCAACCAAGGCCCTCCCTGGAGGAAGGTATTGCAGACGCGGCTCCTGCCGCGACTCCAGTCGCAGCTCCATCCACAACTCCTGCTGCTGGTAGGGTATCTACTGAAAATAGAATTCCAGCTCCAGGAAATAGTTCTAAGTCAATCGCAGATGCCATAATTTCTGCTGGAGACAAGCATGCTGCTCTGCTGCGCGGCTTAGTTGAGCAATTTTCTTCAAGTCGCCAGGTACATATACCGTAGCCCCCAAGGATCAAAACCTTGTGTCATCGCACGGGGTGTTGATTCTTTTCCTGGCTTCAAATCTCGAGCCCCCAAATTCCTGGATAATTTACCTATGCGTTTTGCTCTGTTTGTTTTCAGCGTGAACTGTCCTTGCTTGATGCTTCTGGCTCAATAAAGGGTAAAGGCATTTCCATAGACCATCCTGAAATGATGCAGTCTCGCCTGGAGCAGCATAATGAGGTCATTAGGGACCAAGATCAGGAAATAAAATCTCTCAAAGGTCAACTCGACTCCTGCGAAGAGCAATTTAAAGAACTTGAAGCTGATATGCAGCAGCGACTCATGGAGAAAGACGAGGTCATTAGATCTTTGCGAGAAGGGCTGACTCTTAAATCTGAATTGATTGATCGCCTGAAGGGAGACCACGCAAAGGAACTCGCCGCGCGAGATGAAAAATATAACTCGCTGCTCAAAGCCTTTGAGGGTTTTGGCTCCATGGTCAAATCAGCCGTCCTGCAGCTTGCTGGTTGGTCTTTTATTCCTTTAATCATACATATTTTGGGTAACCAACGTTAGTCTCTGACTTGTTTCTTGCCTTTTCTTTCTTTGACATAGGACCTGAGGCCCCAGTGTCCCGCTCCAACTTGAAGGATCAACTGGTATATCTGTCTGACTTCAGCCAGCGCTTCTTAAAGGTTACCAAGGAGTTATGACGGTAATCTCTCCTGCGCTGATGGCCCAACATCTTGCGAGTATTGGATAAATAAACTGCTCAAGGCTCCACATTATGTCTCTGATTGGAAACGATCCTCTGCTCGCGCCGGAGCCGCGCATGTCTTGACATTGCTTCGAGCATATTATCCAGAGATAGATGTTGGCAAGGTTGCTCGCCACGGCCTGGCGATGAGCGCAGATGATACTGAACTGCCAATAAGCGAGTACTTCGATATCTGGAAAGGGATGCGCGGGTATGCCACAAAATTTGTTGATAACTTAGACTTGGGCACTTATCTCGATAAATTCAATCTTGATGGGAGCAAGGTGTCAAAGGAAAAGTCCTCAGGAGCTGAGTCATCTCGGGCTGCCACTCCAGCAACAGTATCTGGTGGCCCTTCTGCCTCGTCTGGCGGCGCCCTGATTATTAGGACACCTGCGACTGCAACTGCGAGACAAGCCGCGCCAATTCCCACTCCTGTTGCTCGGAAGAGGAAAAATAAATAATGTGGGACATGCCCGTTAGTCTGTAAGATATTCATGTATTATAAACAGTATTTTTGTGACCTATAAGCAGGTTCTTTTCTTGATAATTCCATTAAGTAGACGCTCGCGCGGCTCAGTATTTCCTAGGAACATGTGTGTTCAGGGTCGAGAGCGGCCATGATAGGCAATCAAGCTCGATTGACGCCACACCCCAGTACTTTGGTCGCATAATGCAAGACGCTTCTAGCTTAAGGATTGCCACTAGTTTGGCAAAATTTGAGGTGCGATTGGTACTCGCGATGCTCGTAAGGAGCCCTCAAGGGTCAGTGATATATGAAATTCAAAAGACTCAGCGACTCAATGATAGTTGAGGCGAAACGACAAACCCTTGAATGTCAAGGGTGCCGGCTTTATTTCATAATCACTCGATGTTTTACAGGGTGTTACAGGATGATGCAGGCCCTTTAATGCGGGTTTTCTATTCCCCGCAGGCCATGCATACTTGATACTCATCGCACTTAGTTGCGAATTAATACTCCTAACGGAGTGGGTTGAACACCTGATTGGTTCAATTTTGAGTCGCTAAAAGCGACTCGGGTCGAGCATGATAGCTCCGATGTATGTCTCATGTTGAAGCAGAAGCAACTGTGTTGGGCGATCAGCCGCACTGAGCTGGCTTATGTTGAGTTGAGTTGCTTTGTAAGGACTCACGATAACTGAACCCCTTTGGCAGGGGTTGTTGATCGAGGCTGGATTTATGCACATGCGCCATTTCTTGTCTTCTTTTTGTATCAAGGCGACCTCTGGGGCATTATCTTGCTGATGCGCGACTTCTCGGTGGGTATTTACCATGGTGGCTGCATCCTGTTGGCCGCTTCCGCGGTACCTCCAACGCGACTCGTTTTGAGCTGCGATTATCGATCTGCGACTGATATCCATGTAAGGAGTTGGCGATGCAGGCTTCTTCTGCGAGTACTGAGCCTGCGTTCTCGCATTCTAACGCTCTCTGCCTGTCTCCATATATTGTAATAACACCGTTTGGTCCTGGTATCTTTAACTGTAGGTAGACGTAGCAGGGGCGAGCGGTAAATTTGACATAGGCTTCTCTTCCAAAGATCGCATGATATGAGCTTTTGACTGCTACAACCTCAAAGTCTAGGAGCTCTGTGCGGAAGTTCCGCTCTGTTCCAAAGCTAACTTCAAGTGTTATCTTTCCGATTGGTCGCGTAACAGCTCCTGGGATTATGCCTTGAATTTCTTTCCTGGATGGTCGCAGCCTCGTCTCGGGTATATTCATTCTTCGGAGCGTGTCTTGATATAGGATGTTTACTCTTCCTCCTCCGTCCATTAACCTTACTTAACTTGTATCCCGCGACTTCTGGCGTGACCACCAGAGCTGGCTGTCCTGGATCTCTTACTTCTGGGGGGTGATCGCCGCGACTCCAAATAACCGATTGCTCTGTCCAGCGACGATACCTTTCTGGCGTTGAAATCTGACCGCTCTTCCGGCTTCCATCCGTCGTTTGTACTCCACTGTATGAAACTGTCCTATGTTTCTTCTAGGTAAAACGTCAGGCTCTTGACGAGAGCTAGATTTATTCTTGTGCTGCATCGATCTGCTGCGAGCTGTATCTGGCGTGTCGCCTTCTTTCCACCTCCGGTAATAATGACATTGCGCCTTTGTGTGACCCGCTGGCCTGCCATCTCTCCTGCGATGTAAGTCGCAAGGCACGTCGAAGATCCCCTTGCAGTTATTAGGGGTAAGGCCTTATCACTCCCTTGCTCCTGCATCTGGTGTGCGCGACGTTCAGTTTTCGCGACTGCAGTTTCCCCGTTGGGTTCTGTGATAAGCCGCCTGTCCCTTTATCTGTCTTTGCGTACTTGTCAGCCGTTGCCAAAAGCTGGTCGAAACTATCAATCTTGTGCTCAGCGCGACTTAATTTGTGCACCAACGGCTCAAATCTACAGTTCTTTCTCATAGCTTGTATTGCAGCTTGTACTGTTAAGTTTTTGGCGGAGCCAAGGATCTCCGCGATTCTCTTGATCCAGTCGCCGCTTGATTCGTCCTCTTTTTGAATGCATTGTCTAAGGTTTTTCATATCTTCTGTTTGGAATCTGCGGATGAACTTGTCCTTCAAGTCTTCCCATGTGCTTATTGATTTTGATGGCAGCCTTAACAGCCAATCCCTAGCTTCTCCCTGTATTGCCAAGTGGAAGTATTTCGCACGTATTTCTTGAGTCACATCAGCCCCTGTTATGCTTGCCTCGTAATCTTCTATCCATAAGGCAGGGTCTTGGTCACTGCGATAGGTGGTGACTCGCTGCGACTCGTCGAAGTTCGGGGGGAAACGAGTGAGCCGTATTTCCTCTCCAAAACATGCTGGTCCTTTTAATAATGAATAGGAGTTTACTGGCGCTGATCTTCATCTGAATCAGTTTCAATCTGGGATGGCTGAGTCGCTCCGGATCCGTGACTCGCCTTCTATCTTCTTTTCTTTTTCCAATGATACCTGCAAACCTGCTAGCTGGTTGACCACTTCTTCGACGCTGCACCTTTCTCCTCCCCATGATACCTCGTTTTGCGGCTCATTGGGCGTGACTCCATACATATTTGCTTGTTGTAAAGCAGCGGTTTGTAGTAGGTCGATCGCATAGCGAGCTTCCTTATCAGCTCGTGTGTCTCCAACCGGTGCTATCTTTGACAATATCCCTATCGCGGCGTGCACGTTGCTCTCTGGGTCGCCGTGGAACTGTGATTTCATCTCTCCTTTGTCCATCTTGATCTGATGTTTTTGCTGCCAACGACGGAGTCGCCACTCTTCTTCTTGGAGTTTCTTGCGCTCAGATGTCGTCTTGGTTCGCACCGCCTGGTGCTTCGGCTGGCAGCGACGGAGTCGTCGACCTTCTTCTTGGAGTTTTTCGCGCTCAGCCGCGAGTCTTTGTGCCTCTTCACAGAGTTCCGTCCTGATAGCTTCAATCTCTTCAATCTTGAGGTCTCCTTCCTGATTTGGTAGAGATCCCCAAACAGGTCTTGACGGGACGGGGATGGGCAATCTTGCCGTAGCTTGTTGTAGCTCCTCCAACACGCGGACCCTGACCGGCCGCAGCTCCTTCACCGATTCGCTTCCTTGAGTCGCGTCCATAGATCTGCGACTGACGGATCCGACGAAAACTTTTACTGATCCGATGGGAACGATGTATCCGAACTCGATGCGATCTGCCTCGGGTCCCCACTCTGAGTCGTCGATGAAGGGGACCCCATTGATGTCTTCAACTTGGCCGATGGCGATGTCCTTGAAGCCTGATTTCGATCCTGCGCGGAACGTGACGCTTTTGACCGCAGGCCCCACGGTGGGCGCCAACTGTCGTGGGTTTGTCACGTCAGGTGTCATAGATGACTTCGTAGGTGTGGGATTATGCGAGTCAAGCATCTCCGAGCTTGGGATCGCAGGAACAAAGATCAACACAGATTTACCCAGGTTCGGCCCCCTCAATGTGAGGTAAAAGACCTACTTCCTGCCTACCCTAGATTGGTATTGATATGATAATCGAGGTGTTACAATGGAGGCGATCCGATCTGGTACTCGCCGTATGAGCTAGGGTTTAGGGCTTGATAGCTTGACCCGCTCTAAGTCCTGCGAGTCCTCTTTATATACACAGAGGCTCGCTAGGTTACAAAAGGAAACTTCCCCATAAGGAATACATCCACAGAGGCCTACTCGGAGACTACTTGGTCTTCACGTCCTCCGGGATATGTCTTCTAGATCTTTCCCCTTATGGCGGTTCAATATTGGGCTTGCTCCCAAGTGGGCCTTCGTCCGTGCGAGTAAGTTAAGTCGCACTGGGCCGCGGGTTAACCCAGAAAGTATTCCCCCGACAAGTAGCCCCCGAGTGCTTGGTCGAGTCGAAGAATCGGGTAAGGACTCCTCTCCGGGTGCACGTCATTCTTCACCTGTTGAAGGCACCTTGTTCTGAGTCGGTAGTGCATCGACTGTTGGATATGCTCCTGTTTTGCTGTCTTGCTGACAGTTTCTAGGGATGATGACATGGCTGGCCTGGCGCACTCGACGGATCGGGACCAGTTAGATGCTCTTGGGCAAGAACCTAGCCAGCCTACATCAAGCCCAAGTTCCCGGACTCGAACCTGGAAAGAACTGATAAGCTTCGACTCATGCCGCGGAGGTCTTACAGAGGATTTTATGATGAATTGGGTACCCAACGCGTCCGTCAGGATTTTCTTCATGCCTGTTGGCACGGAAATTACAGGGTAAATGCAGTGGGTGCGAGCCCTGGCCGGCTCGACGGATCGGCGGGTCTTATCTTTGCACTTTGGGTACAACATCCGAGGAGTACATGCGGCAGACGCATCTCGGGAATCGAATGTTTTGCGACTGCTATCGTGGTAAGCTTGTGTATGAAGTTGAGTAGCGTCAGTCAATAGAAATGCGAGTGCTTGTTTTGGGACTTAGTGGTTCAGTAGTCTTGTACTTATCGGGGGCGCGACAGCGCTCCCGATGGGAGTAGCCCCCGAGATTGAGCTGGATTGCTTGCAATTGAGGTTAATCTCAATCGACATCCAGTCGAAAGAAATTTTTGATGCGCTCCCGATGGGAGTGAATGGACTCGACAAATAAATGAGTCCCATTTCAGCCTGCTGGCCTACTGAAAGGAAGGGTGTGATTTCGCTGACTCGACAAATTAATGGAGCCCCTGTTCAGCCTTGCGGCCTACTGATTGGCATGCTCGGGTGGAATGTGCACCGGAATGGAAAGAAGATAGGATCCGTTGAGGGGACCCAATAGCCTGTTGGCTTTATCTTGTTGTTTGCACCGAGAATCGAGCTCGAAAGATTGTCCAGCTCGTAAAGCTGACGTCATGCATGACGATCGTTGCTTGCGCGGTTCCACTGATGGGACACGACAGTGTGGGCCTATTGTTAGTGTTGACCAGGGAGGACGCCGGTTCAGTTCCGATTTGACCGCACGGCGTGTAGTTTGCGGAACGTGATGATGGTTGCCTTGTTTATCATGCGTAGTGGGCTACGTGGCCTACGACGGTTACGTTCCGCTGCCGCCACGTGTAGGGTTGGGTGCAGGCCGTTGCTGCCGATACCGATTGGACGGTTAAGATTGGTGCGGCGCCACGGTATATTTATTTCACCGCTAGGGGAGAGATCAGTTTTCATCCCCAATCTCGTCGTTCCTGTTCCGTGCTTCATCTTCTTCCTTCTGCTTGCCTTCCATCACCGCCGTGCCCCAAGCTCTTCCACGCGCCGCTGCGAGACGCAAGCTATGAAGAAGGTGGGCGCGAAAAAGGTCGCGGCGACGACAAGCTCTGCTGCCACTGGTACGGCAGGGACAAAGACCAAGAGGGGAGGCTCCGCGGCGAGCGCCGCCACCATTGTTGACGCCGCGGGCGTCGACATGTTGAAGAAAGTTCCCGGCGACTGGGTCAAGTCGTCCGTCAAGGCGCAGCACCTTGACGGGCTCCGGGAGGACGGACTGCTACCGCCGGCCGATTAGCTGGCCGTGCGCGCGTCGGGGAAAGAGGTAATCCCCCAACCTCGAGCCGGCGAGCGCGTCTATTTTGTCGATTTCTTGCATCGGGGCCTCTCCTTCCCCCTTCACGATTTTCTGTGCGGACTACTGTACGCGTACGGAATCCAGATGCATGATCTGACGCCGAATGGCGTCCTTCACATTGCCTGCTACTTTGTCCTCTGCGAGTGCTTCCTGGGAGTGCACCCGCACTGGGGCCTGTGGAAGGTGAAAGGAAAAGGATGTCGCCTAGAGGGGGGCTGGTGAATAGGCGATTTAAAAGCTTTTCCGGTTTAGGCTTGATAATTGCGGAATAAAACTAGGTGTTTAAATTAACAAGCCAACAACCTAAATATACTAGGCTCACCTATGTGCACCAACAACTTATGCTAAGCAAGACAAGCAACAAGCTGATAGCAATATATAGACTTCAAGCACGAAGGCTATCACAATGTGAATTGCATAAGTAAAGAGCTCGGGTATAGAAATAACCGAGGCACGCGGAGACGATGAAGTATTCCCGAGTTCCTCCTTTTTAGGTGAGTACGTCTCGTTGGAGGGGTGTGAGTTTCAAACTCAATATGCCACAAATGGCCTCACCCTATTCTCCGATGAACCTTGCCCAAAAGCTCGGTTCACCTTCCACTATTGATTTCCCTTTTGGGCGGAAATCGAGTCCCGTACAACAATCTTGAGGCACAACCCACAAAAGGATTGGGAGCTCCCAAGTGGCCACAAAAGGCCTCAACCACCACAAAAGGCATCTAGGGTCCAAAGACCCAAGAGTAACAAGCTCACGAACTTTCACTTCCACGAATCCTCGTGGAGAGCACAAACCGATGCACAAAAGCAATGGCAAGAGCACAAGTGTTCAAATCCTTCACTTTCAAATCCCACCAAAAGCAACTAATGCTTGTGGGGTGAGAAGAGAGGAAGAACTAAGAAGAACTCAACAAATGGAACTCCAAGATCAAGATCTACTAGGTTCCCCTCACTTAGAGGAGGAATGGATTGGTGGAAATGTAGATCTAGATCTCCTCTCACTTTCCCTCAAAGATATGCAAGAATCATGGGAGGGATTGAGAGGAAGGCAAGCTTTTCAAAGGTCAACAATGGAGGAGAGAGGGGAAAAACGTGCTCAAGAGATTAGGGAACCATTGGGGAAGAAAACCTCTTAAATAGGTCCCCTTAAAAATGTGTCCGTTGTGCAGGGAGGCCGGCCTAGAGCCCGGCCAGGCTGGCCTGGGGGCTGGCCTGCGCAGAGAGGCCGGCCTGGGAGCCGGCCAGGCTGGCCTGGGGGATGGCCTGGAGGCTGGCCTGGGGGCTGGCCCGCGCAGAGAGGCCGGCATGGGAGCCGACCAGGCTGGCCTGGGGGCTGGCCACCCAGCAGAGGCGCCCAGCCTGGGAGCCGGCCTAGGCTGGCCTGGAGGCTGGCTAGACAGACAAAATCGATAAAACTGCAAACTCAATATCTTTTTCATCCGGACTACGATTTCGATGATCTTGGGCTCGTTGGAATCGCAACGAAGAGCACTACAAGATTATGCAGAGAAACATCATAGTCCATCATGTGAGGAGGAAACCACAAGAGGAGAGTTTGACCTCTCTTAAAAAGACAAACCGGTAAAACCTCCAATATCAAAAACATCACATGATATTCAAATGAAATCCGTTTTTGATGAACTAGAGCTTGATATGGAGATGAACACAAGCTCTAAATTCTCACATGGATAAAAGCGAAATAAGAACCAAGAAAGATGGTATTCCAAATATGCAAAGGTTTGAGCTCTCCACAAAGATGCGATCAAGTTACTCACTTGAGAGCCCTCTTGATAGTACGCCATCTATCCTATAACCCGGTCTCCCACTAACACCACGAGACCGGTAAAATAGAAACCCTATCAAGATCATACCTTTGCCTTGAGCATTCCACTTGAGCTAGATGATGACGATCTTGACTCCCTCAAGTTAGAACACCATTCTTGATTGTGCTTTCTAGCACATGCTTGATGAAGACTTCTCCAAATACTCCCCATACACCATGATGGGATGGGAGAGCCTTGCTACGCTCCGTCTTCATGAATCCACTTGAACTTTATCTTCTTATATTGATATATATGATGGCTTGGAGACAATCTTCTTTTCCAAGCCATGCTTGCAATAAGCTCAACTCTTCACATGACCATTCTTCATATAATCCCTTGAATAGAGCATTGATCATCATGTAATCTTCTAGAGTTCAACACATGAATTTCAATCTTTTCCTATGGACAAGATCTACAAGAATATCTTAATGCAAACATTAGTCCATAAGGATTGTCATTAATTACCAAAACCACACATGGGGCAACACATGCATTTTCAATCTCTCCCATTTTGGTAATTGATAACAATCCCTTTTACGAGGGTTTATATAATGAATTAAGCAACCATGCACAACAAAGAGCAAGGATGCAAGAACATGAAAGGCAAATGCTTAAGATCGAAACTAAAGCATAAAACCAAATTCTCTTAAACCCTCTAAACTTCTCCCCCATTGGCATCGATTGCCGAAATGGGAGGAAAATTTAGAAGGCCAATATAGTAAGAGCTCCCCATAATGTGTGCATTTCTCATAATATGAGTGAAATCAAATGCACGTATCAAATGACGAATAGTTGGGAAGGAGATCAAACTATATTGAGGATCCAAAGATTGCAAAAGAAAAACAAATTGAAAGATACTTCGACAAAAGAAGTAACCAATCAAAGGATCCAAAAAAACCAATAGCACATAAGAAGATATTATGATAGGATCAACCAAGTGTTCTAACAATCAAGAGGGAACTCCCAAGGTACGTGCACAATGTAGGATTTGCATTTCAATATTGTGTGCACAACATGGAATCCTCACTCCCTCTTAGATAATTTTGAACACAAGCAAGTGCAAAAAAGTATTTTTAGAATACCAATTAAAGATGTAACTATTCTCATGTGTGTAAGTTTCTAAGTAGACATCAATCATGAAGATATAAATCCACAAAGAAACATGCACACACAAAATAGATACTACGGTGAAGAACATGATATCCTAGTGGAAGTCATATATATCCCAATAAGATATTTGCTTTAAAGCATAGCACAAAGCTCAATTTTATCTTAAAATGGTATAGATGAACTTCCAACATAATCTCATCATAGCATCCAAAAATATCCACAAGGGAACAAAGATAGATGGGATGCTCCGAGAAAGATAACAAGTATCACAAAGGGCAAATGATTTTGCAAATTCATCAATATTGCACATAAGAGAGTTTGAGAAGAAATGCTAGATTAACATATTTGGGATTGGTGAATCAATAAAAAAGATTATATAAATTCCCTTTGATATGTAACCATCCCGGCTTGCTCACATTTGCAATAAAGATATTTTGATAAGAGCTTTGCAAGAACATATCAAATGCAATATAGATTCATGCCAAGAAACAACCTACACAAGGTTGAAAGCTAGTAAAGAAGGCATGAGGTAGATACTTGTTACCGAGATAGCATTGGTGATGTAGAAGATAAGAGTTCACGATCACCCAAGCTTGGCTCCAATAAGCACATGGTGACACCACCTTCCTTGTATATGAGACAAGCTTCCAATGCATCTACAAGGTACCTAAAACAAATTCAAGTACAAAATGGTACCCAAACTCATTGGGTCCAAAGTAGTTAGAGCAACTATAATACATAGGACAAACTCCACATAAATATGTGCATATTGATATGAGATTGAATTTCATGCACATCTTAGCCATTTAGGATTTGTTGGAGTTTTATCCTATATATTGGATCAACGAAAGTAAGCATACCAAAAGATATACATATAGTAAATATGCATGCACAAGACTTCCAAGAACCAAACGAGATACAAATTGGACAAAAACACCAATTTAAACCAAGAAAACACACACAAGTGTGACAAGAAAGAGAATTGTCCAAATTATATCAAAACCCAAATCAACACATGATCGAAGATACCACTTGAAAAGATACCAAATGAAAGTAAGATATCAATTGAAGAAAATACCATCAAGGATAAACCAAACCCTCTACACTTTTCATGATGGCACAAAGTACCAAGACGAAAAATGTTTATCTTCCAAGGAGACACGTCATCGGGATCAAATACCAATTGAATACAACTAATGTTCAAAAGCATATATGATTGATCCCCCAAGATATGTGCATTATTTATGATCTTGCATTTGAATACAAAATACACATAAATGGGATCATCACTCTCTATACATATTATTCAAACACTAGTCATGTTCAAGGAAATCAATAGGATACAAAACCAATTCAAAGGATGATATTCTACTCAATATAGAATAGCTTCCCCAAGAATAGTGCATTATTTAGAAGTATGACTTTGAATAAAAATGCACTAGAATTGTGGCGCCCCGACCCGACTGCTATATAGTGATGTTGTGTGTCACCGGTTAAGCGATACAACCGGAGGTTACGGGTTTACCAATCCCCGGCCAAAACCTTTGGCAGGCGTTGCTCGGAATGGATCATCGGCAACGCAACACCCCGATTGATGCCTTAACACAGGCACAACCCTCAATGTATAATAGAGAGATCAAGACTTGTGGAACAACTGGCACATCACAGACTCTACGACACAAAGCATTATAGTTCAACTCTTATAATAGAGAAAGATAGCAAATTACAACCAGAGGTCACGAACCCAACATTACAACAAGCGGAAGCAAATTAGGTTGTTCTAGACAACAAGAACCAAATTATGGCCTAAGAGGCCTACAGATAAACATCCAGCACCAGCTGTTCCGGGATGTCCCAAGCTGCCACCTGGGAACCCCAGACTACTCGTCGACGTCCACAAAGAACCCACCTTCGAGGTCGGTGAAGTCCTCCTCTGAAACAAAACAAACGACGTTGAGTTCGACGAACTCGCAAGATTATATATAGAGCTTTAGCTCGATGAGGCTTTCAAGGTTTTATGGCTGTTTTGCATAAAGCTGATTTTATTTATGAAAAACATAACTCAAAGGCATCGACTAATCAGAGTATTTTCAAAAGAGGTAAGAAGTAACTCTTTTCTTTGGTCACCTTTCTCAACATCACCCATCATCAACCACTGTACCTGTGATACAAGGCACCTCCCCGAATCACCCTCGAGGAAGCTCACCTTACAATCTTGAGTAGTACCTTTAGTACCCAGTTTTTAATCATTCCGTTCAAGTTATTCTATGATCTTATCGTCCTTTCCCAAGTTGTCCGTAACCGTGGACACGGCTTTTCGAAAAGATTTACCCTGCAGGGGTGTACAATGTTTGCCACGCGTACCGTCCGGCCCATTACCTGCGCATTAGCTCTCTTCCTTGGAAAGCCGGCTGGGTGGGAGCGGTGTCGACTTCTCCCTCGTTAAGAACCTTCCAGGATCATCAGTGGCGGCAGGGCACGCTAGTACCTTCAACACCCTGCCCCACGGCCACTTATTTTCCTAACACCACATCCTCATCCCAGTTCAACCACCATCATCACGCACGCGCAAAATGGAAGATCAAACTAGAGGACCCTGGCTAGTCCCGCCCGAGTTATTTAGTCTATGAGGGTTCCTGCACTGCGAATGCATAGGCCTCAAGCATGGTTGCACGCTCACTCTTGGTTTGGGAGGTAAAGAACTCGCACCTAGGCGGCGAGAACGAGACAAAGCACCACAACCACAGTGGCCTCTCATCCCCACCTTTTAGCATTTTATCACCTGTCACCACAGTTTCTCCACCATCATCCGGACAGTTAAGCACCTATTCCCAACATGATACATACATCGGACTAATAACATTTAGCTAAGCATGGCTAAGCATCGACATAGCATAGTCATGTATCTTCGGCCAACCGTACAAACCTATGGATAATAGGAGGGGGAACAGGTAATGGCATCGGAAACTTAATGCAACTATAGGATATTCTAATCAATAAAATTGACATTTGGAACCGCATGCAATATTATAGTGGAGAAAATATTTGCGGAAACGTAGGATAAGATATGCTCAGAGGGGGGATTACGCTTGCCTTGTTGATACGACTGGTAATAGGGATCGTCACGAGACTGCGGTGTCACTTCCACTCCTTGATCTACGATGCACAAACAATACCGGAGAGGAATAATCAAAACCACAGATAACACCGGTGCAATGCACAGACACATGATGACATGACATGTTTAATGCACTGAAATTATTATAACAAGTTCTACCAATTTACATGGGGTGGAGAAATAATTATTCAACAAGAGAGAAATATGGCTTCATATTTGTTTCAATGTTTTCCTGTGCTATAGATCATGTAAACATGCATGAACATGATGCTACTGATTAATGCACATTTTTCTGAGCGTTTCGATATGACGAACACATTTTCCGGAGGTCCCGATAAAAAGTTATCACTCTTATTAATTTCCTCCCTTAAAAACTTATGATTTTAATATTACTAGCAGTACCGTATTTCAATTGTGATCAAATATGCATGTTATTTACTTTAAAGGTTTATTCACAATTTTCTGGACATTTTGGTATATTCCACGCATTTTTCGGATACACCGATAAAAAGTTATTGTATTTATAAATTTCCTTTTTGATATGACCTTTTGATGATTTATTTAACAACAATGTAAGATGTATATCATTTAGAGAGAGGGTGAAAAGAAAAATAGAATTTCCAAAACAGTACAGCAAATCCGGTTGTCAGTCCGTAAATTTCCGAATTTTTCACCGGGAGAAAATTCATCCAGAAATGTTTCTGGTTCATTTCCGGGTATAGACCGGGCTGAAGCGTAACGGTTCCATTAGCTTTTTCCTATTCCGGAACACAATCCGGAAATATCCGGGATTTTCACCGGTTCGTCAACTCGACGAAGCGGAGCTACGGCGACGCACTCCGGCAAACAGCGCGGCGGGCTCGAGGCGCTAGGAGGAGAGGGAAGGGCCAGCGTGGGCAGGAGCTCACCAGGAACTCGTGGGTAGCAACGGCGAGGTCGGAGACGGACCACGGCGGCGGAAATCGTCCGCGGCGCCCGCGGCGGTGGTCGGCAGAAAATCGGACGGCGGCGGCGATTTACGGCCTTCGGGGCTCGATTCCTTTGGGCAGAGAGTAGAGGAAGTGGCGGCGGAGCTTCCTGCTACCTTCGATTTACTCGGGGCCTCCTCAATCCGCGGCGGTGACGACGACGGCCATGGCGGCTTCGGGACCTCGGGGAGAGAGAGGATGGGGAAACGGGGAGGAGAACCGAGGGAGGGAGCAGGTGGGCCTCGCCTGCGGCGTGCTCTCCTTGCAGGGAGAGGGCAGAGAGGGGGGGCCCGGCCATGGCGAGCTCGAGCTGGTGCGGCTCGGCCGCCCAGCTCGGTCGCTACAGGGGAAGAAGATGACCATCTTCCATAAAACCCCCTGCACAAATATTTCCATCACGGACTAGTCCTTCTCTAATTACAAAGAGGCCCTTGTCTGTTCCTTTTAAAACCAGTAGTACTTCTCTGATTTAATTGAGGCATTTAAATATTTTATAAAAATCTGAGAAATTTGGGTAGCCTCCCAACAGCATGTAAAGGCACCACAAAATTTGGCGTTGCAAAATAAAATAGTGTGGATGACATTTGTTCGTTGGGTTAGTTTATGGCATTTTGCTAAATTTCAAAATGTTTCTCCTTTAATATTTTAGGACAATTGCAAAATATTGTTTTGAGCTCTTGGAACTTCCTTGACAAATATAAGATGTCAAGAAATTTTGTTTTGCAACTTTGAGTGCCTTCATTATGTTGAAGTTTGTTAGAGCAATTTGGCATTTGGTTTTAGCAACTCAACATCATTTCGATACCACTATTGTGTTAACTCAAAAGAGACATGTTTATGCATGGATGCCATGATTCAATTAACTCAAAAGTGGAAAAAATGCACAGGTTTTTAGGTTCTCAACTTTGGGCTGTTACAAGAATGGGATCATTGCTTTTCCTAACTCAAGAAATCATAAAACAAATTTTGAGTAGAGCAACAAGGATCCAAAAGATACAAGGATGACAAGAGGCTTTAGATCAAACCATGTCCTTGGCAATGAAAAATGCAATTCAAAGCAAGAGACAAAAAGGAAGATGGTCTACAAATTCCACCACAATTATGAGTATCACTTGTCATGGACAAGGTGTATATGGAGATAATTCTCGGTGGAATATAGGAATGATATAAAAGACCAACTCCACAACAAATAAGCATATGGCAAAGGATAGGAATTAAAGGCCAAAGCTTAAGAAGATAGATATTCTTGATAGCTTCAAGTATTCAGGCGATCATGCAAACCCACTACAAAGAGTAGCTTTAAGCAATCGATTTTCCAAAAGGATATGCGAACATATTTGGGGAAAACCGTACCAAGAATGTCCATCACAAACAAGATCCAAAAGAGAGACAAAAGGCATTTGAGCAAATATGGAACTTGTTTGAGAAATATGCCACATAGAACAAGATAATTAACAATATCAATTCAAAGTGACAATACCTCACATGTTCACATTTTCTAGGCTTGTAATATGCACGCAGCTTATTACTCCCCCATAATGTGATAATCCAATTTTCTTAACAAGAGGCAAACAAAACCAACTAGAGATAATTAATGGACATTATAGAATTTGAATTTATCATGAGAATGACATACCATAGAGAGTAGATAATATTGATATATCAACACTAAGTGGTATTCCTCATGTATACACATTTTAGGAGGGTGAAGTGCACGAAGCATATCACTCCCCCAAAATGGGATAGTCCATTAATCTCTCAAAAAGAGAGCCAACAAGATAAGATATCAAATAAAAACAATAAGGCTCAAAACAAGTAAATGGTGTGCAAACCAACATACACATACTTGATTATCTCAAGATAAGTAAGTAGAGAGCACAACACATACAAACACTAGCAAGGTACAAAACCAAACACATGCAAGGGTGCAAGCAACTTTCAATGTATATATGATATAAGCACAAGTTACCGCAAGGAGGAACATTGGATATGAGATAGAACAATATAATCCAAATGACTTGGCTTGAGAGAATATGATTGATGAAGATCCCTTAATTCTTCATGATGTAGCCAAGTCTCCAATGTCCTCTAACAACACCTATTGATCAAGTTTTAGCTTGTTGGTCCCCAACCAAGTTGGGTCCTAAGAGGTTAGTCACAATAGGCTTGGCAACCCAAATGGTGCTTTTCTTGACACCACTTTGAGTACCAACATATTTGGCAAACACATTGCCAACCTTATCCTTCCGAAGAGAATAAACATCATCAATATAATGGGGTTGGATAAGGTACCATTAGTGCATGAAGAAGCAAAGTGGCCCTTCTCACGGCATATGTAGCAACATTGCTTCCTCCTTTCTTCTTAGTTGAATCTCGACTTGAGGAGGGTAGCTTGATTCTTCTTGGGAAGAGACCTTCTTTAACTTGAGAACTTGAGGCCGCTTCCCTTGTTGCTTCTCACTAAGAGGCTTCTTCTTCAAAGGGCAAGATCTAACATGGTGCCCTTCAACTTTGCACTTGAAGCAAACAATCTTGGCCGAATCTTTAGCTTGTTCTTGGCCCTTGTTCTTCTTGTTAGACTTGGACTTGTTCTTGTTATTGGAGTTGAATCCAAGTCCACTCTTGTCATTGGGGTCTTTGAACACTCAACACATTGTCAAGTGTGGACTTCCCAACATGACGCTTTTCCAAGTCTTTCTTCAAAGAAGCGACTTGGGCCTTGAGCTCTTTTAATTCCTCTACATGGTTAGTATCAACAAAAACACTAGAGGAAGTAGATGCTTCATTGTTAGAGCAACAAGGCAAGTTAAGTAATTCATCACAAGAAGTAGCAATATTGTGAGTGGATGAATCACAAGGACTAGCACATGGCAATAAAGCATTTAGAGTACAAGTAGTGCCATTGTCCACATGAGGCTCACAAGATGTTACCTTTGTAGTGATAGCCTCATGAGCTAACTTTAGCTTCGCATGGGATGCTAGAAGATCCTCATTAGAGCTAGAGAGCTTTTCATGACTTTCTTCCAATTTCCCATACTTGCTAGTTAGCAACTCAAGTTGAGCCCTTAGCTCAACATTCTCCTTCAAAATAGATGCTTCACAAGAAGTGGAGTTAGTAGCACAAGCATCATTAGCATTAGAAATGGAAGAAGACAACTTGGCAAGCTCATCATTCAACCTAGCATTTTCCTCAATAATATTAGCATGATCACATGAGGAGTAGAGGAACTAGGCACATCATTTTTAGATAGTTGAGTTTGGAGTTGATCATGAGACTTGGTAAGGAGAGAGTGTTCACTTTCCAAAGCCTTATAAGCTTTGTCAAGTCTCTCTATATCCTCAATTAGTCTAGCATTGCCAACACCAAATTCAACTTTTTCCTTTTTAAGCACTTTATATTTAGCAATAGCATGATCTCTTTCCTTAATGATTTTAGCAAAATAAGATCATTTGATTCATCAAGAGATTCAAGTTTCTCCTCAAGAGACACTCGAAGCACATGCTCTTCCTCAAGAGCATTTTCTAAGGATGCTTTTTCCATAGCATCCTCTCTTTCGATCCTTCCCTTTTCTTCAATGATTTCCTTGCACTTAATAGCAAAGTCAAAATTTCACACAAATAAGAGCAAGCTTTACTATCATTAGGGAGAGCACCAAAAACCATCTCACTCTTCTCTTTAAGGAGTCAATATCATCCTCTTTTAATCCATAATAATCCTCATCATCATCATCACAAGATGTAGAGGGTTCCAAAGGTGGAGATACCTTTGAATCCCTAGCCATAAGGCAAAAGTGAGTAATGGACGATGATGATGAATAATTGCTTGAAGCACCATTGAGGTCCATGTCTTGTTCCAACAAATGTTGGGTTTCCTCTACATTGTTAGCCACACAAGTACTAGAGGAAATGGAAGCATTGTTTTCATGGCAACAAGACATAGAAAGCATATCATCATGAGATTTAGTTAAGCAACTAATACATGATATGCAAGGACTATCAACACTAGCATGTAGGACATTTGAAGTGCTAGAGGAGTTTAAGTCCAAAGATAGAACATTGCAATGAGATAGAGATGAAGTATAGTCAATAGAATATTCACCATCAACAAAGCAATTTCTATCACCACTCACCATATCATTACCTTGTGACAAATCACATGTTGGTGGAGTGGAAGAAGTTGTGAACTCATCACGGTCGGAGGTGGAAGGAGAACAATCATCCTCAATAATGTTGGACACTTCATATTTATCTTGAAGCTTGGTCCAAAGCTCATGAGCGTTCCGAAAAGGCATGATTGATGCAAGAACTACATCGCTCAAAACATAAAAGACCATTAGATACTTGAGTATCGAGATGAGAGTTTTCCTCATCCTCTAAAGATAATTCTTGGGAATCCTTTGGAGGAGAAAAACCCACATCTACATTACTCATAATATAATTTGGACCCATGGCCCTAAAAAGATTAAGCATGCGAATTTTCCATACATCATAATTTGTGCCATCGAATTTAAAAGTGGGATTGTGCACTAATTCTCTAAACGACATCTTTACTCTCTTGGCGGTAAAGCCCTAAAAGAGAGCCAGGCTCTGATACCAATTGAAAGGACAAGGATGTCGCCTAGAGGGGGTGAATAGGCGATTTAAAAACTTTTCCGGTTTAGGCTTGATAATTGCGGAATAAAACTAGGTGTTTAAATTAACAAGCCAACAACCTAAATATACTAGGCTCACCTATGTGCACCAACAACTTATGCTAAGCAAGACAAGCAACAAGGTGATAGCAATATATAGACTTCAAGCACGAAGGCTATCACAATGTAAAGTGCATAAGTAAAGAGCTCGGGTATAGAAATAACCGAGGCACACGGAGACGATGAAGTATTCCCGAGTTCCTCCTTTTTAGGGAGTACGTCTCGTTGGAGGGGTGTGAGTTTCAAACTCAAGACGCCACAAATGGCCTCACCCTATTCTCCGATGAACCTTGCCCAAAAGCTCGGTTCACCTTCCACTATTGATTTCCCTTTTGGGCGGAAATCGAGTCCCTTACAATAATCTTGATGCATAACCCACAAAAGGATTGGGAGCTCCCAAGTGGCCACAAAAGGCCTCAACCGCCACAAAAGGCGTCTAGGGTCCGAAGACCCAAGAGTAACAAGCTCACGAACTTTCACTTCCACGAATCCTCGTGGAGAGCACAAATCGATGCACAAAAGCAATAGCAGAGCACAAGTGCTCAAATCCTTCACTCTCAAATCCCACCAAAAGAAACTAATGCTTGTGGGGGAGAAGAGAGGAAGAACAAACAAGAACTCAACAAATGGAACTCCAAGATCAAGATCTACTAGGTTCCCCTCACTTAGAGGAGGAATGGATTGGTGGAAATGTAGATCTAGATCTCCTCTCACTTTCCCTCAAAGATATGCAAGAATCATGGGAGGGATTGAGAGGAAGGCAAGCTTTTCAAAGGTCAACAATGGAGGAGAGAGAGGGGAAAATGTGCTCAAGAGATTAGGGAACCATTGGGGAAGAAAACCCCTTAAATAGGTCCCCTTGAAAATGTGTCCGTTGGGCAGTGCAGGGAGGCCGGCCTGGAGGGGAAGAAAACCCCTTAAATAGGTCCCCTTGAAAATGTGTCCGTTGGGCAGTGCAGGGAGGCCGGCCTGGAGCCCGGCCAGGCTGGCCTGGGGCTGGCCTGCGCAGAGAGGCCAGCCTGGGGGCTGGTCTGCGCAGAGATGCCGGCCTGGGAGCCGGCCAGGCTGGCCTGGGGGCTGGCCACCCAGCAGAGGCGCCCAGCCTGGGAGCCGGCCTAGGCTGGCCACCCAGCAGAGGCGCCCAGCCTGGGAGCCGGCCTAGGCTGGCCTGGGGGCTGGCCAGACAGACAAAACCGATAAAACTGCAAACTCAATATCTTTTTCATCCGGACTCCGATGATCTTGGGCTCGTTGCAATCGTAACGAAGAGCACTACAAGATTATGCAGAGAAACATCATAGTCCATCATGTGAGGAGGAAACCACAAGAGGAGAGTTTGACCTCTCTTAAAAAGACAAACCGGTAAAACATCCAATATCAAAAACATCACATGATATTCAAATAAAATCCGTTTTTGATGCACTAGAGCTTGGTATGGAGATGAACACAATCTCTAAATTCTCACATGGATAAAAGCCAAATAAGAACCAAGAAAGATGGTATGCCAAATATGCAAAGGTTTGAGCTCTCCACAAAGATGCGATCAAGTTACTCACTTGAGAGCCCCTCTTGATAGTACGTCGTCTATCCTATAACCCGGTCTCCCACTAACACCACGAGACCGGTAAAATAGAAACCCTATCAAGATCATACCTTTGCCTTGAGCATTCCACTTGAGCTAGATGATGATGATCTTGACTCCCTCAAGTTGGAACACCTTTCTTCATTGTGCTTTCTAGCACATGCTTGATGAAGACTTCTCCAAATACTCCCCCATACACCATGATGGGATGGGAGAGCCTTGCTACGCTCCGTCTTCATGAATCCACTTGAACTTCATCTTCTTATCTTGATATATATGATGGTTTGGAGATAACATGAATGTTTACTCAATCTTCTTTTCCAAGCCATGCTTGCAATAAGCTCAACTCTTCACATGACCATTCTTCATATAATCCCTTGAATAGAGCATTGATCATCATGTAATCTTCTAGAGTTCAACACATGAACTCCAATCTTTTCCTATGGACAAGATCTACAAGAATATCTCAATGTAAACATTAGTCCATAAGGATTGTCATTAATTACCAAAACCACACATGGGCAACATATGCACTTTCAGAAGGCCATCTTCAACGTGAAGAGGAACGTGGGCGGCGGCGGCACCTATCCCATTGGCGGCTACGGCATCCAAGTGCGCGGCGACACCAACTACTTCTTGTTGAAGCAGGCGGATTCCGTACAAGGCTGGCGGAAGAAGTGGTTTTACGTCCGCATGGAGCAGGAGGGCGTTCCCGCCTTTGAGGCTAACAAGCCTCTGAGGAAGTCGAACGCCTGGGCGCACTCGCTGTCGAGTGCTGACAAGGTTGAAGTGGCACCACTGCTAGGTGCTGTCGCCGAGTTGCTGAAGTCGATGGGCAAGGAGGTGGGTGGCATCCACATTATTGCCACGATGATGAGGAGGCACGTGCAGCCGCTACACCTGCGGGACCACCCTATGTGGGAGTACCAGGGCGAGGATGACTCGTCTCGTCTGACGAAGGAAAGGCGGTCGAAAAGGGAAGTCGAAACCGCTGTGCGGTCTGTGACTAGTCTCAGAGCTGCCGACCCCTGCAACGTCGACTGCCCAGTGAAACCATACGGGGTCGATAACCCACTGCCTAAGGTATGCAGCTGACTTTGTTTACTTTCGACTTTGTCTATTTTGTTGCTGCACTAGTACTTCGCGTGTTTGCTCGTGTTGAATTTCTATATGCTTGATTTGCAGGGTCACCTAGGTCCCACCTGTCTGCCTCCACTGCCCGAAGATGGGCCCACCTTCGAGGTGGAATTTCCTGAAGTGGAGCCGGTTGATGAAGACGACTCGCTTCCCTCGGCGACCACCTCTCCTGATGAAGTGGTAGAGGAAACGGAGCAAGAAGAGAAAGATGAGCAACCACTAAAGCGCCAGCGCCGGGACAAGGCGAAAGCTGTTGTTGAGGACTCGCCGTCCGAGAGGGTGGAGCTTCGCGATGATGGCAACTCGGGTTCATCGTCGCCCGGTCTGAAAGAACCTGTGGTGGTTGAGCCACTCAACATGGCGCCTCCTGTTGGCGGTGCGACCAAGTTCGGCGTGTTGTTCGACGCCGACGATCTCGGTAGTGAAGAGGAGGAAGAGAGGTAAGCACCTTACTTCAATCCAAGTGTCTGTCTTCGACTCAGCATTGTATTGAATAGATCTTTGCTGGTGCAGCGCCGGTCATGGCACGAGTATGCCACCTTCACCCGTGCAGGAATGGGCGTCGACTCCGAGTGGCATGGAAGCGGAATGGAACCCTCCGGATGCTTCCACCTTGGCGCCTTCTGTGGCCGCGACGGGGAACGTGAGGATAGCGACTCCTTTCGCTCCATCTTCTTCGAGTGCAGCGCAGCTCCAGGATCATGTAAGTATCTTCTATGTTGTTGATTTATTGGGTGCGCGACAGCGCTCCCGATGGAGTAGCCCCCGAGGCTAAGTGCAACTAGTATAGTTGGGCATAGGCTAAAAGTCATGTGTTGGTCTATATTGTGCAGCCGTACTACCGCAACCTCATGGAATCTGGTGCGGCCTACGTCCAGTTGGAACAGGAGAGGGATCACCTTCGTGCAGCGCTGGAGCAATCGAAGCGTAAGCGTCTCCCTATATTGCTGTTGTTCATGTGGTCCAGTTGTTTGATAGGTCGATCTTATTACAGGTGACCGCGAAGCTGATGCGAAGCGGGTGCTTGAGTTGGAAAAACAACTCAAGACTCAACATGATGATGCTGAGCGGAAGCTGAAAGAATCCAAGGAGCGTGAGGGTGCCATCCTGGAAGGCGAAAAGGTGCAGGTGGCGCGCCTGCTATCACTAGCCCACGTCGTTGGAGGTAGTCTGTCTGAATTGTCAGTTGAGCTTATTCTCCCAATTCAGTCGAATTGGTACTTAGGTGTGCCTGTATATGTAGGTGCTTTCGGCGCTACACCGCCCACGGAGTCGATGGACGAGGATGTCCTGTTGGAGCGCGCTGTCAGCACCTTGAACGCCATGTGCGCTTATGCTAAGGATGCATTGGCCAAGTCAACCGGCGCTCTTGCTGCGGTGCATAAGAACGTCTTTCCACTGCGCCCGCCACCTGCCAGCGTTGACGGTTTGGCCGCGGTGCTTGGCCCCGAGTCCTCCACCATGGCAAACTTCACTCGCGCCCAAACGGTACGTGGCTCAGAGCTTACATTCAAGCTGTTGCTGGGCCACGGTGTTGCGGGCGACTTCAAGAAGGTTGTTGCGGACTTCCCGTGAAAACTAGATGGGAGGACAGCATCATTGGGCCCGGTGAAGGAAGAGGCGGCGCAGTTGGCAGAGGACATGGTGTCCATGGTGGAACGCCGGAGTGCCGAAGTTGCTGCCCGCGCAGTTAGGTCTAGGTCGGAGTCAGTATCATAGGGTGTAGCGCCGACTCCTTTTGCGATGTTACTTGTAATGAACCCCAAGTCGTTTGTACATTTGCTTTCCAATAGGCAGTCGACTTCCTTTTGATTGCTTTGTCAGGGTCCAGCCCCCGAGTGTGTTGTCTTGTATTTTTGGAGGTCTTATGTTGATCGACCTTTACCATTGGACAGGCTGAGTCTTCCGGTACATCTGAACCTGCGCCTTCCATGAGTACGCGGCACCGAACTGTTGTCCGAAGCAGAAATGATAAGGCCGTCATGTCGTGGATGAAGCGAAAGATCGCAAATCTGGAGCGGGAGCTGAAGGATGTGCGGGTTGAACTGGTCACCGAGAAGGCGAGGTCCGCTCCCTCATCCGAGCGAGAGAATTATCTGATTGGGCGGTTGGATCTGATTAACCAGCAGCTGGAATGTGAGAACATTCGACAACACCTCCGACTGCCAGTTGCTACTGCTTTGAGTGCTGCTAACTTTGCTTGTCTTCGTTGTGCAGGTGTGAACCTTGACAAAAAGGCTGAAGAAACTCGCATAGTCGAGCGACTGGACGGGGTTGTTGATGGGACAGCTTCTGGCGCTCAATACTTCTGGTCTGACAGGTCAAAGGCGCGAGTGTTGGCCACCTTGCTAGATCGCGCTTGGCGTGCTGTCCTGCTATTTGAGTCATGTCGAAGTACTCTGGCCAAAGTGCACCGTGCAATGTTTCCACATAACGAGTAGCCGCACGGCATACCCGCTCTGTTGACGAGGTTCCGTGAGGCAAGGCGATCCAGAAAATGCTGCGTGCTGAGCTTGTAGGTGGGCAAATATTGCCTTTGCATATTTGCGACTCCACTGGTCGAACTTCAACTTTGAAGGTGCCACCGAAGCCTGCCGGAGCGGAATCATTATACTAGTACCCTTGGGTGGGCGCGCAAAGTCATCTCCCAGGTGCAGAAGCAGACGGAAGAGCTTGTAGGTCCGTTGGACGAGGGTCCCAAGGATGAGCATGTAGATGAGTAGGCAAAAATTTGTGTGCTCGCTAAGCTAAGTTGTAAGTGGACAGTGTAAATTCATGGGGACAGCCCCCGAGTGTAAATGTGTTTGTCGAAGACAATAATTTGTATAGAAAGGTTGTACGCAGCCCCCGAGCGTTCGGGTATGGTCTCCGTGCTTTAGTGTGATGACCTGTGTGGCGCAGCGTCCGAGCGTTTGAGTGCGGCCACTGTCTTATTTGTTTGAACCTGTGCGGCGCAGCCCCCGAGTGTTCGAGTGTGGCCAAGGTTTTGTTTGTTTGTTTGAACCTGTGCGGCGCAGCCCCCGAGTGTTCGAGTGCGGCCAAGGCTTTGTTTGTTTGAACCTGTGCGGCGCAGCCCCCGAGTGTTCGAGTGCGGCCAAGGCCTTATTTGTTTGAACCTATGCAGCGCAGCCCCCGAGTGTTCGAGTGCGGCCAAGGTTTTACTTGCTTTTGACTGAAAAAGTAAAGGGAGGAGGTTCTTGTATCTCAACCATGATATATTAAGCTAGCAAGCCGCCTCATTAAAAACCTTCCAGTCCCCTTAGGTACCCTGGTAAGGAAAAGAGTGCGTCTGAAACCTGCTGCTTGTTTGGCGTGTAAGCACGATTACAGGGATGTGTACGCTATGCGTAGAAACGGCGCAAGTGCGCGACATTCCACGGATTGTGGGAGATCCCCCCCCCCCCCCCCCCCGTCTTTGCGTCCTTTAGTCGATATGCGCCACCGTCGATAGCTTCCATGATGATGAAGGGTCCCTCCCACGGGGAGGCGAGCTTGTGCACCTTCTTCTGTTTGAACCGCAGCACCAAATCACCAGGGACGAAAGATCTCTCGCGCAGTCAACGGCCGTGGTAGTTGCGAAGACTCTGTTGATAAATGGCTGTCCGGGAGAGTGCAATGTCCCGAGCCTTGTCCAGCGTGTCGACGCCATCTTTGAGTGATTCTTCTGCGTCTGACTCGTCGTATGCGACCACGCGAGGTGCGTCGAATCGCAGATCATATGGCAAAACTGCTTCGTCGCCATAGACCATGAAGAAATGAGTGTACTGTGTTGATCTGTTGGGCGTGGTTCTCAGACTCCAGAGGACATAAGGTAGCTCTTCCGCCCAGGCACCCGCGGCGCGCTTGGGTGGCACCAGTAAACATTTCTTGAGGCCGATGCAGACTAGGCCATTTGCTTTCTCGACTTGTCCATTGGACTGAGGGTGTGCGACTGAGGCGTAGTTGAGTTTGATGCCTTGCTCCGCGCAAAAGTCCTTGAACTCGGCGGCTGTGAAATTTGTGCCATTGTCCGTGATGATGCTATGGGGTATCCCAAATCTGAAGATGATGGACCTAATGAAGTTGACGGCGGATGTAGCAGTCGAGCTTGTTATAGGTACAGCTTCGATCCACTTCGTGAATTTGTCGACTGCAAGCAACAGATGCGTGTGTCCACCGCGAGATGATTTCTTCAGTGGTCCCACCATGTCGAGTCCCCACTGGGCAAAGGGCCAGGCGAGCGGTATCGTTTTTAGCTCCGATGCGGGTGCATGTGGCTTGGTGGCGAACTTCTGGCACCCGTAGCATTTTCTGACTATCTCTTCGGCTTCCCTCATTGCCGTGGGGCAGTAAAATCCTGCTCGAAAGGCTTTGGCCACCAAGGCTCGACTGCTGGCGTGATGTCCGCAAGTTCCTGCATAGATGTCTTAGAGTATTGCTTTGCCGTCTTCTGGGTCGATGCAGCGCTGCAGGACTCCAGATATGCTGCGCTTGTATAGTTCTCCGTTGATGATCGTGAAGGCCTTCGAGCGGCGAGTGATGCGCCGAGCTTCTGTTGTGTCCTCTGGCAGCTCCTGACGCAGCATGTATGCGAGGAAAGGGTTCGTCCATGTTGGCTCAACAAGGAAAACTTCAACGCGTGGTTCTTCCTCCTCGGGCACCACTGTATACTTAGCCGGTGATCCTTGGTTGTTGCTGTTGTAGAGGGTGCAATTGGTTGCTTGAGATTAATGGTCCGTTGTTTGATGCACTCGAGGAAGACTCCGGGTGGAACTTTCGCCTTGGTCGAGCCGAGGTTGGCTAGCATGTCCGCTTCTTCGTTACCCTCGCGGCCTATGTGCCGCAGCTCGCAGCCGTCGAAGCTGCCCTCCATGATGTTGTAAAGGTCCCGATATGCAATCATGTTCTCTGTCGTGGCTTCGCATTCCTTCATCGTTTGCTGTACAGCGAGGTTCGAGTCCCCGTAGATCATGAGGCGAGTGGCTCCGCAATTCTTGGCCATCCGCATGCCGTGTAGTAGAGCTTCGTACTCAGCTTCGTTGTTGGAGGGCTTGGGGAAGTCCATCTGTAGTACGTAGCGGAGTTTGTCGCCTTTTGGTGATGTCAGGATGATGCCTGCGCCTGCACCCTCGAATTTCTTGGATCCGTCAAAGTACATAGTCCATGCGTTGGACAGGTCGGGCAAGTTGGGCAGCTGGGTTTCGATCCACTCGGTTGTGAAGTCCAGAAGTACTTGTGCCTGATCGCATTGGGGTGTGTATACTTCAGGTCCCACAGGCCCAGCTCGATGACCCACTTGGCGACTCGCCCTATCGCGTCGGGGTTGGTAAGGATATCTGAGAGGCCCGAGGCGCTCACCACTGTGATCGGGTGCTCGGCGAAGTAATGGACTACCTTGCGTGAACTCATGAAGACGCCGTAGGCTAGCTTCTGATAATGCGGGTACCGCTGCTTTGATATGGAAATAACCTCGTCGAGATAGTATATAGGCCGTTGCACTCGATGGGCGTGACCTTCTTCTTGGCGCTCGACGACAAGGACGGTGCTGACCACCCTGTTGGTGACTGCCACGTAGAGGTATAGAGGTTCCTTTTCCTGAGGTGCGACGAGCACTGGTGGAGTTGCCAGGACCCTCTTGAGATCTGCGAATGCTGCTTGGGCTTCCGGCGTCCACTCGAATTTGTCAGATTTCTTCATCAGTTGGTAGAAAGGGAGTGCCTTTTCACCCAACTTACGAATGAACTGGCTGAGCGCTGTGACTCGGTCGGCTAGGCGCTGGACCTCCCGAAGCTTTGTCGGGGCTGGCATCGTGAGGATTGCTTCGATCTTTTCGGGGTTTGCCTCGATGCCTCTGGCAAATACGAGGTACCCGAGTAGTTATCCAGCTGGTACGCCGAAGACGCACTTAGTTGGGTTGAGCTTGATCTTGTACGCGTTGAGCGCGGCGAATGTCTCGCATAGGTCGTCGAGGAGCGTGTCCTCGTGCTTGGTCTTGATGACTATGTCGTCGACATAAACTTGGACGTTGCGTCCTATCTGGTCCTTGAGGCAGGACTGCGTCATGCGCTGGTAGGTGGCTCCAGCGTTCTTGAGCCCGAAGGGCATAGTTTTGTAGCAGTATACACCATGGGGTGTGATGAAGCTGTTTTCTCCTCATCCTCCACTCGCATCCTTATCTGGTTGTAGCCTGAATAGGCATCCAGGTAGGACAATCGCGCGCAGCTAGCCGTGGAGTCGATGATCTGGTCGATTCGTGGCAACGGGAAGTGATCCTTCGGGCAGCACTTGTTGAGGGAGGTGAAGTCGATGCACATGCAGAGAATTTTCGTCTTCTTCTTCTCGACCAGGACTGGGTTGGCGACCCAATCGGACTTCTTGATCTCGCGGATGAACTGGACGTGAAGTAATCTGTCAACTTCTTGCCCTATGGCGACGCGCTTCGGCTCGGAGAAGCGGCGCATGGTTTGCTTGACAGGTTTGGCATCTGGATAAATTTGAAGGGCGTGCTCGGCGAATTCCCTGGGTATACCTGGCATGTCGGCTGGACACCAGGCGAAGATTTCCCAGTTCTCACGGAGGAACTCAACGAGCGCGCTTTCCTATGCTGGAGACAGGCTTGATGACACGAGCACTGTCTTGGAAGCATCAGTCGGATGGACTTGGTATTCCCTTGTGTCGTCGGTTGTGCTGAATGAGGCGTCAAGTGCCAGCTTCTTGCTTGCAGGGAAGAGGGTTTTACCGTTGCCGAGTGAAAGTTTCTCGAGTTGCTGCTACATGCCGAAGGACTCGGAGATTCTGTTGAACTCGCGCTCGCAGTTATCCGAACGCTGGAAGTCACCCTGCACAGTTATGACTCCCTTCGGTCCTGGCATCTTGATCATGAGATAGGCGTAATGTGGCACTGCCATGAAGCAGGCGAACGTCAGGCGCCCAAGTATAGCGTGGTAGTGCGACTTCCAGTCCACCACCTCGAAGTCAATCATCTCCTTTCAGAAGTGATCAGGTGTGCCGAAGATAACTTCGAGTGTGATGACTCCTTCAGGGTAGACTGCTTTTCCTGGTACAATCCCATGAAATGTGCTGTCTGATTTTGCTAAGTTCTCCATAGATCTGCCCATCTTTCGGAGAGTGTCGGCGAAGATGATGTTGATGCTGCTGCTGCCGTCCATGAAGACCTTGGTCATGTGAAATTGACCTATCTGAGCTTCGAGTACCAGCGCGGCGTGGCCTGGACGCGGTACCCGTGGAGGGTGGTCCTCCCGAGAGAAGGTGATGCTGGTTTCCGAGCCCTTAAGGTACTCGGGTACGGCTGGTGGCATTGCTATCGCCTGGTAGACTTGGCGGGTGATCAATTTCTGGCACCTGTTTGATGGCCGCCCCTTCTGTATCATGTTCATTTGCCCTCGAGCCTGAGGGTATTGTTCTCCTAGCGCGGGAGGTGCGTCCAGTCTCAGCTGGTACTGGATTGCTCCTGCGATGTGCGCAGGGTTTGCTGCGGGTGGTCCTGGGAGGGCAACTGCGGTGCTGGTTGAGGTGATGGGGCTGGAGCCAGGATTTTGGCAAATGCTCCGTTAATGCGTTGCATTTTCCGGCAGTCCTTCAACAGGTGAGTGGAGACCAACTTGCCGGTTTCTTCGCTTCTGAATAGATGGAACTTGCATGGTTCCTCGAGCTCCTGCTCGGGTGTAAGCTCCGGTCGCGAGGTCTGCGCCGCCAGTCGCGTCTCTGGTTTCCATCGTTCATGTACTCCTCCCGGCTTCGACTGCTCTAGCGATTGTTATCGCGGCTTCGGTCTTCTCGGGTGTCGGTGAATCTGGCCGCCACTAACTCGGCTGGCTCTCCTTCGTCGAAACGAGCCTTGCGCTTGTGGCGATGATCGCTACCGCGGTTGTTTCTACGGCCCCAGTTGCTTGGTTCTCCTTCCTCGTTTGGGAACTCATTGCGTATAGAGTCCTCACCATCGGCCCACTCGTTGGCAATCTTCATGAGCTCGACAATGGATTGTGGTTGGAGGCAACCGAAGGCCTCTCGAAGGTCGTGTCGAGTGACGCCGCGGATGAATGTGTCGATTGCTCTGTCCTCGGAGACAACTCCGATGGAATTGCGCATGAGTGTCCAACGCTGGATGTATGATCGTAGTGGCTCGTCTTTCCGCTGCTTGCATGCTTGCAGCTCTGCGAACGTTGTGGGCCTTGAGTATGTGCCAAGGAAGTTCTTGATGAAGGCATCTTCGAATTGGTCCCAGGAGTTGAAGGAGTTCCGTGGCAGGTTCTGAAGTCAGGTGCGTGCTGATCCTACGAGCATCAGCTGAACGTACTGCATGGCTGTTGTAGTGGTACCTCCTTGACAGTTGACTGCGATGATGTAATCGTCGAGCCAGAGTTTGGGATCCTGCGTGCCGTCGAATTTGACCGACTCGGACGTGAGCTTGAAGCCTCGCGGTATTCTTGTGGCGCGGATGTGGTAGTGGAAGTAGGCAAGACCGCAAGGTTCGTTGTCGCCGTCCGAGTAAAGTTTCTCATTCAGGGTATTGACGGCTCGGTTGGAGCGGTTGCGATCGACTGTTCGCTGTGTGATGACATTGCGTAAGTCTTCCCCCTCTTGCAGGTGTCGAACGGGTCGGTCTCCATGCGCTGCACGCTCGCGGTCGCGTCTATCGCCATCTCCTCGTGCTGGAGTTGTTTTTGCGGGCGTGGCTCCTGGGATCAGCGCCTCCTCTGCTAGGCGAAGCGCCTGAATTTGTTGTCGGTGTAGAGCTGCGCGGGGGTCGCCTTCCGGAGGTTGAGTGACCCGTAAGTACGTGGACAATGACATGAGAGCACCCGAGGCTGTTCTTGGGATGGGTATCCCGTCTGCGTCTTCTGTCATAAACGATGATTCGAGGTTGCGAGTGGTCGCAGCCCTCTCAGCATCTGTCATCAGGTTGATACGCGGTTTGGAGCGCCTGTTGTCTTGCGTAACGGTTGGTCCTGAAGAGGAGAAGGAGTAAGCTGCTCGGCGAGCACTCGACGCGTCGGCGAGTTCCTTACGCCGGGCCAGCTCGGCTTTCTCCAGTAGCAGCTTCTCGTTCTCCTTCCACACGAGGTATTGGTATGCCATCATGTACTCTCGAGTCGCTTCCGCAGGAGGAAAAGTACATTCTTGGACATGCTTCATGGCCCGGATTCCCATCTCTTGGGTGATCGTCAGGGTTGTTATTTTGTCCGGCATGGTGATTTCCATTGGGAACGTAGGTTCCTCGCGATGGGGACCGGTCCCCGGTGTCCTGTTATTTGCTGCGTCCACCATGAAGACTTGGACGGGGTAAGATTGTGCGGTCGAGTACGCGTTGCTGCTGCTCTCGCCGTCGGAACTGTCCTCGGAGCCAAAGATGGAGGCGACGTGGAAGATGCCGCAGTCGATGCAGAACTCGTCAGGCGAAGCAGTAGTCGGTGGTGTCGCGGGTGTCGGAGTCAAAAAGACGCGGGTGTAGTTGAGGCAGATGCGATCTCGGCGATCGATGAAGGCTCGGGTCCCGCGGTCGGAGCAGATGCAATCTCCGTAATCGATGGAGATGCAGGTAACATAGTCGAAGCAGGTGTGATCTCCGTAGTCGACGAAGATGCCGGAGACGTAGTCGAAGCAGGCGCGATCTCCGTAGTCGACGAAGATGCAGGTGACGTAGTCGAAGCAGGCGCGATCTCCTTAGTCGACGAAGATGTAGGTGTGTGGTCGAAGAGTCGAATCACCCCCCACTTGTTCACATGGAATTTCATGCTACCGAAAGTAATGCGCATACCTCCGTAGAGATCGGCGTACACCGATCGGTGGGCCGGCGGGTGGGGGACGAATTCGAAGGAGACGAAGCGGATCGGCGCCGCGATCGTCGGTGTGTCGATGGTCATTGCAGATGGAGCCGGTGCAACCATGATTCCAGCACTCTTCTTTCCCACAGACGGCGCCAGTTGACGTGGGGTGGCCACAGCAAATCCCAGGGTCGAGTACCCCAGGTTGATTGAGTAGGAGAAAGATTGGAGTGCTGGTAGTTACGACGGCTGCCAAGCAAGGCGATTTACCCTGGTTCAGTCTCCCGGAGGATAATACCCTACTTCCAACTTGTCTGTTATTGATAGTTTGGAGGTGTTACAATGGCGATCCCGGCGAGATGTCGATCTCGCTAGGGTTTCGATGGTGGAATATGAGCATGCCCCTAGATCGGTGGCCCTCCCAGCCTTTACAAAGGTGGCTGGGTCTCGGGAGTTTGCAACCGACTAGGGTTTACAGGTATGGTAGGTTCTACCGACATAGGTTTCGCCTGGCTTGAAGCGTACTCTATTTTCTTGGGCTCCCTTCGTGGGCCTTGATCATCGTCTTTTAGTAGGCCGCCAGTTGGGCCCTTATCCTTGCGTGCACCAGGTACCTTCATAGTGGGGCACCCGATAGGTAGGCCCACGTCATATATCTACTTGCTATATTTTGTAGTTAGAAATGTTCTTTTGTTTATAGAGTCGTATTATTATCTTTAGGCTCTTAGTGCTCCTCTGACTTATTCCTTTCTTGGCATGGATCTCTTAAGAAGATTAAATAAACCACACCAGTGCATGTAGAACGTACCGTCCAATGTGTTCAAGCATGACGTATTCATCCAAATGGATGCTTTACACATATCCTAGACATGATTGCAGTAACATATTTCTTCTGCATTTTCCTCCACTAGCCTGTCAGCATTGCCTTATACACTGAACTTTTATACGTTCGTAGTTTTTTTACCATTTAACAAATAGATGTTGTATACTTAGTTAGCACTCTTAACTATACAATGTATTTTAATTGTTTTTCATTACATAGTTGTAATGTATATCATTAAAAATATATCTGAGATATGCAAAACGTTTTTTTCCTTCATCAGATATTGTTTTTAACAAGATACAAATTCATCTTAAATGTGAAAACAAACAAAAATAGAAAACGTGTGGCTGCTTGATGTAATGATGTTCTTACAACTGTTGTATTACATGTGTAAATTATTGTGTGGATGTTCTTCTCTATTATGCTATTAAATAATTTTGTTCAGATTTCAATTCATACAACCTTACAGATGTGTGTTGTGTCTGATTATGTAAGAAATATATAGAAACTTCCCGACTACAAATTGAATAGTTGTTATGATGTTTTTTTTTTACTTCGTCAAATGTGTCTTACAACTTACCGTTAGTTTAATAACAATTACTAATATGTTGAGAATTTATACTTGTTAGTAAAATAACATTGCTAATAATAATCAACAAATATTATAGGCTCTACGCCAAGTCGCGCTGCTAGGAGAAGCACCCGTAGGAGGAGGGCGTGCCACCGATCCAATCCTCCGCCGAGCGCTGTCCCTCCCGGTTGCGGCCATGCACGAGACAACGGGGCCCCGCCGTCCCCTTCACCAGTGGTGCAGGATTTTCCCACGGCCGCCTCTGGGTACGACGAGGGGAGAGAGAGGTAGGTGGGGGTGGCGGCGGGTGACGGCTGACAACATAACCTTATATATGTACACTTGGCCGTTAACGGTTGACTAGACAACTTTTTAGCCTACTACGTAATGAAGATAGATAAAAATGGGCTGTGCTACGGTGTACCCCCTCTCTACACCCCCTAGTTAAATCAACGGTGGAGATTAAAACATACCTCTTCGTATTAGAGGGCATGATGGTCCAACTGTGTCCTGACTGCCCTCCGCCCTCGTGCTCGACGCCGGCAGCAGCCCCGCCGCTACTCGGTCGTCTCTCCTGCTTGCTCCCGCCGGCCATCCGCTCTCTCTCGGCACCTCTCCGGCCTTTTCGACCCACCTCCGCCGATGTTCCGGACATGACGGTCATCGTCGGCGGCGCGGTCTGTGGGCAGGGAACGACCGTCGATGTTTTGGACATGACCGTTATCGTCACCGGCGTGACGTCGGGTTCTCGCCCAGCTAGGCTATACACGGAAGACACGCCCCTAAATTGGAGTCTGCCTTGTAATCACCAACTAATTATAATTAGTCTAAAAGACAAAATACCCTTTTAAGTTTTGGAGAGCGGGCTACACCGAAGCAGAACCCATACAAAAATTGCGGCATGTACAGAGCAAGGGGAAACAATCTCTACAAGCAGCTAAATCAGCCCACATATGTCATCCCTTTTTAGCTACCTCCCTTGAAGCATTGTGACGGTGAGGTCGCATGCGGAGTAGGACTCGTCACCAGGCCTCTCCCAGAGCGTGTCCCTGTCCGACGACGTGCACTGCAAGGTGAAGGTGGGCGGCCTGGGCATCGGCAGCACGGCGCTGTCGCTTCCCAGCGCCATCACCACGTACGGGATGTCCGGTCGGTCTCCGGCGTGGTCCTGCACGCACAGAAGCGCCATGTGGATGCACCGGAGCGCCTCACGCGACGCCGACGCCGAGCTCGACGCCCGGATCGACGGGTCGATCAGCTGCTCCCCCTTGTCGGCGTTCCACAGCTGCCACGCCTGCACATAGCACGCTTTTATGTCAGCGATAAGTTCAGAGATGAAAAACAGAGCAGCGTCGATGGCGGATGATGAGGATGTGCGCGCTTACGTAGCCTACGATGTTGAGTGAGCCCTCCATGTGGTGGAAGCTGCTATTCTTCTGGCCGGTGATGATCTCCAGGATGAGGATGCCGAAGCTGTACATGTCGGACCTCACCGAGAACAGGCCCTCCATCGCGTACTCCGGCGACATGTAGCCTCTGAAGACACACGCAAGAAGATCAGCGATATGTGCACGGTGATGCATTGGCTACCGTCTGTTTCTGCAAGTGCGTCATAATGTACTTACAGCGTGCCGACGACGCGGTTGGTGTTCTGTTGGTTCTGGTCACCGCCGAAGATCCTGGCCATGCCGAAGTCCGATATCTTGGGGTTCATGTCGTGATCCAGGAGGATGTTGCTGGCCTTGAGATCACGGTGCACGACGCGGAGCCTCGAGTCCCGGTGGAGGTACAGGAGCCCCCGTGCGATCCCTTCGATGATGTGGAGCCTCGTCTTCCAGTCCAGGAGCCCTCGCTTTGCCGGATCTGACAGAACACAAGCACGTCGTCGTCAGAATTCAGGCAACTTCTTCGTTCCACAAAAACCCCAAGATGGTGTCGAGATGGAGGGAGCGTACCGAAGAGGAAGGCGTCGAGGCTCTTGTTGGGCATGTACTCGTACACCAGCATCTTCTCCTCCCCCTGGATGCAGCACCCCAGGATCCTGACCAGGTTGCGGTGCTGCAGCTTGGAGATGAGTGTCACCTCGTTCTTGAACTCCTCGCACCCCTGCCCGGAGCTCTTGGACAGCCTCTTCACCGCCACCTCTTCGCCGCCGGGAAGACTCCCCTTGTAAACCAGGCCAAACCCTCCCTCCCCGAGCTTGTTGGAGTCGCTGAAGCCACCGGTGGCAACCGCCAAGGTCTCCAGGGCGAACAGCGGCAGCTCGCTGTTCTCTGCTTCCTCGTGGTCAGGCTGTTTGGGCCCTGAGAATTCTTTTTTGCCTTCCCTGGCACTGGCAGGATGCATCATCGACGAGGCTCTCGTCTTCTTTTCAATGCCGCCAACGCCGAGTTTCTCTGCATAAGACGTACCAAATTATAGCGGCCGAACATAAGAAACTTGCTCGCAAATCGATGTGCATATGGCGAGTTCAGAATTGCTTCTTAATTCAGGTACCAGATCATCACCTCTGATTCTTCTTCTGCATTTCCACAGAAGAAATCCGCATGCCGCCAAAACGAACACCACAACAATCACTACGCTAACAATGACACTTGTCCATCGCCTCCGTTTCGAGCCTGAATCTGGTCAGGTAAAAAAAAGAGTAAAAACTATCAGCCATGTGCAGTAGTCAACTTTCTACACAAGAATACTTCAAGAATTGAGAACGAGCCAGTGGCTCGATGGTTGGTACGGCAGTGGCCAAACCAACCCACCCCGGGTTCGACTCCTGGTGGAGCGATTTATTCCCTGGGTGTCTCACAGCTCAACGCCTCCCACGCGCGATTGTGCCACAACTGTCAGATCACAAATCGCGGGTGCTCCGTGTGTGTAGTTGTAGGTCTAGCTTGTGTACTAGGGGTGTGCGTGTGTGTGGTGTGAGTGTGGTGTGAGTTAGTATATGAGTTCAGATACTACAACTGTACCACCGATCGAGAGGCATCAAAAAAAAAAAAAAAAAAAAAAAAAAAAAGAATACTTCAAGAATTGACCAAAGTTTCAACTGTCAGCTTCGTGCAAATCGCAAACCATGTGCGCCCATGCAGTCATCCAAATCCGCACAAGCATTCAGATAAAGTAATATAAAAATCACCACTAATGGTCACACCATGAGACAAGTTTCATGTGTGCCACACGCAAAATATACTACTCCCTCCGTCCAATAATAACTGTCTCAAATTTGTCAAAAAGTGGATGTATCTAGACATGAAACATGTATGGATACATCCACTTTTTATCAAACTTGAGACGGATATTATTGGACGGAGGGAGTAGTATATACTCCATGTCACGGCCGGATTCATCCAAATCTCAAAGATAATGAAAGTACAAGCCATGTTAGGTCTTTTTCATGAAGCTCAATGTTTTCCTCTTTGTTTCCTTTTTTACACTTTTCAAATGCTCTAGTTGATGAAAATCCTAGTGTAGGTCGTTGTCGGAACAATCTTGAACGCTTCCTCGAAAGTCAGCATCTGGCATAAACGGCTTGCATATATTCACAAGTCAGAATCATTTTGTCCTTCTTCTGCGGGCTTTCGAATATGAAATTCTTTTAACTCTTCTAGTTGCCTTAGTGCGTTACAGAATAAAAACAACAACTGATAAAGCATGAGGGAATGGACGTGGCATGTCACGACTTAACAAAGCTTTCCGTTTTTTTCACCCTTCACGATAGTAACTGTTTACTGGTCCAAGTTGACAACCATCTTCTACTTGTCTACCCATTGCGGAGAATTTTATTCCGTTTGACTACAGAAGACATCGCACAAGATAACACCCCAAAAACTCTGCATGCATTTACACTGGGTAGCTACTAAGCTGCTTTCTTTTCTATTGACGTTTCGGTTTAATTTACTAAGTTGTTTTACTAATCAAAGATTCCAATGTTTCGCTCATTTTTTCGATTTCTCAACACTTGCGAAAGTCGTATTGACGAAGGGACAAATGTCATTGTTTTCTTTTACGCCAAGTATCAAGTGGTTTGGTCTTTTTGGCGTGTAGCCAAGTCAATCAGGCATGTCTTAGTGCACAACAAAATGAACACTTTCTTCAGTAAGCATTTAGCAAGTATTTCCTGAAGAACCAGGCAGTTTCCTATCTACAGTTTTCCAAACAGAATTCAGAAGTTCAAAGTTAAGAGATCATAATCATGAAGAACTGGAGTAACAAAACGTACCTAATACAGAAGCAGGGACCTTGATGTACAGGTCATACCCTTCTCCGGTGGGGAACTGGTAGATGTCCACCAGCTCCCCGGCCCAGGTCAAGCACCCGGTGCCGCTGCTGTAGCTGTATGCTTCGCACGTGCAGTTGGCCAAGCACCACTGCCGGCACGAGTCCGCGTTGGTAACCAACGATTCCCACGCGGCGTAGTTGGGCAGCTTCACGTCCGGGAGCACGGCGAAGCCGTCGCCGCTGCTCATGCTGACGTTCCTCTCGCTGCACGTCAGCCGGCTGCTCCTCACGCACCCCTGCGTCCAGTCCCCGCCGCCGTACTCTGCTCCGGATTTCGGCTCAAAACCTGCAAATCAATTCACGCGAATCATGTCATGTAGAGATTTTGGTACTGCTGAATAATTCAGCCACACCCAAGGAAGAGCAATGTGCAATTTGATTGCAATGCCGTTGTTGGTTTGTGAGGATGAAGTTCTGGAGTACCTTTGAGGCAGGTGCAGACGTCCTGCCCATGGTCGCCGGCGGAGCAGTCGGCGTTCTGGCCGCATGTGTTGTAATCGTGGCACGGGGTGGTGGGCTGCGACCAGACGACCTCCCAGTCGCCGGTGGCGTCGAGGAGCATGTAGCAGGTCTCGGTGCCGTTGGGCTGGAGCACGAACCTGTACAGCGAGGAGTTGAACGTGTTGAACGAGTAGTACATGAGGCCGTTGCTCTTCGACGGGTCGCCGGAGAGCTGGAAGCCGTACAGGTTGAGCGACCGCCACGGGATGCCCACGAAGTTGTTGTTCGCCCACTGCCCGGACCTCCAGTACGTGGTGTTCTTGCCGTCCTGGCCGCTGCGCCATATGTAGAGCTGCGCCGAGCCGAGCGGGTCCTGCCCGAGCGTGAAGTTGCCGGGGGCAGGGTCGTCGGGGCTCCTCCACGACGTGAACAGCGTCTGGCCGACGACGGTCCCGTTACGCCGGTCCAGTATGATGTTCATCCCGGGGACGAATGTGTCCGTTGGGTGGTCGAAGCTCTGCCACAGCTGTACCGCCTGCGCGCCGCCGCCGCCGGTCAGCACGAGGTTCCCGCTGTCTTCGATGGTAAGCGTGAAGTTCCCTGCCGGTGACGAGGAGGAGGTGTTCGTCCCCCACACGACGCGGTCACCCTCTAGCACCTGGAACTCCCCGGAATCGGTCACGGTGGCGGAGTATGACGAGGCCGCGGCGCTCACTGGAGCGTAGCGGTTGGCCACCCACGGCACGGTCTGCTCCCTGGCTTTGGCGTATCGGACCCCGAGGTACACCCGCGACCCGTCGCCGCCGCGCGGCGTGAAGAATGCGAGGAGGAATGCGCCGTTGGACGACGAGAGCGTCGCGTTGCCCACCAGCGACTGACCTTGTGACAGCGTCGCCGTGGCCGCGTCCACGTGGACGTCCAGGTAGAGGAAGAGGATGAGCAACGCGAGAGATGTACAAGTAGCACGAGCCATGGATCAACGGCGGAGCTTCTATCCTTTCTGGCTTGTGTTCAAGACATTAAGGGAGGTCAGAGGAGAAGGAGGAGGTCGTAATGGCTATAAAAACACGTAAAGAGATGTTTCTTTTTCCTCGGAAGGGGATATATCAAGTGTGTGCGCGCGAAGCCGCGTGAGGAAAGCAATTAGGTTGCATGGTTTTTGAACGTGATTTAATTAGGTTAATCGTCTCTAACTGTAACGTTAATTAGGCATGGTTCGAGTGCGACTAGACTTAAAAGTGGTATAGAATTATGGAAAGGAAACATCTGGCCAAAAGTCTCTTTCCCTTTCCCCTCTCGTCTACAGTGGAGAGCAAGGCGGAAAAGGCGAAAGGGAGGACCCCGCGTTCCTGAGCTCCGCCGACGGCCGGATCGGCGGTCTCCTCCCTCTCCGGCCGCCCGTGCGGCGGTGGGTGAGTGGAGGGACCTCCGATCTGTGCCCGACGCGTGTAGATAGTAGGGTTAGGGGTAGGTTTCCCGGCGGCGCGGCTTCGGAGGTGGAGGCGGCGGTGTCATGGAATAAGGTTGCTGGAGCTTCTTCCCCTCCCCGGCGAGGCCATGCGTGGCAGCGGCGGGAAGCGTCCGGCGTTGGCGGCCTCCGGATCGTGCGATTCGGTGGGCTTTTTTGTGCTCCAAGATCTGCGGATCTTGTGGGCTCTTGCTCTCTGCATGCGGCCGACGAGACGGCGGCGTCGTCTGCGTGCTTTGGAGCCCCCGTCCTCTGGCCCTGTCCTCGTCGCGGCGTCGTCCCCTCCTGCGGCGCTGCAGGTGTGTGAGGTGCTGGTGTGCTGGAGGTTTGGATGGAGGTAGAGTTCTGCACTTCGTCTCGTGCTGGAGGTTGCTGCGGTGGTCTGGTGGTTGTTGGGTGGAGGTTCCGGCGCAACTGGGCTGTCCGGAGCTGGTGGAGGAGAGGGTGGCCTGGCTGTGCCCGTTAATCGTCGACGATCCTGGTGCTTGCGTCAGGTGGATCTTGCAGCCGTCAACAATGTTGGAGGTGTTCTCTCGTCCAGGTTTGTGGTGTGTCTTGGTGTTGTTGCAGGTTCCTCTGTTCGTAGGTGTGGTGTCAGTGCTCTGCTTCAAATTTTGTAGCGTGCGTGTGTTCTTGACCTTGTAATCCGATCTTTGGTGAATACACGAATGCTTTCTAAAAAAAGAATTATGGAAAGGAAGGGGCTGCGAAGCTCCGGGTTCACATTGTTTGGGACTGAAGACTGCGCCAGCGACAAACCAGATAACCGTTAACATGCCAACCAGTTAAACTAATGATGGCAAAACGATTCACGTCGATTAGCAACGGGTAATCTGCGGAAGGTTGCGGCTCTAACAATTTATAGCAAAATGATGTTGATGTGTATCTTAGTTTAGATTGTTCAGTTATTATTACAAAATGGCTTTCTATTTTCGTGTCTCACTTTGCTTAGTACTTCTCGGTTTTGTCATTTACCTTTCCTTACTTGTGCCCTCCTTGTCGAAACCAGCCTCGCAAATACTCAAACGGATCTCTTCTGTCGAGTCAACCGTGTTTCGACCGTTATGGCGCCGACAGGTGAGACTTTGAGCGTGGTCTATCTCGCTACTCACTCACAGGGTGGAATGTTTAGTCCCACCTCAATAGTTTACAGCGTGTTTGAGCGGCTTATAAATCAAAATGAAACCCATATTCACTCCGAGCTTAGCTATACCATCTTAAACTTGATCTTGATCAAGCTGGTATATCTGAGCTCGAACTTTTGTTCATATGACATAATTCGATGATTAAACATGATCAATATTTAATTTTTCTATAGTTTAGAAATAATTTGATGATTAAATCATGATCAACATTTAATTGGATGATTAAAAAGGGGTATATGCCGTCGTGGAGAAACTCCATGCGGGTGGAGTTTCTTCTTCTTCATCACACTAAAAATAAAAAATAAATTCGATAAAGCAAGGTTTTACTTTTCACTTGAACAAAAGTATTTTTTTCAAAAGGTTCTTCCTCCTCATCATTAGACAAGGATATATATGCAACTAAATATCTAATCTTCTCATACTAGTAATACTAGTCCTATTTATACTAATCCTAATTCTTCTGCCTCTCTCATGGTGGTTCCTTGCCGTCGTCGTCGTCATTGTCGTGGCCGTCATCACCACCATCGTCATCATCATCGTCCTCGTCCTCCTCCTCCTACTCGTCGTTGTCGACGCAATCATCAGTAGCCGCCTCCTCCTCCTCATGGTCGCTCGGGCAAGGGGTCTGATTTCGATGGACCCCCTTCATACCAAGGGGAGTGGCCCTCCTTGTCTTTGGCGCTGGCTTCGTCGCTTGGGACGAAGCCCTCCCGCCACCAGTCGTCACCCATTGATGTGCTAATGTTGAGACAAGTGGAGAACATTAGAAGGGGAGAATTGTGAGAACTGTAGAGAGAATAAGAACTGCGGTTTACGGACATTTGCGCGTTGACAGTTTTATCCAAATTGATAACACCTAACATGGTATGATCCATCTAGACACGCCACGCTCATCTTGGAGTCCAACTGAGAATTTGATGTTTACGTGCATAGATGCATTCCTTCCGTGCCACGGAGGCGAACTGGATGCTCTTGACGCGCACTGGCACCCACAGTCCACTGTGTGTGAGAAACTAAAAATTAAAAAATTGCAATTTTATAAAAAAAAATCTTGAAACTAGTACGCTAAACGTGAAGATTCCCGCATGTTTTTTATTTATTTTTCTCGATTTATCTGTGTTTTTTTTTCAAAACTGACCCAAAATTGTCTATGTGGCCATTCATAAAAAGGGGTGAACTTTCTTACCTTTTTGGTGATATTGCATATATAAAATCATGGTATACTACGTTTTATGATTTTTTTCTCTAATTTTAGGGACAAACTTATAACACACTTGTAGTTCAAGTTTGAATTTTTTTGTCGGTAGATGATATTAAACTCATTTAATGCATGAAATATAGTTTAAACGGCTGAAAATTTTCAAGATATTGAGAGATATGCCTCTCATATGATATGCTTTGTTCAAAATTTATGAAAGTACAATTTGTAATATTATTTGTGGTACCTAGTTCACAAAAAGTCAGAATATTGGCACTAAAAGATTCAAAAATCTTCGAGTCTTGCTTTTTTTTTTTTGCTTAGCCAATCTAGTTTACAATGTTAAAACACATGTTTGTGCCAATTTTGGTCATCATAGCAAAAGGTTAGCCATGGATATGGACATGACCTTGGTCATTTGGCTTGAAAGTCATGGACCTTCATACAAGGTAGACTACTTTGTGAACAGGGTTTTTCAACAATTTTTATATGGCACTTTTATGTTTTTCCTTCAAAATAGTACACTAAAAAGGCCCTCGAGTTCTATTGTTTTGATTTTTCTCGATTTATTTGATTTTTTTCAAAAAAGGATCAAAATATCAGTGTGACCATTCATAACTAAGAGGTGAATTTTCTGATTTGTCTCTAATTTTTGGGCCAAACTCTAACACACTTGTAGTTTAAATTTAATTTTATCGGTAAATGCTATTAAACTCGTTTAACGAGTAGAATATAGTTAAAAAGTAATAAATTCAAAATATTCAGAGAATATAGTGTATCACTTCTTATAAAAACACACATATTTGGTTATGTTCTACCACTCCTTTCTAACAGAGACAACTTTTTTTTTAAAGGGACGTAGCGTCGGCCTCTGCATTAATTAATGCACACGTACAGTCTTATATTGCGAAGTTTTATTTTTTAGATAAAGAGTGTATATTAATAAAGAGTGTATATTGCGAAGTTTTATAGTCGAGTATACATTGAGATGAATGATTCACGCGTGTTGGACTTTACTGGGTTGAAGTTGCGCTACCAACGTAGCTCCATGTGGAGGGACATTGGTCAACATTGCTCTAAAACTTTTACAGAGAATCCATTAGCGTGCATTTTTGCAATTCTTTTGAAGTCGGGGTATTTCAAAATCTGCTAGATTTACTCTGAGACGACTATGGCGATCCTAAGCCCATTTCCACCGAGAAGAAAAACGAGCATATCATACATGATCCTAAGTCGGGGTTTTTCGCCGGAGGATGAAAAAGAAGGAGAGCACGTGCTTGGATCGGGTTGAAGCCTGGAAACACCAAACGGCCGGCGACGGGTCTCAACGAAGCACCGTCCGGTCGTTTGACCGATGGGCGCCACTTGGCTGAAAAATGGAAACGCGCAAAGAGGGTGCACGGAACGGGGTGGGATTTGGACGCCTGCGAGACTGCGAGGAGGAGACGAGCTGGTGGTTGCTTTCGTCTCGATGTGGTCAACGCGCAAGGCCGGTGACTGATGCTGGATGCCGCCACCGGGGTCGCCAACGCACTCACACCGTGGCATGGCATTATCCCATGACTCCCATCACCTGTTTCTAGCGAGAGTCAACTGAAATTACGAATTGATTTCCATATTGTTAATTCCCAGTTCACTACTTTTTTAATCTAAGTCACTTAAGAAACAGAAAACCTATTTAGGAATAGTGCGGGTGCGACGGAACGAATCAAGTGAAACGAGACGTCACCTTTATGTAGCAAAACGTGTTTCTTGTTTTGCGTATGGCGAAGTTCACTTATATTGTATACATGTACAGCCAAGCCATCACCGTCAAATTAAACATTCGGTTGCTTTCTGTCAAGTTCGTAGCCGCTCCTAACTAAACCCACATTTTGAGAATCAACTATCATTGTGACTTTACATACGTCAGAAATGCATTTTTTTTTCCATATAAATTGGCTTTCATCAAACCGCCCAAATCCTAGCCTACAGAAAACACCAGCATCAGCATCGCAACACATTTGGAAAAGGAAAAAAGCACGATATTTTCAGTATACTGTTCCCGCTATGCTATCTTCCATGCAACTGTGTCATCGATACGGTGCCTATGGAGTGGCTCCTCTCGTTCTCGCTCGATTTGCTCGACTCGATAGCACGGCCTCGAAGCATCAGGGTCGGCGGCCTCGGCATGGGAAGGCTGGAGCTGTCGCTGCTCAACATGACGATGACAGCGGGGATGTCGGGGCGCTCTTGGGCATGATCTTGCACGCATAGCAATGCTATGTGGATGCACCTCAAGACTTGTGGGATTGAGCACGATGGCCTTATCAGCGGGTCGATCATTTCCTCGCCCTTGTCTTCATTCCATTGTTGCCACGCCTGAAATAGGATTGTGAACTCAAGCCGTGAACAAACAGAAACATAATATCAGGACAAGTGTGGCTGGCATATGGGATATGGTATGCGCTTACATATCCCGCGATGTTCAGGGAGTCCTGCTGACCATGAAAGCTGACAGCCCTCTTCCCTGTGATGATCTCCAAGATCAGAACTCCAAAGCTGTAAACATCGGACTTGACTGAGAAAATGCCTTCCATAGCATATTCAGGAGACATGTAGCCACTGCAAAAAGAAAAACAATGAAAAACTAACTTAGCGTAATGCAATGGCGATATTCCAGTCACTGCAAGGTCTATTTGAATTGTACTTACAATGTTCCAACCACACGGTTCGTATTGAACTGGTTTTCATCCCCTCCGAACATCCTTGCCATTCCGAAATCTGATATTTTAGGGATCATGTCTGTGTCTAGGAGAATGTTACTGGCCTTGAGATCACGATGAACAATACGTAGCCTTGAGTCCCGGTGGAGATATAGCAGCCCTCGAGCAATACCTTCAATGATATCAAACCGTGTCTTCCAGTCTAGGAGACCTCGCTTTTCAGCATCTATTCACACACAGTAATTACAATTCGATCAGTATATTTGTTCATCTAGAGGAGGAATGGGGATGAATGGAAATGATACGTACTAAAGATAAATGCATCGAGGCTCTTGTTGGGCATGTACTCATACACCAAGATCTTCTCTTCTCCCTGTATACAGCATGCTAATAGCCTGACAAGATTGCGGTGCTGCAACTTTGCAATCAGTATGACCTCATTCTTGAACTCTTCATGGCCTTGACCTGAATTCTTACAAAGCCTCTTCACAGCTACTTCTTCTCCACCAGGTAATGTTCCCTGAAGTGATTAATGGTATTTATTATCATCAAGCCAAGCATAATACAAAGATTAGTTAGTCACTTGTAACATGACTCATACCATATAAACAGGGCCAAATCCACCTTCCCCAAGCTTGTTGGACGCACTGAAATTACTGGTAGCAGATTTAACGCGGTCGAGGGAGAGTACTTTGAGTTCATGACTTTTTCCGTCCTCCGTTTCATCATCGAAAGGAATCGAATGTGACATATCCAGCATGCCAGTACTCGGCTGAGATCTAGTAGATGAAAATCTTGACCTCCAACTTTTGTGCACTCCATCTGCCCAGCATAGTAGTTAGCACTATACTTGCCTCCAAGAGTTCATTTGAAGCTAAGACTAATAACTACAGCTACCAGTTCACAACTAGATCCATTTAGCAAAGAGTTCACAACAGCTTGACAACAAAGTTTATGGTTTCTCTAAGGTACCAAGTCCTTAAAAGTTAAAACCCCTCAAATCCTGCAAAAGTTTAGATTTCATCCTTGACTCTACAGATGAACAAATTACAAATCACGCCCTTGACCACTAATATTGGATAAACAACCCTCCAAAGCCAGTCAAATGTCTGTCATCGGTTTTGGCATGGCAAGATCCCACATGGATCCTGATCACCCCCACATGTTTACCACATGAGAAACATCAATAACTAACTAAAAATATATATTCCACGTGACATAAAATTAGGCAGTAAGGTAAAAACAATGCCATGTCTTTCCAAAACAAGTTTTTCCTAGTCTCATGGGGTTATTTGGTATTCACAGTTAAGGGCGCGATATGTAAGTTTTAGAGTGGAGTGGTGAAATCTAGACCATGGCAAGATTTGAGGGGTGCAAACTGGACCTTTTCCTCTCTATAATCTCTAAGGCATGCGTGGAACTAACTATTGATCATAGTGACTAATAACCACCGCAAAGAATAAAGTCTCACATATACAATCTTCAGACAGCAACAGAAGCAACATAGTGAGCTTTTATTAGACTCCAATCATTAAACCGAAATTCACAGAACCTTACTTTTGATATTCCTTCGACGCTTCCACCATAAAAATAGGCAAGCTACCAAAACAAATAGCACCACAGAAGATATTATAGTGGCTATTTTCCAAATTGCATGATGTGAGCCTGCTCATATAACCCAACATAAACATTTTAAGTCCAAGGTGAGAAAATATGGAAGTGTGCATAACTGCATATATTAAGTTTATTTTTCAGATGGTCATCATCACTTACGCAACTCGGAAGCAGGAAGCTTGAGGTTTAGGGAATAACCCCCAGTCTGCAACTGGACAACATCAATGAGGTCACTACCCCAGTGTAGACACCCCGTCAGCATAGTATTATAGACATAGGCACCACATGAACAGTTTTGCTGGCAAGAATTCATGCACCCATTCTCATCGGTCACACCAGATGCCCAATATGAGAAATCTGGCCACTTGACATTCGTGATCGAGGCAAATCCATCTCCAGTTTGATTCACCTGACAATCCAAAGGTGGGTTCCTAACACAACCATGGCTCCGATTTCCTGCATTCCACTCATCTAGCAACTTTGGCTGAAAACCTATCGAAGCAATGGAAAGAAAGGAAAAAGTTACCATTCCGTCTGGCATTTATTTGTGTAAGCATGTAAGGCGGGCATTAAGGTGTCAAAAGAAGCAGAGACAACATCCATGTACTCCTATTTTAGGGTCGTAATTGCGGCTTATGGACAGTTGTTGTGTGAACAGGGGACGAACTTCACCCATTTGTTTAAGAAATATTAAGATAGATCCTCTTACTGACAACTCGTCAAACGAAACCTGAATTTGTAAGAAATTGCATCAAGAATCGAGGACATACCTCTAAGGCATGTACATTTTGCCTTCCCATCTTGCACCACCGTACATATCGCATTTGAACCGCATGTGTCATAATACTCGCACTCATTTAAGGGTTGCATCCAGACAGTTTCCCAATGCTGTGTAGACTGCTTAACCATGTAGCAGATGTCCTTGCCATCTGGCGCAACAACAAACCTCTGCAGAGATGTATTTGTTGCAGTGTAAGTGAAGTACATTCCCAGAACTGGATCATTTCCTTGTTTGTACCCATACACGTACAGCGGCCTATATGGAATGCCTACAAAATTCAGCCCAGTCCATTGGCCCGACCTGTAAGGGATTAAACACAAGTTATAATATCTTGAATTAAGAGTTTAAGACATTCAGTCATCTGTACAATTTATGTTGGGAAAGGTGACTCATAATTCATTAGGACTCGAATCCTACTCCCTCTGTTTTTATTTAACTCGCGTTCTAGATTTTTTCAAAGTCAAACATTTGAAAGTTGACCAAGTATATACGAAAAAATATCAACATCTATAATATAAATATAAATATAAATATATTTTATGATGATTCTAATAATATTAAATTTATATTGTAGATGTTGATTTTTTTCCTATATATTTGGTCAATTTTTACAAAGTTTGACTTTGACTAAACCTAGAATGCAAGGTAATTGTGAACAGAGGGAGTACTAGGACTTGGAGAGGTGTGAGACTATTGAATTCTCATAAAAAATTCGAATGTTGTAATGCTTACTACTTTCAAGGTTGGGGACCAATATCAAAACTATGAGAACTGGCCATGGAAAACATAACCCAAGGAGCCAGATCTCATCCAAACCAAGATAGAAAAAAATTACGTGCACAGGGGATAAAAATCTAGGTTATTCTTTAACACTAGATTTTTGTGTTGGACTGGGATATGAGGGTTCCAAAGGTTCGAGAGGGTTCAAAAATTATGTGCACAGAGTGACAATATCTTGTACTCTTTTCAGATGGTCCTTAGGAATTTTCGGTCACATTTTGGTTTGTGAAACTTGGATTACTTGCTTTGCTAGGTAGTGACTTCTCTTGTATGGAAACCACCGCATTTTCATTTCTATTCTGCCTTTGGTGGTGGGTGTGGGTGTTGGAAGCCTGAACTATTTTTGTTATCTCATGATAGTGGAACCAAGAACAGGCTGCTTTGTATGGAAAATAAAACAAGCACAAGTATACTGGTTGACAATTGAAAAAACAAGACGACTAAAATCCAATTTCAAACACAAAAAAACCTTGAAGTATACATGTGTCAGATTTTTCAAAAGTTGAATCGACCAAGTTCATAAATGTCAGTGCAGATTGGATGGGTGTGTAGAGGATTAACAGATTAAATTGTGCTGGCTACATTCCACGATATAGCAGGTAGACTTAATTTAGAATCACCAATTGTACAGAAGAATAGCACATGTGCAGTATGAGTTCCAAGTTGCAGCTCCCAACTAAAACAATATTGTAGCACATCAGTTACATGCTTACAGTTGAGTCTTGCTGAGCTTCGTAAACTAACCTTTTCCTAAAATGTCTGTACAGTAAGCAAATGGTAGACATCCTAATTATAGTTCAACACTACGTCTTACATCTAGAGATTGATCAGCTCTAAAACATGGATATATACGGCTGGGTGTGCATCTGCAATGATGCAAGCTTGAGGGGAGTGCCCCACAATCCGATAAAATGCAGATTAGTATACCAACGAACCACCAATTCCTTTAAAAAAACGAACCACCAATTCAAAAGCTTAGTCATAAGAAACTGCAGTAAGGCCTTAGGTTGTTGAAAAAACTCCTGCACCACACAGTTGACTTCATGCACCAACCAACTAGAAAACATATGCATTTCTATTCCTTTTCAGAGAAATCAATAACCAAAGTTGATATCAAATGTTAACAAGTACTGTGTAAGACTGTTGGTCAAACACAAACAGATACAGAATTTTATCTTTCAGAGATGTGTTCAAACGGTTCTCTAGCATGTAAGATTTTAAGATTTTAACACTTTAAGAATAACTTTTGCGGACGAAAAAGATGCTCCAACCATTCTATAATGAAATGTGAATGGTGTAGCTATCACCTGTGAAAAAAGAGATGGTCGCAACTTGCAATTCTGACTAGCTAAGCCGACAGCTGATTCTACCTAGTTGCTGAGCCAAACCAAAACAAACCTCCTAACCAGCAATATTTTCTTTGAATTCGAGCATTGTTTTTTTGTAAAACTGAACACATACGCTGACTAATGTAAATCACATTACTGCCCAAACTAGTACTAGAGTTTAGCATGGTAAACTATTCAATGATTTACCAAGGAAACTGAAGCAAATGATACAACTCCAAAGATGTTAAGGCGTGAAGAGAAAAGACTGACCTCCAGATGGGAACATTGCCGTCTTTCCAGATGTAGGCTTGGCTGGGGTTAACCGGGTCAAGCCCTAGCGCGTATCTCCCCGGCGAGGGGTCGGTCTCGCTGGCCCAGGACGTGAAGAGCATCCGCTCCGACGGCCCCCTCCCATTCGCCCTGACGGTGATCCGCATCCCGGAGAGCATGGTATCCGACGGGTGCCAGAAGCTGTCCCAAATCTCGGCCCCGTCCTCGTCGCGCACCTGGAGGCTGCCGGAGTCGAGGAGGACGGCGGAGTAGCCCCCGCGCGGCTCGACCCGCGTGGTGGTGTTGGAGGACCAGAGCAGGGTGGCCGCGTCGCCGTCGCCGTCGAGGACGCGGAGCTCGCCGCTGGACGTGAGCGTGAGCGAGGGAGGTTCGTGTGGCGGCGGCCGCGCGGTTGGCGACCCAGGCACGGTCCGGGGCTGGATGCCGCGGTACCAGATGCAGAGGTAGAGGCGGGTCGGCCGGGCCGGGTCCGGCGCGTGGAAGCCCGCCTCGAAGACCCCGGATGGTGAGGACACCAGGGTTGAGTTCAGGGTCAGCGACTCCCCCTGCCGGAGCGTGTCGTTCGCCGCCGCGGCTGGCGCGGCCAACAGTGCGCCGCTGAGGCAGGCGAGGTAGAGGAGACGGGAAACCGCCATGGATGGGTAGAATCGCAACCCCGACGCTGGCTCCTGGGCGGCTCCACCCCTACCCGGAACCTCTCCCCGCTTTTGGCCACCACCAGCGCCCAGCCACCAACTACCACCTCCCTCACTCACTGGCGGCCAACAGAGGAGAGAGGGGCAATGGCGAGAGCCGAGAGCAGTGTCGTGGCTTTGTTTAGTGCGGCGTAGTAGTATATTGATTAGCGTGGCTAAGCAAAGCACGTAGCTTTGGTTTCCGGTTAGTTGAAAAGCAGGAGTCGCCGGCGTGGCAGGGCGAGCCGACCCACCGGTCACCCAGACATTATTCTACCACGCGGCCCGTGCGGTGGATGCCGGCCGGGGCTACAAAACGGAGCCGAGGAGAATATTTGCTGTTTCCGAGCACCACCACCGTGCGCACGGGCATCATGGTGGAAGGAAGACCTGGCGCGTCGCTCGTACAGTGCGCCTATCAATGGCGGACAAAGGGAGCGAGGTGATAGGGGAAGCCCGGGACGGTGACACCAGTGGAAAACCACGACGATCGCAGTTTTGGAACCTCCTCCTTTTTGCGCTGTAGACATTGTAGTGGAACGGCCTGTCCCTTCCCTTGCGCTGTAGACATGGACACGCACTAGCTCGTATGATGTGATCCAGGTGGACGAGGTGATTTGCGAGGTCACATCTTTCGGAACGAGCTCGGCCAGCTCGTCCCCGTGCAGGCTGTGCGCCATGGCCGGGCCAAGGTTAAACAGATGGGAACAGAAGCGTAGCGCCGTACAGTGTAACACGGGCCTCCCGGCGGAAGATCTGCCGCCTTGTCCGTACGTGCGCGTTTAATGCAGGAGAAAGGGAGGGGTGACGGCTGGCCGGGGAAAGCCGGGACGGTGACACCGCCACCAGTGTGGAAACCTCCTCTTGTGTTGTAGTGGAATGGCTTGTTCCTTGTGGTGTATGTTTGGACGGGCACTACCTCATCCTTTACGTTGCTGCGATGTGATCCAGGTGCACGAGATGCTTTTAGGTCTCTTTGTTCAAAAGACTTTTGTAGAATTTTCAATGGTTTGTCCAATATTCATGTAGGGGTAGAGCTGGGATTTGATCGGGTTGAAGAGGACACTAAATTTGTAGAGCATCTCTCTATTTTGCAACAAGCTTTACGCATGAAAGGGTTCTCACCAAGTGGTGTGAGTGGAATGCTAGGTTTGTGCAGGATAGAAGCGTTGGGATTACAGTTAGCGATTACATTGGCCACCACTTTCAAACCTTGAAAGGATTAAAACAAGAGCATCCGTTGTCTCCTATCATGTTTAATATAGTGACATATATGCTTGTCGTGCTTATTGCTAGGGCAAAGAAAGACGGTCAAGTTGGTTGATTGGTGCCACACCTTGTTGATATTATTTTGTGATGATCCAAATTCGTATATACTGATAAAAGACAACTTGTGACGAGGAGAGCGCAATGCCCTGGACGATGTAAAAACTGCGTTTCTACATGGAGAGTTGGATGAGGAGATATACATGGATCGCCTATATACCTGCTATTATATGTTGATGATATGTTTATTGCTGCCAAGAGCAAGAAAGATATCGCTGCTCTCAAGTCAGAGTTGAGCAGCGAGTTTGAGATGAAGGATCTTGGTGCTGCTAAAAAAATTCTAGGTATTGAGATTACTCGAGACAGAAATTATGATTTGTTGTTTCTTAGTCAGCAAAATTATATTAAGAAAGTTTTTCATTGTTTTAACATGCATGATGCAAAGTCTGTTAGTACTCCTATTGCTCCTCATTTTAAATTGTTAGCTGAACAATGTCCTAGAACGGATGAGGATTTTGAGTACATGTCTAGAGTTTCATATTCTAGTGCTGTTGGTTCTATAATGTATGTCATGGTTTGCTCACGTCCAGATTTATCATATGATATGAGTTTGGTTAGTAGATATATGGCTAATCCTGGTAAAGAACATTGGAAGGTTGTTCAGTGGATTTTCAGGTACCTTCGCGCACATCCAATGCTTGCCTGAAGTTTGGCAAGACTGATGAGGGACTCGTAGGCTATATGGATTCAGATTTTGCTGCCGATTTGGATAAGAGGAGATCCCTCACAGGTTATGTGTTCACGCTTGGTGGTTGTGCCGTGAGTTGGAGGGAAACGTTGCAATCCGTTGTTGCCCAGTCTACCACTGAAACAGAGTACATGGCTATTGCTGAAGCATGTAAAGAATCGGTTTGGCTGAAAGGTTTGTTTGCTGAGCTTTGTGGAGATGATACTTGCATTAACCTGTTTTGTGATAGTCAGAGTGCTATTTACCTTACTAAGGATCAGATGTTCCATGAGAGAACAAAGCACATTGACGTTAAATACCATTATGTGCGTGATGTTGTTGCACAAGGTAAGTTGAAGGTATGCAAGATAAGAACTCATGATAATCCTGCTGATATGATGACAAAGCCAGTTCCTGTTACTAAGTTCGAGCTTTGCTCGGGCTTAGTTGGTATCACTGTCTAGCCCAAGAGGCTATTTGGCGCCGAAGGTGTTTTCTTTGTTGTTTCAGGGTGAAGGTTCTCGTTTATGCTACAAGATGGGATTTGTCTCAAAGTGGAGTGTTATTTTGTGATGATCCAAATTCGTATATACTGATAAATGCCAACTTGTGACGAGGAGAGCGCAGCGCCACGGTACGGATCGTTTCCGAGTTGGACTATAGCCGACTTAGTGTTTTATGCCACCATATATACCTCTTGTAAGCCGCCGGTTGGGATAAGTCGCACGTTGTAAATCCCCGGCGTTTGTAACCTCACCCGATATAGTGAAGTATCACCTGAATAGGTCGTCTGAAAAAAAAGCATGTATAAAGTAACTAGACATCCTGAACTCTTCTAATATGACGCCAACCAGTCCGCCTGAAAGGATCTTGGTGCTGCTAATAAATAGGGACCCAAAGGTACCTAAAGGGTAAGGAACCTAACCCGCAACCGAATATTTGTTCGTACAATTGTTTCTCATCCTCTGCCTTTCCAAAACAGTATATCTCATTATTGTGGAAATTAATCTTAAGGCCAGGGAGTTGTTCAAAAGTACATAAATATCAATTTCATATACAGGTTTTCTCTAAATCATGTTCTAAATCAATTTCATATGGTCTTACGCATATTAATAGAAAGAGAGCAAAACCTTTGTTGATCAAGTGGAGGTCTACCAGTACTAGACACGCGTCATCACACAAGTCGATTAACTGATGTTCTTCTCTTCATTCTTGAAGGATGATAAAACTCGCAAGTATAGAAGAAGAAAAAGGAGCAAGACAACATGCTGCAAACATGACAAGCCTGGTCTAAGACTAAGAGTCTCGTGTTTCTCTGCGATGCATCAGCGGTATAGACAATGAAAAATTACTATATGGAGATGCAAGAGAAATGTGCACGTGGGATCATTGAACGCTGGAAAGCACGCGGCAGATATACAACATGGTCTTATGAGTCGGTGGGTCGTACAGGTCCCATGACCATGAGCGTAAAGTGCTCTCAACTGCTTGCTTGGACCGGCAACACCTATATTTAACTGTACCAACACAAGACAGAAGGTTCAGGTAATGATCAAACTCTGTGCCAGTGTGCCTAAAGCCTACACCTCTGTTGACATCGAAAGGTGAAGTACTGAAGTCATAGCTTTCTGGAACAATAACGTTGTTTGGTAGGGTAGAGCTTGGTTGGAAGGTCCAGCATAGTCTCGGATTATTCTCCTTTTTCTTGTCGTAGGAAAGAAGCGTTCGATTCAATTGAGCAGCAACTTTCTTGTTTTGACTGCGAGCGGGAACATATTTTCCCTCTGAATTTTCTCAGCCACGACGTCAGAACAGATCAAACTCTACTTCGCTGCATACTGCAAGATTTGTGTAGCGTTCTCGTCACGATAATCATCAGGTCGCTGTACATAATCTATTGGAGTCCCACGCTATGCTCTAGCTATCCGGGAGACAAGGACTGCTTCTATATCCAATGACTTCTCTACACAGACGAACCCCAAACACAGCAGCTCGTGGCTAAGTTTTATACTACCATCAGCCCCTCCTGGCCAACAACTCCACATCTAGAACATGTTGCTCAGCAACTGCGCCTCGAGACTAGCAAACCGCCGAATTAGATAAACAACGAGAGCTCGTGAGACTCGAGCTGGAGCCATTGATGGATAAACCAGCAGTGTGGATTGTGCCAGGGCGACTCCATTTATCTCACACAACATGTCTAGTCATTCTCATCGTCTTCAAGAAAGCACCAGCCATGCAGGGTGGTTTTACAATCGTCTTCAAGAATCCAGGTAGATGAAACATACAAGACACAGGAAAACACAACATCGTATGGTCCTTTTTTGGTCCATGAAAATGACAGCCATAATGGAAGCCATGGAGTAGACGAAAACAGGGAGGTCATATTGGTCTGTAATCCGTCCAAATTATTGAAAACTACGTTAATGATGATGACAACAATGGAAATGCATTTTAATGATGAGAAGAAACCCCAAAAAAGGGAGTGTGAAGAACAAGATGCTTCGCAGATATCTTAACAGAAGGACCCATGCTGACAACGTGCTGCGAATTTGTTAAATACGTACAGAGCAAGTTGGTGACATGAAGTACTAATTCGCTCCTCGAAAGGGGAGGCAAGTGGCAACCCAGAATGTGAGATGTCAATTATCATGTCGCTCAAAGCACAAATTGAGCTGGAAAATTAGCAGCTTGGAATAGATGCATGAACACAGAACGAAAAAAAAAAAGAATCCAAGCAAGTAGTTTCGGACAAACCAAAACAACAAAAGATAATGACAAGTTGTTCCCTGGAAATCTCAAAATATCATTATTTTTTCTCATCCGTGCCATTAGTGGTTAGGGTTAGATGAATATGTACGGACCAACTACTAGCCAATTCCTAAACAGAGTAAGAAAATCATTTGTTTACAGGTTACAGAGCACAGATGTCTAAAACTCGAACTCCCAAATCAGCTGGGCATGATAGAAATTACACGTTACTCATTTTGTCACTACTTTACTAGTACAAAACGTCAGAAACTAGTCCTTAAGATGTTACTAGTCTTCCAATGTATCGAGTCTCTTTGGATTGTGCCCAACCCTCAGATGCCATACAAATATGGTCACAAGCTATTCCGTAAAACGGACATTTAGATCTTAAAACATGGTGTGGAGACTGGTGACAGGGTCCCACACAAAATGCGACGAAAGCACATCAATACCTAAAAAGTTAGATTCATTGCTTACTAGTATAAAAAACTCTAAACTGGACAACCAAGTGATGCCATGTTAGACTTCAAAAATAAACTAATCCAGTCTTGTCATCAATGTGGACAACACCACTAACAAACGACACTAGACGAGTTCTTTCCATAGTTTCCATGTGCCCAAAAGGTAATCTGAATAAGAGAAGATACCAGAACCCATTTCCAAGTTCTGATTCAGAATAAAATATCCTTCTAGTGATACAACTAAACGAACCAAGCCAAGGACCACATTGCATAATAAACTAACCAGACTCTAAGAACGAGACATCTAGCAGAGCATCATAAAATTAACCAGGCTCTCAGAAACATCTAACTTTTCTTAAGGCCAAGCAGTCAGGAAAAAAAGAGTTCCCATGGATAGGATATTGACAAGGAGGACATGAAGAGACTCACAATATCTACCACAAAGTTACTTTAAAGTAATAAGATACATCATAGCTATAAAAATCACGGAGACAACTACTGGTTCTCTAAGTAGTCAAACTGTAACTTTTGTCAGAAACACACAGTGGGATGTCCGCGAAGCACAAAGGTTCTGGAGAACAAATATTCACCAGGCACAACAGAAAATACAACAGTCAAAGCACAGATAGACAAGGGTAGTAGAAGCCCAACAAATAGCTAATGTGCTCAGCAGAAACCGGAGGTAGCACCCAGCCAACAGTTGACTGCTAGAACCTTCACATGCTGTGGAACAAAAGAAAAGAGTTAAGATTGAACAGAAACATAAAGGAATTGATTCAAAAACTGTGTGGCAAACAAGATTTTTTTGGTCTTTATCAGTTAGATTGTAAAATCCTACTTAAAAGGATACTTTCTCGAAGTTCCAACAGATTGGAGGTGGGGATAGTCAGTATCAGACTGCAGTGCTAGTCATAAGTAAAAAATCCAAGGGAGCTAAGGTGGAGGTATTATCTTGTTTACCCACACTGAACATATGACCTTACACACCCACTCATGAGTGTGGGTGTAGCACATCCACGCACTTGAGGTCATGATTCTTCAGAGGCAAGCAGCATCAGAGGCCAGGTCCACTGGGCTCTTCAACCAGTTTCATCCTCATGGGAATGTGAGTATATAACAATGTCCAGGCCCATCTGGGTTCCCCTGTGTAGCCTTGGAGCATGAAATAATGTATGTGGCTCAAAATCACAATGTCATGTGCGCTAGACTCCACATGACAGGCCTGATCAGTCCAAGCTGGTCCCAGTTGGGGTATATGATCCCCTTAATCTACTTAGTTAGGCTAGGATCCTCATGATATTCTTAGCTAGGAATTTTCTAAATTACAGAGGTATCCCTTCCCTTATCTTGGGTATTAAGCCAATTAAGGATAGCAAATCAGTTTGTTAGATTGGATATCCTAAGATCACCTTCACCCTTCCAAAAATAACAATAAAAACAAGCATCTGCAAATTCAGAAAAGAAAGAACATGTGCAATATCTGCTCTTGCAATTTTTGGTTCAAAAGAATGCATTTTGCTTTCAGTGCAAAGAAAGAAGACAAGGATGACACGTTATAAAAAACAACTACACCAAATTTGCTTTTTGCTCAGAAAGCAACCAGGCGAACACACAAACTAAAGGGAGACATTTTAATTTTATGCTCACCTAGATCAAAGAGGACATCAATGCATGGATCTGATCAAGTATCTGCATAAAGAACACAAGCAGGTATCAGCTCAATTAATAACTTAAACCTAGAACCTTGACAAGATAAATGCGAACGAAAATTGTAATTCAATCCATGACAAGCATCGAAAATGATGAAAGGAAGCTCGAGACGAATAAATATCACGTACAGTTGCCTCATAATTCATAAGGAAACTGACATGAATTCACATCTCGTTATAGCTTAATAGTAGCAGATAATAAACAGGCGAGGAAACTTAAAATTAATGAGTCCCATTACTAATCACTAATCAGTAACAAGATGTTAGGCATAAACTTGCTGACTTTGAACAGTAATAAGAACTCTTAGCCATCGATATGCCAACCAGTGCCTTTGCACTGACGCACGTTAGTAACAGTAGATAAGGTACATGCAATGGAGCATAATTTACATTAAACGCATAATACATAAGCTTGTGATGCACAATTGTCTTAGTATATGATTAATAGTAAGTAATAGTCACAATGGCATGATCCGCAGTTCCTCTACAAATAGAAGCACACAAATTGAACACTACTGAGAAACTGAGATCAAAGAGTCCAGATATGGTCAACTTTTAAGCATACTTTTCCCAAACAGTGCCCTCGGTTCATAAATCATAATAAATTTCAGAAGTACAACACCATGTCTAGTAGGGTGAAATCAGAGGAAGTAAATGAATACGCTCAGGGGTCACTCAAACAATATCCGATATGTTTTTTTTTTCGAAATTGGGGTGGAGTGGGTAATGCCTGCATACCAAGATGGTAGCGGAATCTATTGGTCACAGATACAGAGTGAATATACTAGGGTAACGAATATTTTGCCACATGCCATGCAAAAAACAAAAGGTATACAACATGTAAACTTAACAAGCCAATTAAAGTGATGTCACAGTGGCACAATAACAGCCAGACATGACTACATGAGACGACTGCCTGTCGACAGCGGTATCTCTCGAAGAAATAACAGAGGGAGATCAAAGGGAGGAAAGACAAGAGATATACATGAGAGGGATCAGGGATAATCAGAGATGTCAGGCCTGAGCAATGAGCATGCATAGATGAATGTCGATGACATTGGACCCGTTTGGTTCGAGACCTTAGCAATGTGCTTTAGTACATAAGTGCTTGGGAATGGGCTTTGAATGGTCGATGAATGTCGATGACATTGGACCCGTTTGGTTCGAGACCTTAGCAATGTGCTTTAGTACATAAGTGCTTGGGAATGGGCTTTGAATGGTCTAACCTAATATGAACCCATGAAATTAATCTACAGACCAGCCCGTCACTTTCTTAGCCCCAGTTTAACAACCAGCAGGCAAAGCCCACACATCCACAACACAAAGAAAGCTCCATAATCCTAGTCGGCAGGTGAGATCCAGAGATAATCCTTCATCTGCCGCCGTCAGTTGCACTCCATGGCGATGTTGCATTGTCCAGTGGCTCTCCACCTCCTCGTTCGTCCCTTTCCAGCTACCACTAACAGCATAGCCTCACTAGGTTACCACGCTCACAGCAAGGAAGGCAACAGCCTCACAGCAGCCGGTCACATCACCGAGCATACTTGCTTGGTGGCTGCTACATCAGCTACCTTTACCTCCCGAGTGTTGCTCGGGAGTGCTGTGACGCGGGTGGTTGGGTAGCTTCTGGTTATCGGCGTCATGGGCGGCACTGGCCGTGAGAATAGCGCTTCAGCCATTGAGTTTATTCCAATTCAAATAACAACTTGGATAATCACTGGATATGACTGGAAGGAAATTGTAAACTCAAATTTGACGGATAGTAACTGAACCATATTCATATCTGATATTGGCATTGATCAAAATTTGAAACCACAACCGAGGACTATCCAATTTCCCTACTGAATACCATCAGAAAGCATCGGTCATGGGCTATCTATACCATTTTCACCAAATGTATCCAGCTTCCAGAGTCCAGATACTTTTAAGAACAATGTAAGTAGTCAAGTGAAACTGTACAATTGACGAAAAACTGCGATCAATCAGTCCAGATCAACTTCTAACTTTGAGTATACATTTCCGAAAAGTGCCCTTGGTTAACAATAAATTCAAAACGAAAACAATGTGTATGGTAGTTGACCTACCGTTTATTTCCTAAGAACTAAAGAAGGCCATTCAAAACGAAACAATGTGTATGGTAGTTGACCTACCGTTTATTTCCTAAGAACTAAAGAAGGCCACTGCTTCGTATTCTTCAACAGCACGATTTAAATTAGTACAATCACAACCTACTTGTTAATGTCACAGCATCTACCCATTTTCTTCTCTCCTGTCTATTTGCTGGTAAATTTTGGAATGAGATGAATGCAGTCCTAATGGATCACTAACCCATAGACAGTGTGCGAAACAGGAGATCTTCTTTGCACATAAAGTGCAGCCCATAAGAATGATAAGCCGCAGCTGACTTGGTACAGCTTTATGGTAGCTTTAGAGTGTAGTGGGGTTACCTAAATATCTAATGGCTAAGGGGTAGATGAGTTTCTACTCGAGACATCTTTCAGTTTTGACTTGCCACAAAAGGAAACTAACCATGGCATGATGTCGTCCGGGATATTTGGGGTATGTTCACATCCATACCCGACCAACGCAACATTGTGTATGTGGCATAGATAGTCAGGTAGAAGCTGATCATTAGACAGTGCACTACATGTGAACGTGTGACAAACTGACAACCATACATTGGCAAATCTCCGAATCGCTTGACCCTATCCTCCATTTTCACTGGGATACTTAAGACGCCAGCCATGGCTTTCTTCCAGGTCAGTTGGCATAGCAGACAGCAGGGAGGAAGACGAACGGTGCTATTGGACACAAACAGGTGATTATAATGACCAACTGGGACAAACCAGAAATAAAAGCTTATTAACAAGAATTAATTGCCCATATCTCACCAGAGTACCCTCAATTCCATGGGTCGGAATCAAAAAATAAATTAGTACATTGGACAATGTTTTTTTATAGTAGATTGGACAACGTTACAGTGTTACAAAGAGACAAGCAAAGCATATGGGTACATAAAACGTCAAATTTCCTGGATTCATTAAGATGTTTACCAAATTTGTAGCAAATAGAAGTGAAACTATCCAAAAAAAAAAGTTGTCCAAGTACCCCAACATATATCATACAATGTCCTATCTCCTTGCCTAGAGGAAAAGGTGAATCAAAACCAGCAGCCATGAAACAACCTAACTAAATCCTTCCTTGGTATAACATGTACCCGCTTGCTTCAACAAACAGCCAAGTCACAAAACTGATGATATGTGAAGCCGGTATAGGCATATAGCAATAAACTAGCACTAGTGAAGCACAATGCACATAACCCAGATTCTCTAGTAAGATCAATGTAACTAGCATTTATCTAGATATAGAATAAAAAGTATCATGATCAATTGTGATGAAAATAATCCAGTTTTGACTTCAATTTTTGGTGTCTTGTGAAAGCAGGCTTAAAAGTAGAGAGGCAATTACCCTTGTGCTCCTCGGTGGCATCATGGTACTCAGCGTCCTCCTCGGGCACAGGGTGCAGCATGTCTTCCGCACCAACCGGCGCCTCCAACGCACTGGCGGCCTCTGCAACAGCATCCTCAGGGGAACGCACGACCACCACGGGGCAAATGCAGTGGTGGACACAGTAATCGCTGACGCTCCCTAGCCGGCCCTTGCTGGCCCTCCGCGCCGCACCGAACCCCTTGCTCCCCATGATGACCGCGCTGAGCCCTAGCCTCTCGACCTCGAGGCAGAGCCTCTCCTTCATGTCGTGGTCCTTGACGATGTGGATCTTGTAGGGGATCTTGGCCTCCTGGAGGGGCTTGGCGAGGACGTCCGCCTTGGAGGCGGTGAGGGCGTCGAAGTCCTCCTCCATCTTGCGCTCGGCGTCGTCCTCGGCGGAGGAGGAGGGGGACGTGGGGGTGACGGAGCCCCAGTCGGCGCCGTAGAGGACGTTGGTGGAGCGGACGTGGAGGAGGATGACGGCGTCGCCCGGGCGGAGGTAGTTGGCGACGGCCCAGCTCACGGCGAGCGCGGACTCGTCGGAGAGGTCGACGGCGATGGCGATGCGGCGGTGGGCGGATCCGAGGGGGGCGGAGGCGGCGGCGTTGGTGAAGAAGACGCCGGGGGAGTCGGGCTGGAGGGAGGCCGGCGGAGGGGGCCGCGGGGTCGGCGCCTTCACCCGCGGCGGCGGCGCCGCGAGAGGCGGCAGGTCGACGATGGGGTTCGGCGGGGCCTGCATCGTGGCGGTGCTGGTCGGGATCTCTCGCGTCGGGGTGCTCGTGGGGAAGGCTAGGGTTCTCGGTTGCGACGGTTTGCGTAGTGGTTTAGTGGGGAAGAAATGGAATGGAAGATGCGAGGAACAGAAGGCGTCAAGTGGAAGTCCAAGGGATAAACATGTCAGAGCGAAGGACACGGCCACAACGAGTAGGACGGTTTGGAACTTGGAAGATCGCAGTCACCCGCGTCCTACTCTCTTCGTCGTCTCTAAATAAGTGTTCTTCTAATTTTGTCATAAGTCAAATATTCTTAATTTAGACCAACTTTATAAAACAAAAAATAGTAATCGTCTCTAAATAAGTGTTCTTCTAATTTTGTCATAAGTTAAATATTCTTAATTTAGACCAACTTTATAAAACAAAAAATAGTAACATTAATAACATCAAATTATACCGAGAAAATGACAAAAAACCACGACATTTTGGAGCAGAGTTGCTACGAAACTATCATTTTTGGGGGAAATGACACATAACTACCAACATTGGGGTAAGTTGGTCTGCCATATAGGCTCTCCCGTTGTTCATCCATGATCTCACAGACAGAGCCGATCTAGGGCAAGGGCGAAAGGGAGGCGACAGAGGAGTTCCCCAACTTCCACCGGCGAGGGTGTCGATCCCTGCCTCCTCCGGTCGTTTAGATAGGGTAGATTTAGTTTCCGCCGGTGTCGTTTTGTGGATGTGTCGATGCGTTCGGGAATAATGGGTTCACCGCCCTTCCTCTTCCTCGGCGCTGCTTGTGGTGGTGTTGGGTTGGGGTGGCGTGTTTTGTTTCGCCTGATCGCCGGCGTCTCTCAGCGGAGGGGAGGACCTGGTGCGGCGTTCTGCGTTTCCGGCTCTCCCTCCGTCCGCCGAGATCTGACCAACGTGGATCTTGTCGGGAAGGCCGTCAGGTTTGTTGTCCTCCTTCTTCGTCTGGCCGAAGATGGACTTGTGTTGCCCTTTCGTGGTCGTCGTGGCGGCGTGGTCGACCGCGTGCTGTAGATTTCCTTCCCTTCGCCCCTATGGTCGTGGCACCATCGTCTCCACCTGCGACGGTGCAGGGCATGTGAGGTTTGGTGTGCTGCTTGGAGGAGCTCCAAATCTTCCTCCCTCTCCGGTGAGGGAGACGACCTTGACTTGGCGATGCTCTGCTCTTCTTCTCCTTCATCGTGCGGGCACGCAGAGGCCAAGGTCGACGACTTCCTGTCTGCATTGATGCTGCCTGAAGATACAAGGTTCTTGTCGGCTCCAGGAGGGAGCGGTGGAGGCGGTGCGGCGACGCGTCTTCAGTCCTCATCGGTGGTTGCAGAGGAGCGGGTTCCGAGGGACCTGGTTGTAATTTTCGTGTTCTTTGGGTTATGTACTACAAAGTTTGGTCAATATATCTGGAGTCATTCGCAAAAAAACTACCGACATTGGGGACATGTCATGACACACGATTTCTGATGGCTCAGACCCACCTGTCAGGTATACGTGGCAAAAATAGATTAAAGAAAAAGACGGGGTCGTGCGGAGCGGGCGGGCGGCGGCGCTCGACCTCCAGGTCGGGAATAGCGGGCGGTGGAGGACGGCGCTGGAGCTTGGGCAGCAGAGCCCCGGCAGCCGGTGCGCATGGATGGGCAGACGCGGCGGCTCCGGCCAGCGACGAAAAGCAAGAGGCATGCCGCACGCAGATCCCGGCCGCCGGCACGCGTGGGTGGTGTGCGACGCGGTGGTGGCGAAGAAAAAAAGGTGCATGAGGAGCTGCACAACGAGAGCGGGACTACCAGCACCCCTGTAACTTCTCGTGCCTCCACAATGAGAGTGGGTGATGACCCACAAGTATAGGGAATCTATCAAAGTATTTTCCATAAATAAGAGTGTCGAACCCAATGAGGAGCAGAAGGTGCTGACCAGTGGTTTCGTGCAAGGTTTCACTACAATCACTAACAGACAAATTTTTATGGGTTTTTGTAATAGCAAATAAAAAAGTGCGAGTAAATAAAAGAGAAAATAATAATTGCAGTAAGTGTCACTATCCTTTTTAGCACAAAGGACAAGTCGATGGTGTTACTTATTGAAAGTGCATGTGCCCTCATGTGTGGTTTTGGTAATTAATGACAATCTCTATGGACTAATGTTTGCATTAAGATATCTTTATAGATCGTGTCCATGAATAATATTGGAGTTCATGTGTTGGACTCTAGAAGATTATATAATGACCAAGGTTCTATCCAAGTGTTTATATGAAGAATGGTCATCTAGAGTTGAGCTTATTGCAAGCATGGCTTGGAAAGAAGATTGGGTGAACATTCATGTTTATCTCCAAGTCATCATATACATCAAGAGAAGAAGATGAATTACAAGTGGATACATGAAGACTAAGCTTAGCAAGGCTCTCCCATCATGGAGTATGGGGGAGTATTTGGAGAAGTCTTCATCTAGCATGTGCTAGCAAGCACAATCAAGAAAGGTGTTCCAACTTGAGGGAGTCAAGATCGTCATCATCTAGCTCAAGTGGAATGCGCAAGGCAAAGGTATGATTTTGATAGGGTTTCTATTTTACCGGTCTCATGGTGTTAGTGGGAGACCGGGTTATAGGATAGACGGCGTACTATCAAGAGGGGCTCTCAAGTGAGTAACTTGATCGCATCTTTGTGGAGAGCTCAAACATTTGCATACTTGGCATATCATCTTTCTTAGTTCTTATTCGGCTTTTATCCATGTGAGAATTTAGATCTTGTGTTCATCTCCATACCAAGCTCTAGTTCATCAAAAACGGATTTCATATGTATATCTTGTTGCGTTTTTGATATTGAAGGTTTTACCGGCTTATCTTTTCTAGAGAGGTCAAACTCTCTCCTTGTGGTTTCCTCCTCACGTGATGTACTATGATGTGTATATGCATGATCTTGTAGGGCTTTTGATTATCTTCGAAACAAGCCCAAGATCATAGAAAACGGAGTCTTGATGATTATCTTGTTGAGTTTTGATGATTGGAGAATTTACCGGTTGTTCTTTTATAGGGGAGGTTTACCTTTCTACATTTGGTTTTATCCTCACTTGTTGGACTATGATGTTTCTCTACATGATCTTGTAAAGCTCGTTGTGGTGATTCCAACGAGCCCAAGAATATCAAAAACGGAGTTCGTATGCGAAAGTTGTGTCCGTTTTGGTGTTGATGTTTCTGCAGTTTTTACAAAGGGCGGTAGTACCGACCCAAAGCCCGGTACTACAGCATATCGCGTGTTTTGGTACGGGATTCGAGTGGTTTTGACCCGGTAGTGACCCGGTAGTTCTCTCTGCCGGTAGTGCCGGGACAAGCCCGGTAGTACCACCCCAGGGCGGAAAAACAGCCCAACGGGCTGATTTTCGGGCACCTATTTAAGGGTCCTTCTTCCCCAATGTTTCCTAATCACTTGAGCACATTTTCTCCCTCTCTCCTCCATTGTTGACCTTGGAAAAGCTTTACCCCTCTCAATCCCTCACATGATTCTTGCATATCTTTGAGGGAAAAGTGAGAGGAGATCTAGATCTACATTTACACCAATCCATCTCTCCTCTAAGTGAGGGGAACCTAGTAGATCTTGATCTTGGAGTTCTTGGTGTTTCTCCTCCTTTGTTGTTCCTCTCTTCTCCCCCCATAAGCATTAGTTGCTTTTGGTGGGATTTGAGAGTGAAAGATTTGAGCACATGTGCTCTTGCCATTGCTTTGTGCATCGGTTTGTGCTCTTGCCATTGCTTTGAACCAAACCTTTGTGGTGCGGTTCATCGGAGAAGTAGGTGAATCTTTTGTGGCTGTTGAGTTGACCTGTGTGGCATCTCACACCTCTCCAACGGGACGTACTCCCCTAAAAAGGAAGAACTCGGTTGACATGGATGTACATCTCGGGTACCCTACCATGAGGGTACCTGGTGCACGTAACGACTAAGGCCCAATAGCGAAGAGCCTACTCGAAGCCCAAGACAAGAGGCCCAAGAAGATGGAGCACCCTCCAAGATTAAACATAGGCATAGTCGGTTTAGACTTTCCATATGTGTAAACTAGGTCGGTTAAGAACTCCCGAGACCCAGCCTATTTAAAGGCTGGGAGGGGTGCCGATCTGGGGGGAGCCATACTCGAACCACCAAAGCTCTAGCGAGATCGACATCTCGCCGGCGCCTCCTTGTAACCGCATAATCTCACACGATCAATAACAGACAAGCAGGAAGTAGGGTCTTTACCTCCACCTGAGGGGCCTGAACCTGGGTAAATCTTTGCCTCTGCTTGTCAGCCGACGAAACTACCAGTACTACCACATTCTCTCCCCATAATCTCAACCCTAGGTCCTTAACCATGGGATTTGATGAGTGTACCCCTCGTCAATTGGCACCGTCTGTGGGAAAGAATAGTGCTGGACTCACGATCTCTTTGGTTCCATTGAAAAAGGCGACTCGCCGATCGGATCTACGAACGGCAACTCGCCGGCTGCATCAACAAACCAGAACTCGCCGACTCAGGCGGCACACGGCAACTCGCCGACTCACTCGACAAACGGCAGCACGCCAGATTCACCTGCAAAAAGCGCATCAGATCCTCTGATGGATTTTGAGCCACACTCGCCAGAATTCCAGGAAGCCTTCTCCGATCTCGAGTCAGGTTTGGGTTTAACCGTTGGTTTGTTCAATTTTTTCGTCAACAAGCTTGGTGTGCAGGACTTGACGGATCCATGCCAATTCACGACTTCCGCACCCGAGGCTCCATCGGTTGCGGCTCCTTTGACTGCGGATCCATCAACTGCGTCCATACCATCGTCAACTCTCCAAGCTTGCTCGTCTGTAACAACCATGTCGACTCGAGAGATGAACGAGCTCATCGACGAACTCCAAGGAGAGGAGGCCGAATCAGCATAGCCCACAAACGATCCCGAGCTCGATCTCCTACTCGAGGATACTTTCCACTGCGGGATCTCCCTCAGCGCCTTCGACGAGCCCGAAACTCATATCGACAACTATGTCGACTCCGAGATCTGCACCAACAACAACTTCGACTTCGAGATTCATAACGATTTCGCCGACGCCAAGATGAGCATAGGCGATGAGGACATCGACAGCGAGCTCCGTCTAGACGGACCACTCGATGGTCATATCGACTCCGACATGAGCCTCGATGAAGATGTCGAGCCCTTGATGGGACTCGAAAGCACACACACATACCCTCGGGTGTTACCCCAGTAGGTCTACGTTGCCTTCGCCGCAGAATCATCTGATGCTGCGGCCAGTCGCAGGCCTACAGAATTCCCGTGCACGGTTACTATGCCGGACGGAGTCACAACTCTCATAATTACTGCTGAGATTGTCGGGGGAATGATTAACCCATGACTTATTCGAATTTAATAAACGGTGACTTAAGGTTGCGCTATCATTGTTGGGCCACGTGAAAGATGGGCCAATCTCGCATCGTGACTCGATGAAGGAAAGCTCCAGAAGGTCGGTGCAAACTTGCCTTGGAAGACAAGAAAGATAATCAGGCTTCATGTAGAACTCTTGTAACCTGACGAGCCTCTGTGTATATAAAGAGGACTCGCAGGACTTAGAGAAGGTCAAGCCCTTAAACCCTAGCTCATACGGTGAGTACCAGATCGGATCGCCTCCAATGTAACACCTCGATTATCATATCAATACCAATCTAGGGTAGGCAGGAAGTCGGTCTTTTACCTCACATTGAGGGGGCCAAACCTGGATAAATCTGTGTTGATCTTTGTTCCTGCGATCCCAAGCTCGGAGATGCTTGACTCGCGTAATCCCACACCTACGAAGTCATCTATGACACTTGACGTGACAAACCACGACAGTTGGCGCCCACCGTGGGGCCTGCGGTCAAGAGCGTCACGTTCCGCGCAGGATCCATGAAAGGAGCTGAAGATCTTGTTGTTGGCCGTATCATCACGGTTAATGGCACACTGTAACACCCTGAATTTTGGCCTTTTCAAAAAAATTCTTTGAAAATCTATTATTGGATTTTTGGGAATTAATATTCCTTTTGTGTTCGGTGCTATTTTAAATTCTCAAACTTTTACCAAATCTTGTCCAAGTTTGGGATCTTGTGTTTTGGATTCCCTCCCACTTGGTGAACATGTTGCTGGCTCATTTCACCCAAAATGTTATTTCTATATTTTCCTGTATTTTAATTACAAAAATTCCTTTATTGTGACTTTACAAAGGGAGTACCCTAAATGTCTTTCCTAAAATTCTACAAAAATTAGGGGATGACCCCTGGGCATTATATAGCCCAAATATGCAAAAACATTTGATACCTTGTTTACAAAATTTTGGAGTAACTCCCCACTTTAGTTTCTGCATGTTCCCTTCTTATTTTTCCAAATGCAAAGCAAACATTTTATTTCTTGTGAGCCAAGGCCCTAGACACAACCACAATGGACACACACACCTCAGGGAATTTTATGAACCCATTTACATTTGGTTTACTTCATCAAAACAACATTTCACCTTTTGGCCAGAACTGTTTTTTCAAAATATCCTATAGACCAACTTTTGAATTTGCAAAAAACATAGTCAGGAAAGTTGTTGGGTTTTACATTTGGCGCACAGTGGTGAAAACCTCACCTCAATTGGAGCTCTGAGCTGAGAGAAACGTCACTTGACGTTTCTGGCATGCCCAGAACGGCGATCACCGCCGGCAGAGACGTGCCAGGCGGCGCCGCCCTTTCCTGGTCGTCGCCGTTCTGCTCCCCTACCCTCCTAACCGTGCCCAGCATGCACGCCTTCACTCCCCTCACCTCACCACAGCCACGCGTCGCCGGAAGAACGCTGGACGGTGGCCGCGCGGACGCGCCAAGCGCTAGCCGACGCACCGTCCAAACCCTGTGCCGCCGGGACCCTCCTGTCAGCGCCATCTCCGCCGCACGGACCGGTCCGTCGCCGGAGATTATCCTCGTGCGTCCTCCTGTGCCACCGGTTTCACGACGCACCGCCACCGTCACCTCCACGTGAAGCTGACACCTCGCCGCGGCATTGATGAAGGCCACCGTGCGGGGACGCTATAAGAAGCCACCCCGGCCACCGCTGAGCACCGCACCACCTCTCCCACCCCCTCAGTCGCCGTCCACCCCAGCCTCGAGCCCAGAGGAGCTAGCCCTCGCCGGGATCGAGCCCTCCCGAGCCGCACTGCCCACCGCACCATTCGCTCACCCTAGCCCTCCCCCGGTCGATTAACCCTACCAGTAGCCTCCCTAGATCACGGCGATGACGATGCCGTGCTCGCCAGGGTGAATGGTGGCCGGAGACGCGTGTCCATCATCGACAGCAAGCAGCCGCCGCCGGAGAAGACGCACTGGTGCCGCCCGAGCTCCCCATCAAGCTCGAGTGCGCCGACGAGCTGCGCAACCTCTCCCTGAACCTCCCTGCATCCTCGCCCACCCCTCTGCCTCGCCCTAGCCGCCGGAAAAGCTCGCCGGTGAGTTCGCCGGAGCATCGCCGGATTTCTTTTATTTTTCCGCGCGTGAGAAGAAAACGGTTCGGGATTTATGAGTCACTGACAGTGGGACCCACTGTCAGGTTTTTAAACATTTCCGAATCGTTTTTCTGTTTGGATTTTCTGTTTTATTTTTCTAATGGAAATTGGCAGAAATTAAACCAAACTTTGAAAGGTCATTTCTCCTGGAAAATGGTCAGAAAAATATGAAACCAATTTTGTTGGCTTAGTTTGAATTTTCTCTTTCAAATGGAACCAGAAAAGAATTATTTGGAATTTATTTTTTGGCATTTATTTAAATACCCTAGGGGTAGATTTTGATGCATTTGTGTCTTGTTCTTTTAGATTCGAACCTCTCCGACGGATTAGGAGTTACCTCTGAACCCGAAGGCAAGCCACCAACCCAATTTCAAACTTGGTCGAACTTAGGAATTATTTGACTGCTGAATTAATATCTGTTGCACCTCACATGTCATATTGCATTTTAAATTATTGCACTCCCTTGTATTGCTTATCTGTGCAACACTCACATTCCCGAGACAATGGCCGGGTCCCGCCTCAGTCAAAGGAATGGGGGAATTATTACAACTGTGCGTCTCGCGCTTGCGGGGCTTTGTTTGCTTCTTTCTTCTTCGCCGAGGTGAGGAGCGGACGAATGTCGTCTTATGATCCTCGGAGTTGGGGGCATTCGCCAAAAGAGTTATTTGCCTTGTCCCTCCGTCAAATATGGTTGGCGTAGACCACCCGGACTGCGACGCTTGGGAGCTGACTTTCCATTTGGTTCTTATTGCCGAGATTGCTGACACCACGTCGGGGTAACCCTCGAGTGGAATGGATGCTCTCTCTTTTTTTGAGTGCTTTTCGGTTCATTCTTTTACGGTGACACCGGCCGGGTCTCCCGCCACCGTCATCCGTTTGAAACGTTATGCTATTATTCTGTGAACACTAACCCCCGAGTGACACCGGCCGGGTCTCCCGCCACAGTCACCCGGGTATTATTATTATTATTGTTATGATGTTATCTATGCATGCAAGTAATACATTTATTCTGTGCTATTATTATGTGGTTACCTTGTGTTACTTTGTTAATGTTGATGTCTGTAATCAAACAAAATGACTAAGAAGATAATCACCTCCCTCGACTAGATTGAGTCACGTAGTGCCACTCACCAAACACCACCAGCACAACCATGCGTCGTCCGTGTGGGCGGACCATGGCCGGGTATTTTATCAGCCTCCTTTGATGCCACTCTTTGGCAAGTCTAGTCGGTTACCATAGTTGGTCGGGGCTAGCTTGCGAAGGTTCCGGAGCTAGGCGTCGCTCATGGGTTGGGGACGTGCCGGATTCACTTCTGCATAAGGCATAGAGTTATGTCGGTGGCTATACAGGGAGTGTCTTGGTAGAGTAAACGTCTGTGGAAGTATGGGTTTGTGCTGCCGCCACGGTTGGTTCTAGTACTTCGGTACCGGCGGTACAAGCCTAGACTTCAGCGTGTGGATAAAAGTTGCAACCTCTCGAGAGTGTAAATCTGGATGTCTAGCCTTGTCCCTGGGTTATGGGACGATGTTTGGGTCAAGTCACACTATGAGTCAGTCCAGTCGAACTTGGAGAAATAATTAAGTTGAGATCAACGAACACAGGAGAGTTTGGGAGTCAAGCCAGAGTTGGCTAAGGACTCGGATAATTGAGAATTAAGCCAGAGTTGGCTAGAGGCTTGAATGCCTAGTTGTGATTATGAGTTGTCAAGTGAGAAACGTGATCTCACTTGATAACGAGAAAACACCCCTACTAAGGTAAGTAGGTAAGTTATGTCCAACCGTTAAGCTTGGACTCATCCTCGCAACCGACCTCATGCCATGTTACTTTCTGAACCATGCCATGCCATATAGATAGACCTTGCTTGTTTTTGGGCTGATGTCTTGCGAGTACATTCCATGTACTCACCTGGCTTTTCATGTGGCCAGACCCTGCTGCACCAGTCGCTGAGTACCCGCTGTACAAGAACTAGGAACCCGTATTCCAGGCAGGACCCTGTGGAATAAGGCCGCTATCGCCACGCTACTATCTACGCTTCCGCTACGACTTCCGCTAGAGACTCGATGTTAGAAAAATAATGTACATACTGTTGTGTGCGCCTGTTGCGCAAGAGCTGGAGTCTCACCCGTGTTGTAACCTTGTACCTGTTCAAACTCGAAGCCTTATGAATATATTGGTTTTGTCTTTGTTTACCAAGTTGTCATATATCCAGTGTTTCTGGGACTGGTATATGGGGTGGCTCGATCACTTGGATCGGGGTGCCACAGAGCTTGGTATCAGAGCCAAACTGCCTGTAGGATACCCTAGTTCTGGACGACGTAAAATAGAACTCGTTGTGTTGCCAAATTTTTTACCGTTTCTCTGTCTGTTTGTGCTTTTGAATTTAACGCTCACGGGTTTGATTTTGTTTCTGTCACAGATGGCAGAGTTGCTCGCCGAGACTACCGCCGTGTACGTCCCCGGCTTTTCGCAGTTTCTGAGGGAGATCTGGGCCACCTCTACCCCGGCTCACCTCCCCCGACTTACCACGTGTACCACAACCGTCTCGACAGGGCCACCGCGGAGTTCACCGCCACCGTCCGCCTTCGTCCGCAGCCCTTGTCCGCAGGGATCGAGCACGGTCTCACTTCCGGTGTCTGTACACAGGCGTCTCGAGCCATACAGGAGGCTGCAGGAGATGCCATCCTGTTCCTTCGCACCGTCGACCCCGTCATGAAGCAGTGCACCCGTTACGCCTACTTCCCGAGGTTGGCTTTAGACAACGGGGACACCCTTTTCCCCAACCCAGGTGACCCTAGCTCACCCCTCTCCGCCCTTATTCAGTACACCACCTATCTCCACCAGTACCTCCACACCACCCTTCTCCAGTTTGCCTCCCTTCGCGCCAACGTGGCCTTGGCCGAGATGACGCGAGCTTCTGGGTCCGGCGTTCCTAGTCGCCCACCTCGTCTCCCCACCTTTAGGCTCAGTTCCCTCGAGCAGATCAGGAGGGGGATTGCCCGCTACTCCTCGTCTACCGCTCCGACGCCACCTTCCCGCACTCGTAGCAGCGCTGCTCACTACTACTCGCGCTTCACCCCTGTTCGGTCTCAGCGTCGTCGCGTCCAGGCTGAGGCACCCGCCTACTCCGGAGACTCCCGTGACGACCGTACTTCACCCGACTACAGTCCCGCGGAGGAGCCCCTCGACACCGCCACGCCAGCGACACCCCTCGAGATGGAGTTCTAGACGCTCGGAGACGACATCGCTTAGTGTACCATACTTTCCGATGTATCACGCGCTTGAATAACGTAGTGGGAGAGTTGCACTCTGCAGCTTGTACCCTGTGCTTGTACCTTGTATCACGTACGAGTAGCTTGTATCTTTACCTTGCATCTTTTGTAAAATAGCGAGTGCTTGAATCTTGTAACCCCATCATCCATTGTATAACATCATGCTTGTGTTGCTTTTACAAACTGTGTTTCCATTTGGTTCTTCCTTGGATGTTACACCTCCCCCATATGGATGCTCATGATACGCGCCATTACATGCATCAGTCCAGGATGAGGCCCAATAATGGTGCGAGTGGCAGCCAAGGAACCCCGGTTCGTCGTTCCGCACGACAAGCTGGCGAGGATCCCGAGCCTCCGCAACCACCTCCTCCTCCACCAAATCAGGAACCAAGTCCAAGTCAGTTTATGATGATGATGGATGAACGCCACAACCAGCATCTGACACAGATCATGAGAGAGTTTGGCACATACATGCAAGCCCGTAATGTTCCACCCCCAGGCCGCTCAAAGCTGCAAGACTTCCAGCGCACACAACCGCCCAAGTTCGCATATGCTGATGACCCACTTGAGGCTGATGATTGGCTCCGTGCTATGGGAAAGAAACTGGAACTCGCTCGCGTGGACGAGCAGGACCAAGTGCCCTTCGCCACCCACTACCTTGAGGGCCCCGCCAGCATTTGGTGGGACAACCAAAAGAATGCTAGAGGCGATGGACCCCCTGTCACTTGGGCAGAATTTCAGGAAGCATTCCGCAGGGCCTATATCCCTCAAGTCTCATAAAGATGAAACAACAGGAATTTCTGGCACTTACTCAAGGCAGCAAGTCCATCAGCGAATATCTGACCAAGTTCAACAACCTTGCTCGCTATGCACCCGAGGACATCAACACAGAGGAAAAGAAGAAAGACAGGTTCCTTCATGGGATGCATCAGACTATAAAAACTCAGCTGAGTGTTCTGCAGTTTCCAGACTTCCAGTCCATGATCAACACGGCACTAATCTCAGAAAAGGAGCACCGCTCAATCTACGACTCCCACAAGAGGAAGTTCGAGCCCCGTAAGAACCAGCATGAAGGAGGTCTTCAAAGCCACGCACATGGCAGCCCAACAATCATACTTCAGCTCCTCAGAACTCTTGGAACCAGCCCAAGAAGGAAGGATATCCCCGGGAAGGATTCTATCACAAGCGCCCCTCGTGGACGATTGTAAGAGGGAGAACTCCTGTTTCAAGTGCGGCAAGACAGGACACTACATCAAGGATTGCCCCCTCCACAACGGCAACAACAACAACTCCAGCAACAACCACCCCGCGGGTGCGATCAAGCCACCTCAAGTTGCCCGGTTCACCACATGTCAGCAGAGGAAGCGTATGAAGCTTCAGACGTAGTGCTTGGTACGTGTACTATCAACACTAAACCCGCGCTGATTTTATTCGATTCTGGAGCTTCCCACTCTTTCATCTCTAAGGATTTTGTTGCCAAACACCGCTTTTCTGTTTCCCCTTTGGGCCATCTTTTGGTGATACAAACCCCTGCCTCTGAGATGAAAACAAACACCATGTGTCAAGATCTGACAATCAGCATCAATCAAGTGAAATTTCCCGCTCAGCTCTGCACTCTCAATGTGCCCGGTCTCGACGCCATCCTGGGTATGGATTGGTTAGTCCAGCATGCAGCTCAGATCGACTGTGCAACTAGAGCCGTTACTCTCACAACCCGGAAGGCATCCGTACCACCTATGTGCCAAATAAGCCTCACCAGATAAATGCAAAGATGTTTCTTGCTCAAGCCCCAGAGATAGGGGAAGTGTATGTGGTCAGTGAATACCCGGATGTTTTTCCAGATGAGTTACCCGGAATGCCCCCGGACCGTGATATTGAATTTGCAATTGAAGTTGTACCGGGAACAAACCCAATATTCAAGAAACACTACCGTATGACAAGTCCCGAGCTAGTGGAACTGAAGAAACAGCTTGACGAACTAATCCAGAAGAAATTCATCCGCCCGAGCATTTCACCGTGGGGATCACCGGTTTTGTTTGCCAAGAAGAGCGATGGTACCCTCCGATTATGCATCGACTATCGCGCTCTCAATGATGTCACCATCAAGAACAAGTACCCACTCCCGAGAATCAATGATTTATTCGACCAACTCCGTGGTGCCCGAGTATTCTCCAAGATTGATCTCCGCACGGGTTACTATCAGCTGAAGATCGGGAAAGCGATATTCCCAAGACCGCCTTTACCACGAGATATGGACTGTATGAGTGCACAGTTATGTCCTTCGGTCTAACCAATGCTCCAGCCTACTTCATGGGCATGATGAACAAGGTATTCATGGAGTATCTCGACAAGTTTGTTGTGGTGTTTATCGACGACATCTCATCTACTCCAAAAATGAGGAGGAGCACGCCGAACACCTCAGAATGGTTCTTGGAAGAATGCGTGAGCAACAACTCTATGCCAAGTACAGCAAATGCCAGTTCTGGTTAAAGGAAGTGGAATTCCTAGGACATGTATTATCTGGAGCCGGTGTGGCTGTAAACCCCAACAAAATCTCCGATGTGTTAAACTGGAAGACTCCCACCAATGTGTCAGAAATCAGGAGCTTTCTAGGATTGGCTGGTTACTACCGAAGATTTATTGAGAACTTCTCCAAGATAGCCAAGCCTATGACGGAATTGTTGAAGAAGAATCGCAAGTATGCATGGACAGACGAGTGTGAAGAGAGTTTCAACGAGTTGAAGACCCGGTTAACCACAGCCCCAATTCTGGTATTGCCCGATGATGCCAAGGATTTTACAGTATACTGTGATGCCTGCAGAAATGGGCTAGGGGCCGTACTCATGCAAGAAGGAAAAGTCATCGCATATGTGTCAAGGCAACTCAAGACCCATGAACTCAACTATCCCACCCACGACTTGGAGTTAGCCGCCGTCATACTAGCTCTGAAGACTTGGCGACATCATCTTATTGGTCGAAGATGCGAGATTTACACGGACCACAAAAGCTTGAAGTATATCTTCACCCAGCCCGACCTCAATCTAAGGCAAAGAAGATGGCTAGAAGTGATCAAGGACTACGACCTTGGGATCCATTATCATCCCGGAAAGGCCAACGTGGTAGCCGATGCTCTAAGCAGGAAGCCCCCTAAAATGCGGCCAAGTCTGGGGAAAGAGTTCGCGAAGCTAAACTTGTGCGTGGGAAACAAGGCCTATTTAAGCACCTTGGAGGTAAAGCCAGACCTGGAGGAAGAAATAAAGACCGAGCAGGCCAACGACCCCGGCCTAGGCAAGATCAAGGCCAAGATGCCGCTGGGTCAGGCCAAGGAATTTTCCATGGACAGCCAAGGAGTACTCCGCTTCGGTACCCGCCTTTGTGTACCCTACAAGACCCCACTAATACAGCAGATCCTCAGGGAAGCCCACGAGTCTGCCTATTCCATTCACCCGGGAGGCACCAAAATGTACCAAGACTTGAGGCAAACATTCTGGTGGTCCGGTATGAAGAAGGATATCGCCTACTACGTCGCAAGCTGCAATGTATGTAACCTAGTGAAGGCCGAGCATCAGAAACCCGCCGGATATCTCCAACCCCTTAAGATACCCGAGTGGAAATGGGACAACATAAGCATGGATTTCATTGTCGGACTTCCTAAATCCAGCCGAGGGAATGATTCTATCTGGGTCATTGTCGACCGTTTGACGAAGGTATCTCACTTTATCCCCGTCAAGACTACATACCGCTCGGACCAGCTGGCACAACTCTATGTGAACAAGATTGTCAAACTCCACGGAGTCCCGAAGACCATTGTGTCGGATAGAGGTACCCAATTTACCTCCAAATTTTGGACGAGCCTACATCATGCCATGGGAACGAAGTTATCCTTCAGCACCGCCTATCACCCTCAGACAGACGGCCAAACCGAGCGAGTCAATCAAATTTTAGAGGATATGCTCCGCTCGTGTGTGCTCGCTTATGGAGCAGGATGGGAGGATAGCCTACCGTATGCAGAGTTCTCGTACAACAACAGCTACCAAGGCAGCCTGAAGATGTCCCCTTTGAAGCACTGTATGGGAGGAAATGCCGAACCCCGTTAAACTGGTCTGAAGTTGGAGACCGCAAGATCTTTAAGCCCGATGATTTGATGAAGGCAGAAAAGCAAGTACGTCTGATTCGGGACCGGCTCAAGGCAGCGCAATCCCGCCAGAAAAGTTATTACGACCGGCGACACCGTCAGATTCACTTCGAAGAAAACGACTATGTCTATCTTCGAGTAACACCCCTCAAGGGCCTGAAAAGATTCCACATGAAAGGAAAGCTTGCCCCAAGATTCATTGGACCTTTCAAGATTTTGGCAAAGAAAGGATCAGTAGCCTACCAGCTGGAACTGCCAGAGGAATTGGCTGGAGTACACGACGTCTTCCACGTATCCCAGCTAAGGAAGTGCATCTCACCCCCGACCAAGCAGGCTGACTTTAAGGAACTAGAGTTGAGCCACGAACTGACTTACGAGGAACACCCCGTCAGAATCTTGGATGAGTCAGAACGCCGCACTCGCAGCAAGGTCACCAAGTTCTACAAGGTTCAGTGGGACAAGCACACAGAGGAAGAAGCAACCTGGGAACGCGAAGATTTGCTAAAGACAGAATATCCGTATCTATTCAACGAGCAACAGGAATCTCGAGGACGAGATTCATCTTAAGGGGGGAAGGTCTGTAACACCCTGAATTTTGGCCTTTTCAAAAAAATTCTTTGAAAATCTATTATTGGATTTTTGGGAATTAATATTCCTTTTGTGTTCGCTGCTATTTTAAATTCTCAAACTTTTACCAAATCTTGTCCAAGTTTGGGATCTTGTGTTTTGGATTCCCTCCCACTTGGTGAACATGTTGCTGGCTCATTTCACCCAAAATGTTATTTCTATATTTTCCTTTATTTTAATTACCAAAATTCCTTTATTGTGACTTTACAAAGGGAGTACCCTAAATGTCTTTCCTAAAATTCTGCAAAAATTAGGGGATGACCCCTGGGCATTATATAGCCCAAATATGCAAAAACATTTGATACCTTGTTTACAAAATTTTGGAGTAACTCCCCACTTTAGTTTCTGCCTGTTCCCTTCTTATTTTTCCAAATGCAAAGCAAACATTTTATTTCTTGTGAGCCAAGGCCCTAGACACAACCACAATGGACACACACACCTCAGGGAATTTTATGAACCCATTTACATTTGGTTTACTTCATCAAAACAACATTTCACCTTTTGGCCAGAACTGTTTTTTCAAAATATCCTATAGACCAACTTTTGAATTTGCAAAAAACATAGTCAGGAAAGTTGTTGGGTTTTACATTTGGCGCACAGTGGTGAAAACCTCACCTCAATTGGAGCTCTGAGCTGAGAGAAACGTCCACTTGCAGTTTCTGGCATGCCCAGAACGGCGATCACCGCCGGCAGAGACGTGCCAGGTGGCGCCGCCCTTTCCTGGTCGTCGCCGTTCTGCTCCCCTACCCTCCTAACCGTGCCCAGCATGCACGCCTTCACTCCCCTCACCTCACCACAGCCACGCGTCGCCGGAAGAACGCCGGACGGCGGCCGCGCCAGGCGCTAGCCGACGCACCGTCCAAACCCTGTGCCGCCGGGACCCTCCTGTCAGCGCCATCTCCGCCGCACGGACCGGTCCGTCGCCGGAGATTATCCTCGTGCGTCCTCCTGTGCCACCGGTTTCATGACGCACCGCCACCGTCGCCTCCACGCGAAGCTGACACCTCGCCGCGGCATTGATGAAGGCCACCGTGCGGGGACGCTATAAGAAGCCACCCCGGCCACCGCTGAGCACCGCACCACCTCTCCCACCCCCTCAGTCGCCCTCCACCCCAGCCTCGAGCCCAGAGGAGCTAGCCCTCGCCGGGATCGAGCCCTCCCGAGCCGCACTGCCCACCGCACCATTCGCTCACCCTAGCCCTCCCCCGGTCGATTAACCCTACCAGTAGCCTCCCTAGATCACGGCGATGACGATGCCGTGCTCGCCAGGGTGAATGGTGGCCGGAGACGCCGTGTCCATCATCGACCGCAAGCAGCCGCCGCCGGAGAAGACGCACTGGTGCCGCCCGAGCTCCCCATCAAGCTCGAGTGCGCCGACGAGCTGCGCAACCTCTCCCTGAACCTCCCTGCATCCTCGCCCACCCCTCTGCCTCGCCCTAGCCGCCGGAAAAGCTCGCCGGTGAGTTCGCCGGAGCATCGCCGGATTTCTTTTATTTTTCCGCGCGTGAGAAGAAAACGGTTCGGGATTTATGAGTCACTGACAGTGGGACCCACTGTCAGGTTTTTAAACATTTCCGAATCGTTTTTCTGTTTGGATTTTCTGTTTTATTTTTCTAATGGAAATTGGCAGAAATTAAACCAAACTTTGAAAGGTCATTTCTCCCTGGAAAATGGTCAGAAAAATATGAAACCAATTTTGTTGGCTTAGTTTGAATTTTCTCTTTCAAATGGAACCAGAAAAGAATTATTTGGAATTTATTTTTCTGCCATTTATTTAAATACCCTAGGGGTAGTTTTGATGCATTTGTGTCTTGTTCTTTTAGATTCGAACCTCTCCGACGGATTAGGAGTTACCTCTGAACCCGAAGGCAAGCCACCAACCCAATTTCAAACTTGGTCGAACTTAGGAATTATTTGACTGCTGAATTAATATCTGTTGCACCTCACATGTCATATTGCATTTTAAATTATTGCACTCCCTTGTATTGCTTATCTGTGCAACACTCACATTCCCGAGACAATGGCCGGGTCTCCCGCCTCAGTCAAAGGAATGGGGGGAATTATTACAACTGTGTGTCTCACGCTTGCGGGGCTTTGTTTGCTTCTTTCTTCTTCGCCGAGGTGAGGAGCGGACGAATGTCGTCTTATGATCCTCGGAGTTGGGGGCATTCGCCAAAAGAGTTATTTGCCTTGTCCCTCCGTCAAATATGGTTGGCGTAGACCACCCGGACTGCGACGCTTGGGAGCTGACTTTCCATTTGGTTCTTATTGCCGAGATTGCTGACACCACGTCGAGGTAACCCTCGAGTGGAATGGATGCTCTCTCATTTTTTTGAGTGCTTTTCGGTTCATTCTTTTACAGTGACACCGGCCGGGTCTCCCGCCACCGTCATCCGTTTGAAACGTTATGCTATTATTCTGTGAACACTAACCCCCGAGTGACACCGGCCGGGTCTCCTGCCACAGTCACCCGGGTATTATTATTATTATTGTTATGATGTTATCTATGCGTGCAAGTAATACATTTATTCTGTGCTATTATTATGTGGTTACCTTGTGTTATTTTGTTAATGTTGATGTCTGTAATCAAACAAAATGACTAAGAAGATAATCACCTCCCTCGACTAGATTGAGTCACGTAGTGCCACTCACCAGACACCACCAGCACAACCATGCGTCGTCCGTGTGGGCGGACCATGGCCGGGTATTTTATCAGCCTCCTTTGATGCCACCTCTTTGGCAAGTCTAGTCGGTTACCATAGTTGGTCGGGGCTAGGCTTGCGAAGGTTCCAGAGTTAGGCGTCGCTCATGGGTTGGGGATGTGCCGGATTCACTTCTGCATAAGGCATAGAGTTATGTCGGTGGCTATACAGGGAGTGTCTTGGTAGAGTAAACGTCTGTGGAAGTATGGGTTTGTGCTGCCGCCACGGTTGGTTCTAGTACTTCGGTACCGGCGGTACAAGCCTAGACTTCAGCGTGTGGATAAAAGTTGCAACCTCTCGAGAGTGTAAATCTAGATGTCTAGCCTTGTCCCTGGGTTATGGGACGATATTTGGGTCAAGTCACACTATGAGTCAGTCCAGTCGAACTTGGAGAAATAATTAAGTTGAGATCAACGAACACAGGAGAGTTTGGGAGTCAAGCCAGAGTTGGCTAAGGACTCGGATAATTGAGAATTAAGCCAGAGTTGGCTAGAGGCTTGAATGCCTAGTTGTGATTATGAGTTGTCAAGTGAGAAACGTGATCTCACTTGGTAATGAGAAAACACCCCTACTAAGGTAAGTAGGTAAGTTATGTCCAACCGTTAAGCTTGGACTCATCCTCGCAACCGACCTCATGCCATGTTATTTTCTGAACCATGCCATGCCATATAGATAGACCTTGCTTGTTTTTGGACTGATGTCTTGCGAGTACATTCCATGTACTCACCTGGCTTTTCATGTGGCCAGACCCTGCTGCACCCGTCGCTGAGTACCCGCTGTACAAGAACTAGGAACCCGTATTCCAGGCAGGACCCTGTGGAATAAGGCCGCTATCACCACGCTACTATCTACGCTTCCGCTACGACTTCCGCTAGAGACTCGATGTTAGAAAATAATGTACATATTGTTGTGTGCGCCTGTTGCGCAAGAGCTGGAGTCTCACCCGTGTTGTAACCTTGTACCTGTTCGAACTCGAAGCCTTATGAATATATATGGTTTTGTCTTTGTTTACCAAGTTGTCATATATCCAGTGTTTCTGGGACTGGTATATGGGGTGGCTCGATCACTTGGATCGGGGTGCCACACACACCCCTCGTCGACGATTCAAGCTGGGGGCCGGAAGCAGATTACTTGGAGACCGGCCACGTCATCCTGTTTGGATCCATCAACATCTTCGTTGGCTTCATCGGTGGCAGGTCCATTAGCTCGGTCCAAGAAGGCGACTCAGTAGAAGAAGTAGCCAATGATGGGGAAGAATCCATGGAAAGCATGGACTCGCAAGAGTTTGGGTCCATCGTACCTGCCTTTAAAGAAAGTTGCTGGGGTTGCCCACCAGAAATCGCATTATCACCAGATCGAAGACGGCGCAAGTCGCGGTTTACACGACCGGAGGAGCAGGTGCATCAGGAACTGCTGGAGAAGCCGAGGCATCGGCACCCCCGAGCAACCCACTTCTTGTCCCTGTGTCAGCCACTAACGCCGCCCTCCGTGCAACAGAAATTGAGGCCGCCAGGGCCGAGCTCCTGTATGAGGTTCGAAGGATGGAAGAAGAGCGCCGCAGGCTCGATCAGATAAACCAAGGGATCCAACAGGAGCGGCAAAGGGTAGCCGCGCTGGCTGCGACTCAACGACAGGTTGACCGCAAACACAACTGCGCGCGACTCAACCAACAGTGGAAATCCCGCTTACTCCAGCCGCGGGAGCGGGAATCCAGACATTGCGGAAGGATGGGGACCAACAAATCAAGAGACCCAGCAACAACCAAGGAGGTTTCACACCCCGCAGGGCCATTACCAAAACCCTGTCGATAATATGTATGTGCGGCTAATATCTTGACTCAGATGGTACCAACAGGCGATGACCCGGTCAATGCTGAGGCGCGGCGCGCGATTCAGATGCTAAGTACAGCAGTCCTGCAACAAGCCAATAGGGCAGAAGCCGAAGCACAGCTGCCCCTCGTACCAGCCAATCACAGGATTGCAGCAGAAAGAAGCGTCCAAAGCAGGCCACCAGAGAACATATCAGGAGTCGCACAGAGGCAGCAGGAGCAAGTCGCAGAAGCGCAGGCGAATATGCCAGTGATGCAAACGCGGCCCGCAGAAGTCAACAATCCAACGGGCACATCCACAACCCTGTCCTCGCGGCTCAAGGGCCCAGCATGTTTTACTGAAAAGATCAGATTGGAACCTTTTCCTGAAGATTTCAAAGGGCCACGCAAGGTGGCGAACTATAACGCCAGCATGGATCCAACCACCTGGCTGAACAATTACGAGATGGGGATGAGCATTTTGAACGCCTCAGAGGAAATATGTGCAAGGTACCTCAACATGATGCTAGAAGGTGCAGCGCACATATGGCTGCAAAATTTGCCTCCCAACTCTATAAATACTTGGGAGGAACTGAAGGATGCTTTCGTTAAGAACTTCCAAGGAACTTGCAAGCGACTCTGCAATATAGAAGATCTCGAGCGTTGTGTCCAGAAGGAAGGCGAGTCAAGTCGCCATTGGATGAAAAGGGTGGCAGAAATAATACACTCCTCAGATAATATACCACCAAGCTCAGCCGTCCTGTAATGGAGAAAAACTGCAAGTTTGAGCCGCTGATTCATAAGCTGGGTCGCATGAAAGATAAAGTCAAGAGCCTCAGCGAGGTAATGGCTGCGGCTAACAAATATGCCGGCTCGGATAAAACCAGAGACGCGTCAGACGGAGAGAAGAGGAGGTTGCTGCCAAAGGAAAGAAAACTCCAACAAGCCCCAGCAGCAGCAAACAAGCCACAACAACGCGAATCAAAACAAACGCAAAAACGAAGATGGTTACTCAGGGCTCGTCGCCAATACGCGTGGAGGATTCAGAGGCCAGCGAGGAAGGGGTCGAGGATACGGCTCCCGTCCAATCAATATGGAAGAAGTTTTTAATCGGCCGTGCGACCTTCATGCAACAGGTGATGGACGGCCAGCGGACCATACCAAGGCACAATGCACTATTACAAGAAGTGGAAAGAAGAAAGCCAGCACAACAGGGGAAATTCCCACGAAGGAAACCCTGGTACGGCTCATGACGCAAATGTTGGGCAGCACAGCACGAACCACCCCAGGCAAACGGGGCAGTATCACACAATAGTTATCGACACCTCCAAAAGGGAAGAGAAATTGAGTCGCAGGAGTCAACAGGTGAACGCCGTGATACCAGCAACGCCCAATTGGCTAAGGTGGTCCGAGCACACAGTAACTTGGAGTCGCGACGATCACCCGCCACAAGTACGGGAACCTGGCAAGTTGGCTGGTTGTGGCACCGTACGTAGCAGGATACAAGCTGACCAAAGTGCTTATGGATGGAGGAAGCAGCATTAATATCTTGTACTACGATACGTTCCAGCGTCTAGGACTCAAGGATTCCAGCCTGCAGCCCACGTCAACCGTGTTTCACGGCATTGTCCCAGGAAGGTCCGCACAGCCAGCGGGGAAAATAACCCTAGGGGTAACTTTTGGGACAGAAGAGAACTTCAGAAGCGAGTTCCTATGTTTCGAAGTGGTAAAATTCCAAAGCCCATATCACGCCTTGTTTGGAAGAAGAGCTTTTGCTAAGTTTATGGCCAGGCCATGCTACGTGTACCTACAGTTGAAGATACCAGGACCAAAAGGGGTCATCACAGTGTACGGAGATAGAGAAAAAGCGATAGAATGTGAAGAAGGAGATGCGGCCTTCGCAGAATCTGCCTGTGCCGCGGAAGAGCTAAAAGGTTATAAGTCGCAGGTGGACCCAAATGACATGAGCGTAGTTACCACGCCGTCTGCCGAGCCACCAATGAAATTCAAAGCGGCCCAGGAACCAAGCAGATAAATCTTGTTCCTGGCGACTCATCCAAGCAAACCAGCATTGGAGCACACATGGAAGAAGAGCAGGAGAAGGCTCTCGTCGCTTTCCTTCAGGAAAATAAGGACATCTTCGCATGGAAACCGTCAGATATGCCAGGGGTACCAAGAGAATTAGCAGAACATAGCCTCAAAGTGAACCCTGCGGCTAAACCAGTGAAGCAGCCACTACGGCGTTTCCACGATGATAGAAGAAAGGCAATAGGGAGGAAATAGCTCGCTACTGGCTGCAGGATTCATCACGGAGGTATACCATCCGGAGTGGGTGGCAAACCCAGTCTTGGTTATGAAAAAGAACGGTACGTGGCGAATGTGCGTTGATTACACCAGTCTTAACAAAGCTGTCCAAAGGATCCATTTGCTTTGCCGCGAATCGACCAAGTGATTGATTCAACTGCTGGGTGCGAGCTGTTATGCTTTTTGGATGCCTATTCAGGCTACCATCAAATCAAGATGAAGAGGGAGGACCAAGAAAAGACGTCCTTCATCACACCCTTTGGAGCTTTTTGTTATGTCAGCATGCCCTTTGGGTTGAAGAACGCAGGTGCGACTTACCAAAGATGCATTCAGAATTGTCTACATGAGCAAATAGGTCGCAACGTTCACGCCTACGTGGATGATATTGTGGTTAAGTCGCAAGTTGGCCAGGATCTTATTAGTGACCTGGCAGAGACATTCACAAATCTCAGAAAATACAACATGAAGCTCAACCCCACAAAGTGCGTCTTTGGAGTACCAGCAGGAAAGCTATTGGGTTCATAGTATCAGAAAGAGGCATTGAGGCCAACCCTGACAAGATAAAGGCCGTGATGGATCTCCAAAAGCCAGAAAAGATAAAAGATGTGCAGCGACTTACCGGTTGCGTCGCAGCTTTGAGTCGCTTTATATCAAGATTGGGAGAGAAAGCACTACCTTTGTACAGATTGTTGAAAAAATCAGACACCTTCGTTTGGGATGCAGAGGCCGACGAAGCTCTAACAGCCTTGAAACATCAATTGACAAATGCTCCAGTTCTGGCGGCTCCAAAGGATAAAGAGCCCATGCTACTATACATAGCGGCAAATTCCCGCGCTGTGAGCGCTGTCATGGTTGTGGAGAGACAAGAACCCGGAAAGGAATACCCTGTCCAGAGACCAGTATATTACGTGAGCGAAGTCCTCACAGCTTCCAAACAGCGTTACCCACAGTGGCAGAAGTTGGTGTTTGGAGTGTTCATGGCGAGTCGCAAGCTGAAGCACTACTTCCAAGAACATCCAATAACTGTGGTTAGTTCAGCACCGTTAGCAGATATCATCCGTAATCGAGAAGCTACTGGAAGAGTCGCTAAGTGGGCGATCGAGTTGGGACCACATCACATCAGTTACGAGCCGCGCACATCAATTAAGTCGCAAGCCCTCGCAGATTTTATCAACGATTGGACAGAAATCCAAGTCGCTCCTAGCATGGCAGAAACCAAATACTGGACCATGCATTTTGATGGGTCAAGACAGTTGCAAGGCTCGGGGGCTGGAGTTGTTCTAACATCCCCAAGGGAGACAAGCTGCGGTATGTGCTACAGATACACTTCAACTGCACAAATAACGTGGCAGAGTATGAGGCACTGCTTCATGGTCTACGTATAGCAAAGGAGATGAACATCAGTCGCATACGCTGTTTTGGCGATTCAGACTTGGTGGCACAGCAGGTCTCTGGAACGTGGGACAGCAAGGATGCGAATATGGCTGCATACAGAAGAGAGGTGGACAGAATTGCTGGACATTTCACTGGATACCAAGTTGAACATATTGATCGGAGACAAAACGAAGCTGCAGATGCCCTGTCTCGACTTGGATCCAATAGACAGTCAGTCCCACCCAATGTTTTCCTGGATGAACTGCACAATCCATCAGTCAAACCTCCAGCAGAGATTGACATTGCAGAGCCAGAGGACGATTCAACTTTAGTCGCAGCCCTGCATGAACAGCCAGGATGGACAGAGCCATACATGGCATATTTAAGTCGCGGAGTGCTGCCAGACGATGAGATTGAGGCGCGCAAAATCATACGGCGATCAAAGGCCTATACAATCATCAACAACGAATTATACAAGCGCAGCGTGTCAGGAGCATTCCAAAGATGTGTCTCACCAGAAGAGGGACGAAAAATCTTGCACGAAATTCATTCAGGCGATTGTGGCCATCATGCTTCGTCAAGATCTTTGGTGGCAAAGGCGTTCCGACATGGATTCTTCTGGTTAACAGCATTAGCAGATGCAGAGCAAATTGTCAGAGTGTGCGACGGATGTCAAAGATACGCTAGGCAAGATCATATGCCAGCTCAAGCACTTCGCACAATACCCATCACATGGCCTTTTGCCGTATGGGGTTTTGACATGGTAGGGCCCTTCAGACGGTCTTCAAATGGAAAAACTCACCTCCTGGTCATGGTGGACAAATTCACAAAGTGGATAGAAGCAGAACCTGTGGGAGATTGCGAGGCTGAAACAGCAGTCAAGTTCTTGAAGAAGGTCATATTCCGCTTTGGGTACCCCCATAGTATCATTACAGACAACGGGAGCAACACCTCTGAAGGGCTACACAGATATTTTGCGCAACAATGGGATAAGATTGGACCTCACGTCAGTAGCACACCCGCAGAGCAATGGACAAGCTGAGCGAGCTAACCAGGAAATTCTCCATGGAATTAAGCCGCGCCTTATTGAAAAGGTCGAAGCATCTCCAGGATGTTGGGTGGAGGAATTGCCAGCAGTACTGTGGAGCTTAAGAACAACCCCTAACAGATCCACAGGTTTACACCATATTTATGGTCTATGGAGCAGAAGCAGTCATGCCCAGCGATATCATACATGATTCACCAAGAGTTGCGGCTTACATCGAGACAGATAATGAGATAGCTCGGCAAGACTCGGTGGACACATTAGAAGAGGTTAGAGACTTGGCAGCATCAAGGTCAGCGGTATATCAACAAGACTTGCGACGCTATCATGCCAGACGCATCAAAACCCGCACCTTTCAAGAAGGCGACCTAGTACTGCGACTTAAACAAGATCACAAGGGAATGCATAAGCTGTCCTCTCCATGGGAAGGACCCTACATCATCAGCAAGAAGCTAAACAATGGGTCGTACTATCTGCTGGATGTAAGGGAAGAAAGCAGCGAACGCCATGATTTCGAGGATCGTCTCGAGGCACCTCGCCCTTGGAACGTCGCACACCTGCGACCGTACTATACATAAGAAAAGGCTAATTAGAGCCAAGCATCATCCTTTCCAGCTTTATAGCTGAGTATCATCACAGCCACTCAGGGCTAGAACTTCAACTTTGGTCGCCACCTAGGCGCGACCTATGCAACATCTGATCGCCACCCAGGCGCGATCGACCCTTGTATCAGAAACCGGCTGCCACCTAGGCGCGGCCGTAAACTTTGTATCATTTCTGGTCGCCACCTAGGCGCGACCGACCCCATGTATCACCATGGATCGCCACCTACGCGCGATCCAACCCTATGTATAACACTCGGTTGCCACCAAGGCGCGACCTTATGTGTCATCATAATCAAAGCTTATCATAGCTTAGCCTATCATGGCCATATCATTATGTTTCTTGGGGCTTTGTTACCCTGAAACAGCCAACTTATTGGCAATTATCAAATTTACCTTAAGTTGGATTGCTACTCGCATTATGTGGCCAAAGTACTGGGGTGTGGCGTCAATCGAGCTTGATTGCCTATCATGGCCGCTCTCGACCCTGAACACACATGTTCCTAGGAAATACTGAGTCGCGCGAGTGCCCACTTAAGGATTCAGATGGCCTAACGAGAGGTCGATGTACTGCTTATAGTACGGCAACACCAATTACAATTACTTGTATCTTAACAATTGTTTTATTCATGATATCAAGTTACAGGTGACGACCTTCAAACTCTGAGAAGAATTGAGATGATTATCACGTTACATCCTCTCAATCCTTGGGGGCTACATCATATTATCATCAAAAATTTGAAGATGGATCGTCATCAAGTTTTGAAGCTATCAGGCTACTCTAACAAAGAAGCTCACGAAGTCAGATGATCTCCAGGTGCGAGTCAAGGCCAATCCAGCACAATTATAAGTCGCGAAATAAGGAAAAGCGCGGCCTAAACATTCAAGATCAAGAAATCCTATGAAGTTCAGGCCACGCTTGGGGGCTAATGTCGGGGGAATGATTAACCCGCGACTTATTCGAATTTAACAAACACGACTTAAGGTTGCGCTATCATTGTTGGGCCACGTGAAAGATGGGCCAATCTCGCATCGTGACTCGATGAAGGAAAGCTCCAGAAGGTCGGTGCAAACTTGCCTTGGAAGACAAGAAAGATAATCAGGCTTCGTGTAGAACTCTTGTAACCTGACGAGCCTCTGTGTATATAAAGAGGACTCGCAGGACTTAGAGAAGGTCAAGCCCTTAAACCCTAGCTCATACGGCGAGTACCAGATCGGATCGCCTCCATTGTAACACCTCGATTATCATATCAATACCAATCTAGGGTAGGCAGGAAGTAGGTCTTTTACCTCACATTGAGGGGGCCGAACCTGGGTAAATCTGTGTTGATCTTTGTTCCTGCGATCCCAAGCTCGGAGATGCTTAACTCGCGTAATCCCACACCTACGAAGTCATCTATGACACTTGACGTGACAAACCCACGACAGAGATGGCAGCAAAAGCAGATAAAGTCATCAAGGAGTGCACAATGATGCCCATGGACGCAACACGGGAGGAGATGTTGACCTTCCAGTACTTCACCTGGTAGGAAACACTTTGACCGCAGCAGATCAGGGCAACACTCGAAGAGCGTAAAAAGCAAGCTAGCTTGTCGAGTGCGCGCAGAAGACAGCTCTCCCTGAGCTCCACCGGGCGGGCAGACACAAGACCCAGATCAAGGTTGTCACACCTCTCGCAGGATGAGAGGGCGGCACTCACCCGCAACTAGGCAACTCTTTCATGACATACGATGAAGAGGGAGTGCCAGTACCCAAAATAGCCGCGGGTGCTCTCTTTACTGCTGCAGCATATCTAGAGGCAATCAAGCCTCCAGCAGATGACCCCAATGCAAAACTACATCACCAACAGATCAAATCACTCGCCTTAGCAGCAAAGGCCATACGCCAAATTCCAACAGCTCCAGGAGGGAGTCGAGATCGTGCCATCGTTGACACACGTCGTGAAGAGCATAATCGTGGTCGCCGCCACCACTCGAAGGAAAGAAGCAACTCGCGTCGGCACAGGTCCAAGAGCAGATCATGCAGATCTTACAGTAGCGACTCGTACTCTGATCAAGAGCCTCAATCATGCGGGCTCCGTGCTTCACTCGACGCGTCCGCGAGACACGAATGCCCAAAGGGTTCAAACTCACATCTGAACAACCCAAATACACGGGTCGACAGGAACCTTCAGGATGACTGGAAGACTACAGACTGGCTGTCTCGTGCCAGCGTGGTACGAACACCACAGCCATGCAATACATACGACTCATGCTCGAAGGCACAGCCCGCGACTGGCTCAAGGCTCTACCTCCATCAACGTACGACTCGTGGAATCACTTCCGCACAGACTTCATTAAAAACGTCGAGCCTCTATGTGAGCGCCCAAAAACGTTTGAGGAGCTACGAGCTTGCGTCCAACGATGAGACAAAACGTTGAGGTCATACATCCGACGATGGACTGTGATACGCAACTCAGTCGGAGTAATCTCAGAGGATATGGCCATGGATGCCTTCATCATGGGCCTCGCCAGGCGAGACTTCAAAGAAGCACTCGGACACCAAAAGCCAACCTCTATGGCTAACCTCCTGAAGATTGCGACTGAGTGGGCAGACGAAGAAGACATGGCGCGCACCACACGTGGGTCCTCACCCCATGACAATCAAGAAGGTGGCAGTCGAAGCCGCAGAGACTCGTACAGAGGCGACCGAAGGCGCAAGCGTTCAAAACGTCACTACGACGACGACAGACCCAAGTTCATGGCGGCTGGATTCTCCACACCCCGCAACGACCAAGACATAAGCGGCCGACGGTCAGAAGATCGATGGGACAGTCGAGATGATCGACGAGACGGTCGAGACGATCGCCGAGACAGTCGAGACCGCGGCCAATGCAGCGACAGCTACAAGAGGAAAGACAGGCGCAAGTCACGTTCTGGCGCACAATCTGAGTGATCATTCGAAGAAAAGATGGATGCTGATTGTAGATTCCACCTGTACAAGGGGGAAGACAGAAAACTGCGCTCCAATCACTCGATGAGAAACTGCAGGGAGTTCGACCAAATGGCAATAGATTACATAAATCTTAGAAAGGCAACAGCCGCGCCCGTGCCTCAACCAAACAATGTGCCCGTTCTGATGGCACCACCTCCACCACCACAGCCTCACGCAGGCGGAAACATCGCGGGTGCCATACAACCTGTACCTCGGGTGGACGAACCTCAGTACCCTCCACCCCAAGGGCAGATGTACATGATACAGAAAGGTCGCCCTTCCAACAGGGAGCAAAAACTTCGCACTCGACAAGTAAACATGGCGGTCATGTCACCTCCTGCTGTAACTGAATTCTTGAAGGGATCAGAAACTGCGATAAGTTTCAGCAGAGAGGATCACCCACCATCGGTGGTTCGTCCAGGGCACTCCGCCCTGGTACTCGACGCCCAAATTGGAGGTTACGCCATGTCCAAGGTCTTCATGGATGGTGGCAGCGACATAAATATAATCTTCGCAGATACGCTCCGCAAAATGAACAGGTCAGTCGAAAACCTGCCAAAATCCTCAAATACCTTCCACGGTATCGTCCCAGGCAAAACAATAAGCCCAAAAGGCACCATACAACTCGATGTAACGTTCGGGACAAGAACCACTTCAGGACAGAGTCGATCGAGTTCGAGGTCGTCGACTGGAAGTCACAATACCATGCCATACTTGGACGACCGACGTTTGCTCGGTTCATGGCGGTCCCACACTATGCATACCTCCAGCTGAAAATGCCTGGACCAAAAGGAGTAATCACAGTCAAAGGAAATTTCCAAAAGTCCGACTCTTGCGACCGAGAGTTTAGCAAAATCTCTGAGATGTTCGGCATGGAAGCAACACTCGCCGACCTAGCGGTCTCCAACGATCGAACACTTATGCCGGAGCACAAAAAGGTGGCAGTCGACAGAGCATTCAACGCCTCCAATGACACAAGGTCGCATCAGGTGCACCCGACTGACCCGACCAAGACAGTCAATGTCTCGTCGAGTCGAATTCCTCCGTGAGAACTGGGATATATTTGCGTGGTGTCCAGCCGACATGCCAGTTATTCCCAGGGAATTCGCCGAGCACTCTCTACAATTATTTCCAGATGCTAAACCAGTCAAGCAAACAATGCGCCGCATATCCGGCCCGAAAAGAACCGCAGTCGAAGCCGAGGTCGACAGACTGCTCGCAGCAGGTTTCATCAGAGAGATCAAGAAATCACAATGGGTGGCAAACCCCGTACTCGTGGAGAAGAAGACACAGATATCCTTCGGATGTGCGTAGACTTCACAACACTCAATAAATGCTGTCCAAAGGATCACTTTCCACTACCTTGAATCGACCAGATCGTCGACTCCACCGCCGGGTGCTCCCGCTTGTCCTTCCTGGATGCCCACTCGGGTTACCATCAGATAAGGATGAAGGAAGAGGATGAAGAGAAAACGGCGTTCATAACCCCGCTCGGGGTCTACTGCCACACAACAATGCCTTTCGGGCTCAAGAACGCAGGTGCAACCTACCAGCGAATGATGCAAGACTGCCTCAAGAAGCAAATTGGACGAAACGTCCAGATCTATGTAGATGACATCGTCATCACAACAAGGGAGGAAAACACACTACTCGATGATTTGCGAGAGACGTTCGCAAACCTCAAACGCTTCCACATCAAGCTCAACCCGAAGAAGTGCACGTTCGGCGTGCCAGCCGGGTAACTCCTTGGGTATCTAGTCTCAGCTCGTGGAATCGAGGCAGACCCGGAGAAGATACAAGCCATCTTGATGATGCAAAGGCCTTCGAAGCTCCATGATGTGCAAAAGTTAGCGGGTCGAGTGGCAGCACTCAGTCGATTCATCAGAAAAGGCGCTCCCGTTCTATCGACTGATGAAGAAAGCAGATAAATTCGAGTGGACGCCAAAAGCCGAAGTAGCCTTCACGGACCTCAAGCGAGTCCTCACAAGCTCCAATCCTCGTTGCACCAAGGGAACGCGAGCCACTATACCTATATGTCTCCGCAACTAACAGGGTGGTGAGCACAGTACTAGTGGTCGAACGCAGGGAGGAGGGACACACCCAAAGCATACAATGTCCAGTCTATTACTTGAGTGAAGTGCTCTCCATATCAAAGCAGCGGTACCCGCACTATCAAAAGCTGGCTTACGCCGTGTTCATGTCCTCAAGGAAGCTGACGCACAACTTTGTAGAGCACCCGATCACGTAGTTAGTACCTCAGGGATCGGGGACATCCTCACAAACCCCAACGCAACTGGGCGCGTCGCAAAATGGCTCATCGAGCTAGCACCACGAGATATCAAGTATGATTACCCGAAGGCCATCAAAGCACAAGTCTTACCTGACTTCCACACCGAGTGGATCGAAGCTCAGTTGCTAGGAGCACCAGATGTGTCCAACTGATGGACTATGTATTTTCACGGCTCAAAGAAGAACGAAGGCGCAGGCGCAGGTGTCATCCTCATATCACCAAAAGGCGACAAGCTCCGCTATATCCTGCAAATGGGATTCAGTTCCCATCCAATAACGAAGCAGAATACGAGGCCCTGATCCACGGCATGAGGATGGCCAAAGCCCTCGGATGCACTCGACTGATGATCTATGGTGACTCGAATCTTGTGGTGCAGCAAACAATGAAGGCCCGTGATGCAATCGCAGATAATATGATCGCCTACCGTGACCTGTACAACATCATGGAGGGCAACTTCGAAGGCTGCGAGTTGTGACACATAGGGCGTGAGAGCAATGAAGAAGCAGATAAGCTAGCCAACATTGGAGCGACCAAAGCACCAGTTCCACCTGGTGTCTTCTTCGAGCGCATCGAGCACAGGTCCATCAAGAAAAAATGAGCACCTCCTACATCAGCTGCAGCAGCCAAGAGCAAAGCACCTAGCACAGAGGACCCGCCAGTCGAGGTACTCCTCATCGAGCCAACTTGGACTCAACCTTTCCTCGCATACATACTCCACGGCGAGGTACCTGAAGACATAACAGAGTCACGACGTGTGACTCGACGATCTAAAGCATACACCGTCATCAACGGCGAACTATACAAGTGCAGCGTATCAGGTATGTTCCAACGTTGCATAGCATTTGAAGATGGCCAAGCCATCCTTCGTGATATTCATGCAGGTACCTGCGGGCATCATGCCAGCAGTCGATCACTCGTAGCCAAAGCCTTTCGCGCAGGGTTCTACTGGCCCACAACACTCAAAGACGCGAAGGACTTAGTCAAAAGGTGCATCGGCTGTCAAAAATTCACCAAACAGTCGCACGCACCCGCATCGGCGTTGAAGTCAATACCATTGGCCTGGCCCTTCGCCCAATGGGGACTCGATATGGTCGGGCCACTCAAAAAATCCTCCCACGGAGGGCATACTCACCTTTTGGTAGCAGTCGACAAGTTCACCAAGTGGATCGAAGCAGTCCCTATCACAAGTTCGACTGCCACTACAACAGTCAATTTCATAAAATCCATCATATATCGCTTCGGTGTGCCAAGCAGTATCATTACTGATAACGGTACAAACTTCACAGCTGAGGAATTCCGAACTTTCTGCAAAGAGCAAGATATCACGCTCAACTATGCATCCTTGGCACACCCGCAGTCCAATGGCCAAGTCGAAAAAGCCAACGGACTCGTGACGAATGGAATCAAGAAGCGCCTCTTGGTGCCACTCAAAAGAGCCGCGGGTGCTTGGGTCAAAGAACTCCCATCGTGCTATGGAGTCTACGCACAACTCGTAATGACTCAACACAATTTACCCCATTTTTCATGGTCTATGGCGCAGAGGCAATCCTGCCATCAGACGTAAGATTCAATGCACCAAGAGTAGAAGCATACAACGAAGAAGATGTAGATGAAGCACTCGAAGATTCAGTCGACCTGCTCGAAGAAGCACGCAACATGGCGCTAGCACGCACAGCTGTTTATCAGCAAAACCTCCGCAACAATCATAGCCGTCGATTGCATACCAGATCCTTCGAGGTTGGCGACCTGGTACTTCGACTGAAACAAAAGAAGGTGCACAAACTTGCTTCTCCATGGGAAGGACCCTTCATCATCACTGAGGTCATTGGTGGTGGAGCATACAGACTAAAGCACGCGAAGACAGGCGAACTCTCGCATAATCCCTGGAATGTTGCGCAGCTGCACCGTTTCTATGCTTAGATTGTTCAGTCGCATAATGTAATAGGTACATATGTCGGATGGCTGCAGGTTTCAGACGCGCTCTTTTCCTTACCAGGGTACCTACGGGGACTGAAAGGTTTTAATGAGGCGGCATGCAGCTTAATATTCAAAAATGGAATATAATCAATGATTCCTCATATTTCTTCCTGCTTACTACCCGCATAATTTATTGAAACAAACTTAGCCTCACCCGAATACTCGGGGGCTGCGCTGTTTCAAAGCATGAGCTTTCGCTCCTTCAAGCATAATACTCCAGTCGCATTCGAATGCTCGGGAGCTGGATCATAAAAGTCATACATAAATGAATCAGTTGCTCAAAACATGGGTTGCAGCTTCAAACATCGCAAAAATTCACAGCCTCACTCGATCACTCGGAGGCTGTGCAATTTATGTTCCATACTCTAAGCATTTTTCATAAACCCCACTCGAGGCGCTCGGGTGCTGCGCACATACACATAAAACAAAATATACACAAGTTGCAAAATTTCAATCGGGGCTGACCCCTATAGATAAAATCTTAATCTACAGGTTCATCCTTTGGCCGGGTCAACTTCTCCTCCTCCTTTAGCACATGATGGATTAAGACCAATGCGTCTACTCGTGTCTCTTGGTAGTGCTCCTCCATTTGCACAGGACCACCACCTGGTACGGGTGCAGGCCCCATCGCAATCTTTTTTAAATCAAGGTGTGGAAAGTGTGACCGCATAAAGGCAAGAGCAACGTTAGCCCCGCTAATCAGTTGCTCGCGTACAAATTTCTTGATCGCCTTGCCCTTCCGAAATTTCTTCAGCAATGCTGCAAGGCCTTGTGGTTGCTCATTCAAAGGAAACAATGCCTCGTGGAATCGAAACAAAGCTAACCTGCAGCTCTCCAGTCGAATGGCAGTTTACCACGCACGATCCAGAAGCTTTACAAAAATGGCACTCCTCGCCCTGTCCGACCAAAAGGGGTGGGCGGCGTATTCCGCGCTACTCGCTTGACCGTCGAGTCGGTCCTGTAACCGCGCCTCCTCCTTCGACTGGTCAAAACAAACACCTACGGCAAAAATAATGCAAGAATGTTATCTCAGTCGACCTGCGTGTCGAGTCCACAATTCAATTTCCAAAAAGAGCTTACATTCAAGCTGTAGGTTCACTTTCTCCAACTCTTCAAGCAAAAAAGCCTCTCGTTCCGTAGTTGGAGATGGCCTCGACTGCAACTCCGCATATGCGTCTTGATTCTTCTTTAGCTCACTAGACACCTTGGAAAGTTTGAGCTGAAGGAAGTCGATGATTTTCTGATCATTCACACTACGTGATTGAGTGGATCCGCTTGCACCTGGACCAGTCGATGTTCTAGAAGCTCGGGTCTACATCCAGAATAACTCAGAGCATAAGAGAAACAAAAGAGATCAAGCAAAAGGCTCGGGGGCTGTGCCTCCCGATAACTGGAGTTCATATTTCATGCAGCACAAATAGGAAGTCTGAAGTTTTTTACAGCAAAAGCAAAATCATAAAAGTCCCTAAACTAGGCGACGAAGGAATCACTCGCTAGTCATCGACTTCTTGGAGGAGGCCTTCTTCACCTGCACCTTGGCTGCCCTATCTTCAACAGTTGTTACCAGCTGTTGAGCATACTTCTGGGCAGCCTCCATCCAAGTGCTTAACCCGACAGTTTTTCCGCCAGGCCCCCTCGGGAACTTCGTCGTGACCTTGTCAAAATCCGCCTCAACTCCGTGCGCGAGCAACATGAGAAAAGTAGTCTGAGCACCACTTACCATTTGCTCGTGATAGAAATCGGCGACAACAATTCCTGAAGGGCGCCCAAAGCACTCGCCGCCTTCATCAGCATCTCCCCTGCCCTACTGTTGGTGACCTCTGCGACAGCTACACTTTCATCAAGCGAAGCGCCAATGTTTTGCTTGCCAGGGGCAGTGGAGCCATCCATCATGCCTAGCATAGCATGAAAGTACCATGTTCAGAAGCATAATACAACAACTTCAAACATCTAGTTCAATGGCACAAAAATGGAATACCTGTCAAAGTGGTGCTGGCAGCAGAAAGTCGACCAATTGCCTGGTCTTCCCTAACTTCGGCTGCTTTCAGCCTCTTCTCCAGATCAGCAACTCGACGGGTGGCCTTGCCCATCTCTTCTGCGGCGGCAGTCGCTAACTCTGCAAAACACATAAGCATTTTCTCAACATGCTGCAAAAGATCGTCACATAAAAAACACTCGAGTTCTCATAACAGGATACTTACTCTTCGCATCCTCGAGTTGTTGCTGCAAAGTGGCGACCTCCGTCTCCATGTGCACATACTGGGAGCCTGCCTTCAGTAGCTCTTGTACAAATGACTACATCACACCACGTGAAAGTTCAGAACATAGTTATCGAGTCTATGAACGGCTTTAACACTCGCTGGTGATTCAACTATAGTACAAAAGCACAGGCTTACGTGATTCAAGAAGGAGGAAGTCGACGGAGGAACGCCTGTCGCTGCTGCCTCCTCTTTGTCAGCCGCAACCTCAGGCTCGGATGGTGTGGCCGCGTCCGGAGCAGCTGGAGTTACGGTGGTTGGCGGCTGTTCTGGTGGCAAACTCCGCGCAGTCGACGCCGCGCTGCTTTTCTCCATCTGAGGTGGTGGTGGCAAATCCTCATTCGAGGACACGCTGTGTCATACATGCTAAGTAAATAGCTTGGCAACATTCATAAACCATCAAAAAGACGATGCTCATATTTCTTACTCTTCAGTAAGGTCGACCATTCGATTAGGTGCAAGCACACCCATGCTGGGGCGTGATTTCTTCGGAGGTCATGGGGGAAGCGAGCGAATCGGAGAGATATCGAGTGGCGCCATCGTCGACTCCGTCTCGTTCCCCTCCTTCTCCTCTGAGTCAGCAGTGTCTTCCTCCTCGTGCGACCGCTTCTGCTTGGTTTGCACCTCAGCATCGCCTTCATCGGCATCTGGCGTATGTGCGGTGGCGAGTGAGGCCACTTCAGAAGGGTCGCGTGTAGGCTACACTAGCGCAAATCAAAAATTTCTACCGCGACATCCAAGGAACTGCTGCAGTTATAGATCACGGGATTACCACTAGACGTGCTGTGCCGTGCCGAAGTCGGTGAAGCGAGTCGGGGCAGGGTAGACGTACAATCCTCTCCGATCAGTCGCTCCCACGAACAGCTCCCACGAACAGCTCCTCTCGGCGGCTCGTCCAAGTGCTCCAAGTGCAGCACCTCTATCGGTATCCACACGTACGGCGTGGAGGCGCCGCTCGCCGGACTGCTAGGTCCGCGCGGGCGGCAGGGGCGTGGTGAGACGGTGGCTGGGTGGATTGTGGTGCGGAATTGGGCAACCCTAAAACGTCCAGCCTCCTCTCCTTATATAGACCTCCCCATATTGGGCTGCCTCAACCGAAGCCCATTCTGGAGTCTATTCCAGCCCAACTCGGATCCAATCCGAATTCTGCCTTCACTGCCTTAAGTGTGTGACCCTATAGGTTCACGCACGTTTAGACATGACACGAGTACACCTACTCGGCCAATAGTTGGTAGCGGCTTCTAGCAAAACGTGCCAACTCCCAAACGCACATAAAGATCGTATCGGACGAACCATCACAATGTTTATGCCATTCCCTTTGCCTCACGATATTAGGTCAAGCCTCCAGCTGACCTCTCTTTCTCGATCCTGTGATTCGGAATCCCATACTAGGTTAACCATTAACCTTATGTAGCACGGCCATGCATTTCTGGATCCGATCACTCGAGGGGCCCAGAGAAATATCTCTCTCAAGTAGAGAGGGGCAAATCCCATCTTGACTGACTATGCCTTGCAGCATGTTTCATGACAAACCCGTAAGCTACCTTTATGGCTACCCTTTCACGGTGTAGCGTTGGATAGCCCCAAAGTAAGTTAATTCACATCTCAAGTACATACGACAATCTCAGGTCTAGGGACAAAGCAAACACATCGTGTAGAGAGAGAGCTATGAACGTTTGCTTCATTGTCTCAAGGTGGGTCAGCCCAACTCTATGTTCACAACATAAGTCCACATTATTAGTTTGACATCTCCATGTCTATGACTTGTGAAACATAGTCATCTACTAATACATGTGCTAGTCTAATATTCAAGTGTGTCCTCACATGAACTCCGACTAGGGACATATTTAGAATAACCATACAAGTAATGAGTTTCACAGACAAGTCCTCAACTCGCCAATCAATACAAGACATTATTCAAGGCACATTATAAATCATGGATACATTGAAATATCATCATCTCTATGATTGCCTCTTGGGCATATTTCCTACAGTCTCCCACTTGCACTAGAGTCAATCTAGAAGATATCTAATACCCATAGCTCTTGTGTGCTTATCATGATTCTTCTGTGAGAGAGGCTTTGTCAACGGATCAGCCACATTCAGATCCGTATGTATTTTGCATAAGTTTATTTCGCCTCGTTCGATGTACTGCCGAATGAGATGAAACCGCCGCATAAAGTGTTTGGTCTTCTGGTGATTCCTTGGCTCCTTTGCTATCGCAATGGTTCCACTGTTGTCACAGTAGAGATCCACTGGACTGGACGCACTAGGGACAACACCAAGATCAGTAAGGAACATTTTCATCCAAACACTTTCCATGCTAGCTTCTGCCGCAGCATAATACTCGGCCTCCATTGTAGAATGAGCAACTGTGTCCTGCTTGGAACTCTTCCAGCAAACCGCCCCACCGTTCAACGTGAACACATAGCCCGATTGCGACTTGGAATCATCCACATCAGTTTGGAAACTAGCATCGGTGTAACCATTTACAACGAGCTCCTCCTCACCTCCGTAAACTAGGAACATATCCTTAGTCCTTTTCAAGTACTTAAGGATATTCTTTACCGCTGTCCAGTGACTCTCACCGGGATCAGCTTGGTACCTGCTCGTAACACTTAGAGCATAAGAAATATCTGGGCGAGTACAAATCATAGCATACATGATAGATCCAATTGCCGAAGCATATTTGATATTTTTCATGCGCTCTCGCTCATCAGTAGTCGAAGGACACTGAGTCTTGCTAAGGTTTATACCATGTGACATAGGCAAGAACCCTTTCTTAGCCTCTTCCATGCCGAAACGTTTTAGCACCTTGTCAAGGTATGTACTCTGGCTTAATCCTATTAGCCTCTTCGATCTATCTCTATAGATCTTAATTCCCAGAATATATGCTGCTTCTCCTAAGTCCTTCATTGAAAAACTATTCTTCAACGAAGTCTTTACGGATTCAAGCATAGGAATGTCATTTCCAATCAGCAGTATGTCATCCACATACAAGATTAGAAATACGAGCGAGCTCCCACTATCTTTCTTGTAAACACAAGACTCTGATTCGATTTTGGTGAAGCCAAATCCTTGGACTACTTCATCAAAACGAATATTCCAACTCCGAGATGCTTGCTTCAGTCCATAAATGGACTTTCGAAGTTTGCAAACCTTTCCAGCATTTTTAGGATCGACAAAACCCTCGGGCTGCATCATATACACGTCCTCGGCAAGGTTTCCATTCAGGAAAGCTGTCTTGACATCCATTTGCCATATCTCATAGTCAAAATATGCAGCAATAGCTAGAATTATCCGAATAGATTTAAGCATCACTACGGGCGAGAAGGTCTCCTCGTAGTCAACTCCTTGAACTTGTCGAAAACCTTTTGCAACAAGTCGAGCTTTATAGATGTGAACATTTCCATCCATATCAATCTTCTTCTTATAGATCCATTTGCACTCGATGGTCCTATGACCATCAGGCAGGTCAACCAAGTTCCAAACTTGATTTTCATCCATGGAATCTATCTCGGATCTCATGGCACTTTGCCATTTCTCAGAGTCTAGGTCCATCATTGCTTCCGCATAGGTCGAAGGTTCATCATTGTCCAACAATAATATTTCACGCGTATCATTGTCTATCAATAATATTTCTCGCGCATTGCGAATCCTTTCTGACCTTCGTAGTGCTGGTGTTTCTCTTGCCACGGGTTCCTCAACTCGTTCTGCCATGATGGCATCACCCATTGAGTCCTCCCCGGTAGGCTCAACTTGAACTTCTTCAAGCAGCACCGTCTTTCCACTTGTTTCCTTCTTGAGAAACTCTTTCTCTAAGAAAACACCGCTTCGAGCGACAAACACTTTGCCCTCTTCTCGGTTGTAGAAGTAATATCCCAAGGTTTCCTTGGGGTATCCTACGAATATGCATTTATCCGACTTGGGTGTGAGCTTGTCCGCCTGAAGTCGCTTGACAAACGCATCACAGCCCCAAATCTTTAGAAAAGACAACTTGGGACTCTTCCCATTCCACATCTCATATGGTGTCTTAACTACGGATTTAGATGGTACCCTATTTAGTGTGTGAGCTGCTGTTTCTAGAGCGAAACCCCAAAACGATAATGGTAGATCTGACTGGCTCATCATTGATCGAACCATGTCCAACAAAGTCCGATTACGTCGTTCGGAAACCCCGTTTCTTTGAGGCGTTCCGGGCGGCGTAAGTTGAGGAACAATTCCGCAACTCTTCAGATGATTGCTAAATTCGTGACTCAAATATTCTCCTCCACGATCTGATCGTAGAGCCTTAATTTTCTTGCCACGTTGATTCTCTACTTCATTCTGGAACTCTTTGAACTTTTCAAAAGTTTCAGACTTATGCCTCATTAGGTAGACATATCCATATCTACTAAAGTCATCAGTGAAAGTTATGAAGTAGTGAAAACCACCTCTAGCGGTCGTGCTCATTGGTCCACATACATCAGTATGTATTAGTTCCAGTAAGTCCGTCGCCCTTTCAGGAGAACCATTGAAAGGCGACTTGGTCATCTTCCCAAGCAAACAAGCTTCACATGTCTCGTATGATTCAAAATCAAACGAAGTTAGAAGTCCATCAGAATGGAGTTTCTTCATGCGCTTTTCACTTATATGACCCAAACGACAATGCCAAACATAGGTGGGATTCAAATCATTAGGCCGAAGCCTTTTAGCACTTATGTTATAAACTTGCTCATCATCATGAACATCATCAGGATTCAAAATAAACAACCCATTCACAATGGAAGCAAAAGCCACAAACATATCATTCTTAGAGATAGAACAACCATTGTTTTTACTCGCAAATGAATAACCATCTCGCATCAAACATGAAGGAGAAATAATGTTTCGACTTAAAGCTGGAACATAATAACAATTATTCAATTCCATAATAAATCCTGAAGGGAGGTGCAGTTGCATGACGCCAACGGACAACGCAGCAACCTTTGCATTATTTCCGACGCGAAGATCAACTTCTCCTTGTCTCACGCTTCTACTCCTTACTAGCCCCTGCATCGATTTGCAAATGTGAGCAACCGATCCGGTATCAAATACCCAAGAGTTAATAATGGAGTCAGCGAGAAAAATGTCTATAACATTAACCACAAGCGTACCTGAGCTAGAAGTCTTACTCCCACTCTTCTTCAAAGAAGCAAGGTACTTGCTGCAGTTTCTCTTCCAGTGTCCAGACTCATGGCAGTAGTAACATTCTGTGTCAGGTTTAGGTCCATCCTTAGGCTTAGGCTTTGGCTTAGAGATCACATCTTTAGCTTTTCCTTTTGCCTTGGACTTGCCATGCTTCTTGAAGCTAGGCTTGTTCTGCACAGCCAACACTTGGCCATGCCCTGCACACTTCTTAATGTCACATTCTGCCGTCTTGAGCATTCCACAAAGTTCATTAAGGTCCTTCTCCACCCCATGCATATGGTAGTTCGAAATGAAATGCCCATAGCTGGCTGGAAGCGACGCTAAAATAAAATCAGTGGCCAACTCTCGGCCCAATGGAAAACCAAGTTTGTCCAAAGTCTGCGCGTAACCAAGCATCTTGATCACGTGCGGGCCTACTGCTGCTCCTTCAGCTAGCTTGCATTCACCAAAGGCCTTAGCGACATTGAACCTTTCAGTCCTGGCCTGGGTCTGGAACATGTCCTTAAGCGCAACGATCATATCGTACGCTTCCTGACCATCAAACTGCTTTTGAAGGTCGGGTTCCATGCAAGCAAGCATAAGGCAGCTAACCTCAAGAGACTCATCACATGCTCTCTTGTAGGCAGCCCTAATGGCAGCAGTGTCGGTGTCAAGAGGTTCATCTGGGATTGGGGTATCCAGAACACTTTCCTTCTTATCAGCCCTGAGAACAATTCTCAGATTCCGGATCCAATCCGAATAGTTTGTTCCAGTTAACTTTTCTTTCTCAAGGATGGAACGCAAAGCAAAAGGGGTGGGTTGGTTACGTGCCATTGATCTACAACAGAAAACATGCAAAATACTAAGACAAAAATCCATGATAGAGTAAAACATTAAACAATTTAATATGGTCTACTCCCACTAAAACCAACATCCCTCTGTTGATACTTAGTGATTCAAGATCCACAACGAACAAGTCTCCTAGTGAGCCGGACGCTTCACCGCTAGAAAACGAGGTAGTTCGGTAAGCAACACTTTGCTAATCATATCACATATGACTCTTGTTGTTGGGTGACATCTCTATGTCAAAACCCAACCTTTATGCCCCAAGGCGCTTAACCGTTAAGATTACCTTGTTGAGCTAACCAACTCTTATGCATGTAAGTATCCGATACAAACCCATCTAGTCAACGAAAACCGATGGCACCCTACTGTCATAGGCCCACCATCGATCGTAGAAGACATGGGATGGTGCAAGGTTTAGTTGGGGGGCATGTTAACTTAACATTTGTGAGGGATCGTTCTACTTCCACGAATCTAACATGCATAGGAGTAAAACAACAGGAATAGCAATCACATAGTTGTGACACAGTATGGCCCGTTTCTCATGGTGATCTCCATCTCCATAGAACCTGTCCACCATGGTGATCTCCATCTCCATGGTCCATGTGCGCCATCCCTCCGAGTGATGAGTCCTCCAAGAACTATTACAAGCTATTACGCCTAACAGCTAGTAATGTAAATTACATGAAGTGTGGGGATCATCACAAGTCGGCACGCAGGCCGTTAATACAATAAGTGACAACACATCTGGCTCCTGCCGTGTTGACATACTCACGACACGCAGGTCATGAAAATATTACACACATGCATCACATACACATGGGCCATACTGGTCACAAAACACAAATCTGCAAAAACGAGTTAGACGTTCTAACGCCGAAACTTGCAACCCCTAAAACTTGCTTTTATCAATCGAATTTGCCAAATCTAAATTTGACCCTCTTCAATTGATCCCTGGTTTTTCTGAAGCAAAATAAAAAGATCTACAACTTTTATTCAGACCTTTTCTCGATCCGAGGTCGTCTGCAAAAGTTACAGCCGTATTACCGGAAACTGTTCGTTTTGGCAGATTACCTGTTACCGGCGATAGATCCGATCTATCCGCGCATCTCATGCACCATGAATATGATCTAAATTCCGATTCGACCAATCCAATTGATCTTCGCGTGCTGCTGTTGGATTTACGTGTCACAGTCTACCCCGATGGCGGAAACCGACCGGTAGGGGTAAGTCGTTCGACGACCTCTTGCAACACGATCACGGAAATCAGATCACAGATCAAGACATTTACAACAGACTGCCGATCACATCGGCCTTACCCCATCTACATATCACATATGCAAATGATCCGAACCTATAACGAGGCAGCATCGGCTCTGATACCACTGAAGGGTCGCGTGTAGGCTACACTAGCGCAAATCAAAATTTTCTACCGCGACATCCAAGGAACTGCTGCAGTTATAGATCACGGGATTACCACTAGACGCGCTGTGCCGTGCCGAAGTCGGTGAAGCGAGTCGGGGCAGGGTAGACGTACAATCCTCTCCGATCCAGTCGCTCCCACGAACAGCTCCCACGAACAGCTCCTCTCGGCGGCTCGTCCAAGTGCTCCAAGTGCAGCACCTCTATCGGTATCCACACGTACGGCGTGGAGGCGCCGCTCGCCGGACTGCTAGGTCCGCGCGGGCGGCAGGGGCGTGGTGAGACGGTGGCTGGGTGGATTGTGGTGCGGAATTGGGCAACCCTAAAACGTCCAGCCTCCTCTCCTTATATAGACCTCCCCATATTGGGCTGCCTCAACCGAAGCCCATTCTGGAGTCTATTCCAGCCCAACTCGGATCCAATCCGAATTCTGCCTTCACTGCCTTAAGTGTGTGACCCTATAGGTTCACGCACGTTTAGACATGACACGAGTACACCTACTCGGCCAATAGTTGGTAGCGGCTTCTAGCAAAACGTGCCAACTCCCAAACGCACATAAAGATCGTATCGGACGAACCATCACAATGTTTATGCCATTCCCTTTGCCTCACGATATTAGGTCAAGCCTCCAGCTGACCTCTCTTTCTCGATCCTGTGATTCGGAATCCCATACTAGGTTAACCATTAACCTTATGTAGCACGGCCATGCATTTCTGGATCCGATCACTCGAGGGGCCCAGAGAAATATCTCTCTCAAGTAGAGAGGGGCAAATCCCATCTTGACTGACTATGCCTTGCAGCATGTTTCATGACAAACCCGTAAGCTACCTTTATGGCTACCCTTTCACGGTGTAGCGTTGGATAGCCCCAAAGTAAGTTAATTCACATCTCAAGTACATACGACAATCTCAGGTCTAGGGACAAAGCAAACACATCGTGTAGAGAGAGAGCTATGAACGTTTGCTTCATTGTCTCAAGGTGGGTCAGCCCAACTCTATGTTCACAACATAAGTCCACATTATTAGTTTGACATCTCCATGTCTATGACTTGTGAAACATAGTCATCTACTAATACATGTGCTAGTCTAATATTCAAGTGTGTCCTCACATGAACTCCGACTAGGGACATATTTAGAATAACCATACAAGTAATGAGTTTCACAGACAAGTCCTCAACTCGCCAATCAATACAAGACATTATTCAAGGCACATTATAAATCATGGATACATTGAAATATCATCATCTCTATGATTGCCTCTTGGGCATATTTCCTACAACTTCATCATCAGAGCCCGCCTCGAGTGGCTCATTGTCCGGCACTGGGCCGCTCTCGGGCACAGGGGGCATCGACTCATACATTCTGTGTCCCTGCATGCAGACACAACAAAGGAATCAATATCGCGCATGCATAACATATAAACTTACATATAGTATCGACTGTTTCCTCTGGTAGAGGGTTGCTGGTTTCATAAAGAGCCACATGCGAGTTCATCTCGCAAGGCTCTTCATCAGTCAGTTTGGTAAGGCTTCTTACAACTTCTCTGCTTCCGCATCAGAAAGCTCCACTGCGCGTGAGCGAATTGGATCAGAAACCCCACTGTATGCCCACAACGCATGCGCTCGGGCTCGGAGGGGCTGCACTCGCCTCTTGGCCATAATGGCTAGCAGATGGATGCCCGTAACCTCCTGACCAACAGTGGTCTGAAGCTTTAGCACCTTCTCCATCCGAATGTCAGCCTCTTCAGCATCGACTCCGGTTGGCTGGGCGATCCAAGATGGCCTCTTCTTCACCAGGGCGTCAGCGTCAAAGGGAGGCAACCCGAACGCTTGGGTGCCTATGGTCACATCCTTGATGTAGAACCATTTTTGGCGCCATCCTTGCACAGACTCAAGAAAGTTGATCTTGAAGTACTCGACGTCAGGTCGAGTCTGTACTCCAAAACCACCAGGTCCTTTGGCGCTGTGCTGGCGCTTGACGTTGAAGATGCGGCGAAACAACCCAAAGTGGGCGCAACGCCCAGAAAGCACTCGCAAAGAACGAAGAAACACGCAATGTGCAAAAGCCCATTGGGCATAAAATCGTGCAATTGCACACCATAAACGTGCATCAGTGCACGAAGAAAGTTATGAACAGGGAAGGAGAATCCCCTGTTCACAAAATCCACAAAACAAACCCGCTCATTGGGGCCTGGGCACGGGATTACCTCGGCGCCGGGGATGCGAACCTGGGAGGTATCCTCAGGAATCAGCCCGTCGTTCCGAAGGCCGGTGAGCATCCTCTTGCTGCAGGTGCTCTTGGTCCATGAGCCTTTGTCCCTCTTCAACCCGCAGGCAGTGGTTCCAGTGGCGCTGTCTGTCAACACGTTCGCGGCGCTCCTGCTCTTCCGGGTCGAAGGTTTCGTCATTGCAAAGGTGAAAGAATAAGGCTTGGGTGTTGGGCTATGGTGATGCGCTAGGAGGAAGAAGAAGCAGCGGCGGCGGAGAACAAATGGCAAGTAAAAGTATTATTTACTCCGCCGCAGACTTTTAACCTCATCGCAAACGAATCCGCACCGTTGATGCGAGATCGTGGGCAACATAGCAAATCCAGTCGTACACGTGGCAGCCGTGGAGAGCAACCGTCGCCGGCCACTGATACGTCTCCAACGTATCCATAATTTATGCTGTTCCATGCTCATATTATACCATTTGCGACATGTTTTATATACACTTCGTATCACTTTTATGCATTTTCTGGGACTAACCTATTAACAAGATGCCACAGTGCCAGTTCCCTGTTTTCTGCTGTTTTTGGTTTCAGAAAGTTACTTCTGGAAATATTCTCGGAATTGCACGAAACAAAGGCCAGGTCCCTATTTTTCCAGCACGTACACGGAGTCCGAAGGAGAGACGAAGGAGAGCCACGAGGTGCCCAAACCACACCCAGGCGCGGCAGTGGGCCCAGCCACGCCACCTGGTGGTTTGGGCCCCTCGGGGGTCCGCCGACATCACCCCTTCGCCTATTTATTCCCGAGACGCGAAAACCCTAAAACACCGAGCCTTTCATCCAGAAACATATTCGCTGCCGCCGCCGTCGTCAACCCTAACTCGGGGGTTTCTGAAGCTCTTCCCGGCACCCTGCCGGAGAGGGGAATCATCACCGGAGGGCTCTACATCGCCATGCCGGCCTCCGGAGTGATGCGTGAGTAGTTCATCCTTGGACTATGGGTCCATAGCAGTAGCTAGATGGTTGTCTTCTCCACTTGTGCCATCATGTTTAGATCTTGTGAGCTGCCTATCATGATCAAGATCATCTTATTGTAATGCTACATGTTGTGTTTGCTGCGATCTGACTTATATTGATACCTATGTGGAGCTGATATTATATTATCATGTCTATGTCATTTGTGATCTTGCATGCTCTCCGTTACTTGTTGAAGCCTTGGCCACGTGAATACTTGTAACTCCAAGAGGGGGTATTTATGCATGATAGTTGGGTTCAACCTCTATTTAACCTGGGATAGTGACAGCAAGTTCTAAGGTTGTCGATGTGTTGTTGCCACTAGGGGTAAAACATCAATGCTTTATTCAAGGATGAATGTATTGTTTACATTACGCACATTACTTAATGCAATTGTCCGTTGCTTGCAACTTAATACTGGAAGGGGTACGGATGTTAACCGGAAAGTGGACTATTTAGGCATAGATGCATGCTGGATAGCGGTCTATGTACTTTGTCGTAATGCCCAAATGAATCTCATAGTAGACACCACAGCTCACACATGCATGTTATATGCACTTATCAATTGTCAATTGCCCAGCTGTAATTTGTTTACCCAGCATGTTAGTTATCTTATTGGAGAGACACCACTAGTGAACTGTGGACCCCGGTCCATTCTTTTACATCTGAAATACAATCTACTGCAATCATTGTTCTCTACTGTTTTATGCAAACAAACATCATTTTCCATTCGATACGTTTAACCCTTTGTTTTCAGCAAGCCGGTGAGATTGACAACCTCACTGTTAAGTTGGGGCAAAGTAATTTGGTTGTGTTGTGCAGGTTCCACATTGGCACCAGAATCCCTGGTGTTGCGCCGCACTACACTCCTCCACCAACACCTTCGAAGCAAACCTCGTTTTCCTACTGGTCCGATTAAACCTTGGTTTCATACTGAGGGAAAACTTACTGCTGCACTCATCATACCTTCCTCTTGGGGTTCCCAACTGACGTGTGACGTACAAGCATTGTTTCTGGCACTATTGACCTAGAGCCACCAGCCACTCCGCCCACTACGCACGGGAATCTAGGAACCGTCATCATAGTCCTGGAGAAATCATGCCTGAACGGTCAAATCCTGTCCAAACGGCTGTATCGTGGGCCCACAGACGTGTCACGTCCCATCTATCACAGCATAACGCACGCCACCGCGTGTCAGGCAGCGCAGTCGCCAAAAAACTTCATCCCTGACGTCATCGTGAGCGCTCAGACCCGAAATGCATTCGAGTCTGCCCAGCGCATATCAGTCACTCGACTGCCTTGTTTTGGTTCGGGTGTGAAAAAGCGATGTTAAGGCAAAATTGGTCACTCGACTATTCCTTCGACCGAGGCATATTACTGCCATCGGGAGCATATCAAAAATTCTTCAACTGGAGATGCTCAAGATAAAATGATTTTGAGATTATCCACCATTACAAGCAATACAGCATAATCTCGGGGGCTACTCCCATCGGGAGCACTGTCTTGCACCCGATAGAATTATGGCAAAAATTTCTTCGATTTACATATACAGGGTAGGAAGATTTGAGATTATCCTCCATTACAAGCAATAAAGCACAATCTCGGGGGCTACTCCCATCGTGAGCGCTGTCACGCACCGATAGAATAATGACAAAGTATCAGCCGACAAAAGTATCGACTCAGTTCATAAAAAAAATCATACTCGAAACATTCCCGAGTTGCGTCCATCGCAAATACCTCGGATGCTGCATGCATAGTACAAAGGTAAGTCCCGCCAAACTTTCGAGCTGGGCTAAGGACCGTTCCAGCAACGTTAATCCTTATACTTTCCGTGTCAGCAGACATGATGAAAAATCCTGACGGACGCGTTGGGGTAAAATTCAAATCTGTACTGCAAATCGACTCAGTAAGACCTCCACGGCTGTAACAGCCCAAAGCTGAAAACCTAAAAACCCGAATAAATTTTCATTTTGTGTCCTCATTTGCATCATGGCATGCATGCATAATTTGCATCCATTCTAAATTTTCTAAACAACACACTATTTTGTTTTGGGCAACATTGGAAAAACTCGATTGCCAGACTTGCCCAAACAATTTTACAAAGCATTGACAACCTTCAAAGTTGCAAAATAAAATACTTTGACAAATTATAATTGTCCAGGAAGTTCCAAGAGATCAAAGTAATATCCTGCCCTTGTTTCAAAATTTCTAAAGAAATTGCATTTGGAAGTTTAGCTAAAATGCCTAAACCAAACTCTATGAACAAAGGTTGACCAAAACATTTTATTTGCCAACCCCAATTTTTGTGGAGTTACTAAATGTTAAGGGGAGCATCCCCAAATTATTTCATAATTTTTGGAGGTGGATAACTGCCTCAATTAATTCAAATACGCTGCTGCTGTTTTAAAACAGTACTGAAAAGGACCTAAGCGTGATAGTTTTAAAAGTGGCAGGGGGTTTTTCGCAAAGTTGCGGTTGTCTCTCTCTCCTCCCGCCAGAGACGCGCGCGGCCATGCCGCCGTGGCGTGCTCCGCATGCCCGGCCCCCCCTCTGCCTTTCCCGTTGCAAGGAAGAGAAGCCACACCGGGCCCCCACCTGCCCTGCTCCTCCTCCCCACTCTCCCACTTGCCCCTGCTCCCCTCTCTCCTTCTTCCCCTCGGGCTCACCATGGCCGCCATGGCACCGAGCTCGCCGCCGCCCGTAGCCGACGATTGAAGTGCTCCCGAGTACATCCAAGGAGCCCACAAGCTCCGCCGCTTCTCCCTCTCCGTCCTCGCCGGAGGAATCGAACCGGGAGGCGCGGAATCGACGCCGCCGTCCGAATCCCCGCCGACCACCGCCGCCGCTCGCCGGACGATTCTCATCGCCCTCCGTCCACCTCTGCCCTACTAAACACGACCAGGAGTCGAGGGTGAGCACCACTCGCCTCTGGCCCTCATCTCCCCCCCTCCCTCGCTGTGGTTCGCTGGCTGCAGCACGCCGCCGTGCGCAACCGCGCCGCTCGGATTTTCCGACGCGAGCGCAACCGGATTATCCGGCGGAGTTCAGTACAAGAAATGCTAAGGTCCTTAGTCGATTTTCAACTTTCGGGGATGCTCGGATAATCCGATCTCGAATCAGTTCGGAATTTCCGAAGTTCTCCAGTACTGGAAGTTTTGAGTCCTTAGCCATTTCTGAGGTGTTGGTTCGAATCGGATTTTCCGATTCAACTAAATTCAGATTTTCCGATTTTTGTCAGTACCGAAAATTTTAAGTCCTTAGCCAAATTCTCGAAATACACTGTTCACTCGGATTATCCGAATTATTTAAATTCGGATATTCCGATTTTGCTCGGTACAAAATATTTCTCCTGTTTAAATTTCCCTCTTCTATTTTGATTCCAAATGATTGTTTTGTGTGGAATTTAAATTATAACCATGACTCAGTTAGAAGTGGAAACCAAGATTAAATAAAAGGACTTAACCAAATTGTCAAGTTATAAGAGTAATAACTTTTAATCGGTGCATTCTAAAAATAGTGGGTAATACCAGAACGCTCAGAAAAATGTGAGCTACCAAAATCATCATCTCATGCATATTTGATCACAATTACAATAATGTGCTTCTAGTAGGATTAGAATCACTAAGATAAATATGAGGGTAGTCCAAATAATACCAAATTATTTGGGACGCTCATTTAAATTGATGACCATGTCTAGGATCTCTTAATTGCATTAAAATGTCATATCATCATTTTTGTATGCATTGCACAAATGCCATGTGTTGATTGTTGTTTCTTTTCCGGTGTTGTTTGTGCTTCGGTAGATCGAGGAGTTGAGGTGCAACCACAATTCTTCGACGGTTCTTACTACCTTTCGTATCAACAAGGCAAGCGTAATCCCCCCTCTGAGCATATCTTATCCTATTTTCCGCAATTATTTTCTCCACTATAATATTGCATGCGGTTCTAAATGTCTTTTGCCTGGATTAGAGTATCCTACTAGTTGCATTAGAATCCTGTTGCCAATACCTGTTTTACCTTCCTACTACCATAGGTTTGTATTGTTGGCCATGGAATACTTACTATGCTATGCAAGTGCTTAGCCATGCTTAGTGAAATGCCTAGTTGTACTGGGGATGGTGAATGCTGGAAACAGGTGTTAACTTGTGACAGTGATGTTGATGGTGGAAAATTGTGGAGATGGATAATAAAATGCTAAGAAGGTGGGGATGAGAGGCCACATGGAATGTGGTGGGTTGTCTCGTTCTTGCCGCCTAGGTGCGAGTTCTGTACCTCCTGAACCAAGACTGAGCGTGCAACCATGCGTGAGGCCTATGCAATTGCAGGAACCCTCATAGACTAAATAACTCGAGCGGGGCTAGCCAGGGTCCTCTAGTTTGGCTTTCCATTTGCGCGTGCGTGATGGTGTTGAACTGAGATGAGGATGGTGGTGTTAGGAAAATAAGTGGCCGTGGGGCGGGGTGTGGTGATCCTGGCAGTCCTACCGCCACTGATGATCCTGGAAAGTCCTTAACGGGGGAGAAGTCGACACCGTTCCCACCCAGCCGGCTTTCCAAGGAAGAGAGCTATTGCGCAGGTAATGGGCCGGGCGGTACGCGTGGCAAACATTTGTACACCCCTGCAGGGTTAAATCTTTTCGAAAAGCCGTGTCCACGGTTACGGACGACTTGGGAATGGACGATGATCATAGAATAACTTAAACGGAATGATAAAAAACTGGGTACTAGAGGTACCAACTTCACGATTGTAAGGTTGACTTCCTCGAGGGTGATTCGGGGAGGTGCCTATGATGAACAGGTACAATGATGTGATGGTGGTTGTTGTTGAGAAAGTGATTTCAAGAGAAAAGAGTTACTTCTTACCCCTCTTTGAAAATGTTCTAATAGTCGATGCCTTTGAGTTATGTTTTTCATAAATAAAATCAGCTTTATGCAAAAGAGCCATAAAACCTTGACAGCTAATCATCGAGCATATATTAGCTCTTAATCTTGCGAGTTCGTCGAACTCAACGTCTTTGCTTTTGTTTCAGATGAGGACTTCACCGACTTCGAAGGTGGGTTCTTTGTGGACGTCGACGAGTAGTCTGGGGTTCCCAGGTGGCAGCTTGGGACATCCCGGAACAGCTGGCGCTGGATGTTTATTTGCAGGCCTCTTAGGCCATATGTTGGTTCTTGTTGTTTAGAACAACACACTTCGCTTCCGCATGTTGTAATGTTGGGTCTGTGACCTCTGTTTGTCATTTGCTATCTTTCTCTGTATAAGAGTTGAACTATATGATTTTTGTGTCGTAGAGTCTGTGATGTGCCAGTTGTTCCACAAGTCTTGATCTTACTATTATGCCTTGAGGGTTGCGCCCGTGTTAAGGCATCAATCGGGGTGTTGCGTTGTCTGGAGTGAGGTGTACCCAGCAACGCCTGCCAAAGGTTTTGGCCGGGGATTGGTAAACCCGTAACCTCCGCTTGTATCGCTTAACCGGTGACACGCAGCATCACTGTATAACAGTCGGGTCGGGGTGCCACAAGTTGGTATCAGAGCAGTACTGCCTGTAGGAAACCCTTCTACTGGTCAACGTTGAGTCTAGTGTTTGTGAAAATATTTTTAACCTAAAAATGAGTTGTGAAAACCATCTTAGGATTCTTTTTACTCTTTATCTGGTTACCCTCTAATCTCGGAGCAATCTTACCTCGATTTGACTTAAAGGTTTTACTTCTCATCTGTTACTTCAAAACTAGGAGTATCACGTGGGTGGGCTTCTATCTTTAGGGTTATGTGTCACGTTGCTCCCGCCGCGCTACAATCGAAGCTTCATGTGCCGAGAAACCATCTGGAGTACGACGAAAATTCCTATCAACTCAGTTGTTTACGGACCCTTGTATTCCTATCAAGTTTAATCTCTTAAATCCTTTCTTTTGGGTTCTAACCCAAGGACTTGAACATAAGGTCCCGGATTGTGCCAACTAGAGTGTGTTAAGTTGTGATTTCTTAACTCTCGCTAGTAGCACATGATGTGATCTTCAACCCAAGTCTTTTCCGTGGTCTGTGTGGTAAATGGTCGAACATTAATGTACCACCCCTCAGCTGGCTATGTAACTTCCTCTCTCCTTAGCCTTGTTTTAGGTTCTGTCTTGGAACCATCAGGGTTATGACAAGATTTGCCTAGCAAGTCTCCCAACTATGTTCGTGGCTCTGCTGCATCTCCTTTAGAGCATGGTTATCACAATTGAGTAATAACCGGTGCATCTCCAACATCTTCGGTTTCTCCTAAGCTCGTCCTTACTCTGATCCGCTTTTCTACCTTTGTCTGTCGGTTGACAGTAAAGTTTTATCGCGCGTGGGTATGTTCCGATGTCAGTCACTCTCTTGGTCCGTCAAGGCTTCCCACTTCATCTTGTTAAGAGAAACAAACTCCAGTATCTTGTCAACTTCTCGGACCATGTCAAGGTATTGTAATCTACAGAATAGGGGCTTTGTCTAATTTTTGTTCTGCTCCACCTTAGAGTGTCACACTCTTTTATATCAAAGTATCGTGATTAACATCATGATCCTCTTGATGAAGTGATGCTCGCACACTGTGCTACTCTTCGTTCTCCGAGTGACTTGTTACTCGAGAAGGATACGACGTGAGCAATGATGTGGCTATCGGATATTCTCAGCAGTTCTTACTGCGTTGAAATCCAAAGACCTTCTTTATCCTCCTTAGCATGATTGGTTATCCGATCAATAAGTTGAGTTTGACAGTGCTACCAAGTCCGTTGGCTTTGATGCACTCCCTCGGTCAAAGAGCTAGGTTCACGCAGAAGCTCCCTAGACCACATTGTTGTGCCTTGAATGGCATGATCCTCCCTCGAACTCAAGATCCACCGCTATGTCGTGATACCCTGTATGGGGATCGTGATATTCTGTAGGTTTTTCCAGAAGTATCACCAGGTGGTCGCCTGCCCAAGCTCAACATCACGGACGACTCCTTTCTCTCCGAAAAGTCGAGCTTATGAGTAAGCTGGTTCTCCGAACAACTCCTTTCTCCAAGAATATCGTGCTGGACGTCCTGAATTATTCGGGTGAGCTTAAACCACTTGGAGAGTTAAAAGACCAAAAGCTCTATCTGATATTGTTCACTTCTCAATGGATGTCTAGTTTCCTGTGTCGAAGCAAGGTGGTATCTCCTTTGTGGATATGCTATCCTACAAATTTTTGATTTGATTTGGGCTATCGTCAAATCAAACTCAGACTAACACATTCAGTAGGTTAAACTCGGATTAGAAAGATGTTAGTCTGACCAATACTTACGCCTCGTTCCGGTGAAATATGAGTCTACCGTCTTGGAGTATCTGGATAAGTTGTTGTTGAGCCCATCAACTACCTTCTTACCTTCTCCATGTTTGAGGAGATTTATATTGGATATTGGGCGTTAGCATTGGAAACTTGTTAGAACTAACCTTGTGTCGTCACAAGGCAATGTTCTGGAGTGAGAAGTGACTTCCCCTGGTTCACGTGCAATTGCTGAAAGATGTCGCCGTGGATCTGAGTGAATTGTCTGGTTCCCCGAAATCATCTCAACTTGATCGTGCATGTGTAGAACATTCTCGGAATGGTATGTCGTTACCTCCATCCCTTGAGAATCTCATCTATGCATCCAAGCCACTGATTGAATTGTCCCAGAAAGAGAGGAAGTCTGAGAACTTCTTTGTCTTCTACTAGTGTTTCCCATCAAGAACTCAATCATGTCTCGCTGCAAGGTATCCAGTTCGGGCAGATGTCTCCTGACGAGTTGCTAATACTTGAGTTCCTCAATCTCGTTCATCCTTTGGAGTTAGACCTTGTAGTCCAACTCTTGGGGTCCTAGCAATTGTAATCCGTTGGTATGCATTGCAAAGCCTCCTATTCCTACGGTGCTGAGTCTGGAGTATCTCTACACCCGATCAGATCTAAATCTCAAACAGAAACGACAGTTGGTGATCCTCAAGAAGTTTGTCCCGATGTCTGGAAAATCAAGAAGTGTTCCCAATACTAACGTTGTGGAGTTTCTAAAGTTCTCTCGATCTAGCTTTCATGATCCTTTTCCAGTGATCCGAAATGCTCCTCCGTGAGGAAAGTTCTACTCAAGCCTAATAATACAAGTTATCTCTTCATCTGTTGGAATCTTGTTTCAACACTCTCCCTCAGAAATTTAAGGCCTTGTGCAAAGTTCATATTCTAAATCCTTTGAGAAAACAGTTGTCTACCAACTGGAAACTCTCATCAATCTCCCGTCAAACGCATGTGTCTCCTAACTGTCAAATCACAGGATGCTTGAAGTTTCATCCTAAGATTCTACTAGGAGGTACTCGGCCGCTGTATATTCCCAAGATCCATCCTTCCGGTGAAGTTCCCTTCTTTCCTATGGTGTACGTTGATAGTGACCTCGAGTGTAGCCGATGAAGATCTTCATGATGCCACTTGATCAACTTCTGCAAGAAAGAAGCCACCTGAAGCTAGAAGATCGTGTAGTACCGTTGTACCCCTTTTTCCCTCTTTCCTACGCCAAGAATCTCGGGACGAGATTCCTGTAAGGAGGGTAGAGTTGTAACAGCCCAAAGCTGAAAACCTAAAACCCGAATAAATTTTCACTTTTGTGTCCTCATTTGCATCATGGCATGCATGCATAATTTGCATCCATTCTAAATTTTCTAAACAACACACTATTTTGTTTTGGGCAACATTGGAAAAACTCGATTGCCAGACTTGCCCAAACAATTTTACAAAGCATTGACAACCTTCAAAGTTGCAAAATAAAATACTTTGACAAATTATAATTGTACAGGAAGTTCCAAGAGATCAAAGTAATATCCTGCCCTTGTTTCAAAATTTCTAAAGAAATTGCATTTGGAAGTTTAGCTAAAATGCCTAAACCAAACTCTATGAACAAAGGTTGACCAAAACATTTTATTTGCCAACCCCAATTTTTGTGGAGTTACTAAATGTTAAGGGGAGCATCCCCAAATTATTTCATAATTTTTGGAGGTGGATAACTGCCTCAATTAATTCAAATACGCCTGCTGCTGTTTTAAAACAGTACTGAAAAGGACCTAAGCGTGATAGTTTTAAAAGTGGCAGGGGGGTTTTTCGCAAAGTTGCGGTTGTCTCTCTCTCCTCCCGCCAGAGACGCGCGCGGCCATGCCGCCGTGGCGTGCTCCGCATGCCCGGCCCCCCCCTCTGCCTTTCCCGTTGCAAGGAAGAGAAGCCACACCGGGCCCCCACCTGCCCTGCTCCTCCTCCCACTCTCCCACTTGCCCCTGCTCCCTCTCTCCTTCTTCCCCTCGGGCTCACCATGGCCGCCATGGCACCGAGCTCGACGCCGCCCGTAGCCGACGATTGAAGCGCTCCCGAGTACATCCAAGGAGCCCACAAGCTCCGCCGCTTCTCCCTCTCCGTCCTCGCGGAGGAATCGAACCGGGAGGCGCGGAATCGACGCCGCCGTCCGAATCCCCGCCGACCACCGCCGCCGCTCGCCGGACGATTCTCGTCGCCCTCCGTCCACCTCTGCCCTACTGAACACGACCAGGAGTCGAGGGTGAGCACCACTCGCCTCTGGCCCTCATCTCCCCCCCTCCCTCGCTGTGGTTCGCTGGCTGCAGCACGCCGCCGTGCGCAACCGCGCCGCTCGGATTTTCCGACGCGAGCGCAACCGGATTATCCGGCGGAGTTCAGTACGAGAAATGCTAAGGTCCTTAGTCGATTTTCAACTTTCGGGGATGCTCGGATAATCCGATCTCGAATCAGTTCGGAATTTCCGAAGTTCTCCAGTACTGGAAGTTTTGAGTCCTTAGCCATTTCTGAGGTGTTGGTTCGAATCGGATTTTCCGATTCAACTAAATTCGGATTTTCCGATTTTTGTCAGTACCGAAAATTTTAAGTCCTTAGCCAAATTCTCGAAATACACTGTTCACTCGGATTATCTGAATTATTTAAATTCGGATATTCGATTTTGCTCGGTACAAAATATTTCTCCTGTTTAAATTTCCCTCTTCTATTTTGATTCCAAATGATTGTTTTGTGTGGAATTTAAATTATAACCATGACTCAGTTAGAAGTGGAAACCAAGATTAAATAAAAGGACTTAACCAAATTGTCAAGTTATAAGAGTAATAACTTTTAATCGGTGCATTCTAAAAATAGTGGGTAATACCAGAACGCTCAGAAAAATGTGAGCTACCCAAAATCATCATCTCATGCATATTTGATCACAATTACAATAATGTGCTTCTAGTAGGATTAGAATCACTAAGATAAATATGAGGGTAGTCCAAATAATACCAAATTATTTGGGACGCTCATTTAAATTGATGACCATGTCTAGGATCTCTTAATTGCATTAAAATGTCATATCATCATTTTTGTATGCATTGCACAAATGCCATGTGTTGATTGTTGTTTCTTTTCCGGTGTTGTTTGTGCTTCGGTAGATCGAGGAGTTGAGGTGCAACCACAATTCTTCGACGGTTCTTACTACCTTTCGTATCAACAAGGCAAGCGTAATCCCCCCTCTGAGCATATCTTATCCTATTTTCCGCAATTATTTTCTCCACTATAATATTGCATGCGGTTCTAAATGTCTTTTGCCTGGATTAGAGTATCCTACTAGTTGCATTAGAATCCTGTTGCCAATACCTGTTTTACCTTCCTACTACCATAGGTTTGTATTGTTGGCCATGGAATACTTACTATGCTAAGCAAGTGCTTAGCCATGCTTAGTGAAATGCCTAGTTGTACTAGGGATGGTGAATGCTGGAAACAGGTGTTAACTTGTGACAGTGATGTTGATGGTGGAAAATTGTGGAGATGGATAATAAAATGCTAAGAAGGTGGGGATGAGAGGCCACATGGAATGTGGTGGGTTGTCTCGTTCTTGCCGCCTAGGTGCGAGTTCTGTACCTCCTGAACCAAGACTGAGCGTGCAACCATGCGTGAGGCCTATGCAATTGCAGGAACCCTCATAGACTAAATAACTCGAGCGGGGCTAGCCAGGGTCCTCTAGTTTGGCTTTCCATTTGCGCGTGCGTGATGGTGTTGAACTGAGATGAGGATGGTGGTGTTAGGAAAATAAGTGGCCGTGGGGCGGGGGGTGTGGTGATCCTGGCAGTCCTACCGCCACTGATGATCCTGGAAAGTCCTTAACGGGGGAGAAGTCGACACCGTTCCCACCCAGCCAGCTTTCCAAGGAAGAGAGCTATTGCGCAGGTAATGGGCCGGGCGGTACGCGTGGCAAACATTTGTACACCCCTGCAGGGTTAAATCTTTTCGAAAAGCCGTGTCCACGGTTACGGACGACTTGGGAATGGACGATGATCATAGAATAACTTAAACGGAATGATAAAAAACTGGGTACTAGAGGTACCAACTTCACGAATGTAAGGTTGACTTCCTCGAGGGTGATTCGGGGAGGTGCCTATGATGAACAGGTACAATGATGTGATGGTGGTTGTTGTTGAGAAAGTGATTTCAAGAGAAAAGAGTTACTTCTTACCCTCTTTGAAAATGTTCTAATAGTCGATGCCTTTGAGTTATGTTTTTCATAAATAAAATCAGCTTTATGCAAAAGAGCCATAAAACCTTGACAGCTAATCATCGAGCATATATTAGCTCTTAATCTTGCGAGTTCGTCGAACTCAACGTCTTTGCTTTTGTTTCAGATGAGGACTTCACCGACTTCGAAGGTGGGTTCTTTGTGGACGTCGACGAGTAGTCTGGGGTTCCCAGGTGGCAGCTTGGGACATCCCGGAACAGCTGGCGCTGGATGTTTATTTGCAGGCCTCTTAGGCCATATGTTGGTTCTTGTTGTTTAGAACAACACACTTCGCTTCCGCATGTTGTAATGTTGGGTCTGTGACCTCTGTTTGTCATTTGCTATCTTTCTCTGTATAAGAGTTGAACTATATGATTTTTGTGTCATAGAGTCTGTGATGTGCCAGTTGTTCCACAAGTCTTGATCTTACTATTATGCCTTGAGGGTTGCGCCCGTGTTAAGGCATCAATCGGGGTGTTGCGTTGTCTGGAGTGAGGTGTACCCAGCAACGCCTGCCAAAGGTTTTGGCCGGGGATTGGTAAACCCGTAACCTCCGCTTGTATCGCTTAACCGGTGACACGCAGCATCACTGTATAACAGTCGGGTCGGGGCGCCACAACGGCCTAGTCGAATCTGACCAGATTGTTCCAGATTCGAGTCCGGGGACTCGAGTTTGATTGAAAGCTAGTAAGGTTTTACCCAAATGTGTAGTTAACCAGTCCCGATCAGTTGAGTGTACTGGGCATACTAAGCTATTATCCTTGATCATCACAAACAAAAACCACAGTCGATGAGATACTCGACATAGCCAACGTGTGCTATTCATACAGGAATTCCAATTATAAATACAAAGCATATGACGTGCACTTACGAAAGAGTCCATGCCCGATTCTTCGAGTCAGACAAGTACTCGGGGGCTACTGACATGGATGTACATCTCGGGTACCCTACCATGAGGGTACCTGGTGCACGTAACGACTAAGGCCCAATAGCGAAGAGCCTACTCGAAGCCAAGACAAGAGGCCCAAGAAGATGGAGTACCCTCCAAGATTAGACATAGACATAGTCGATTTAGACTTTCCATACGTGTAAACTAGGTCGGTTAAGAACTTCCGAGACCCAGCCTATTTAAAGGCTGGGAGGGGTGCCGATCTGGGGGAGCCATACTCGAACCACCAAAGCTCTAGCGATATCGACATCTCGCCGGAGCCTCCTTGTAACCGCATAATCTCACACGATTAATAACAGACAAGCAGGAAGTAGGGTCTTTACCTCCACCTGAGGGGCCTGAACCTGGGTAAATCTTTGCCTCAGCTTGTCAGCCGACGAAACTACCAGTACTACCACGTTCTCTCCCCATAATCTCAACCCTAGGTCCTTAACCATGGGATTTGATGAGTGTACCCTCGTCATCGGTAATACATCCTCGTCTCCGCGTGCCTCGGTTATTTATATACCCGAGCTCTTTACTTATGCACTTTACATTGTGATAGCCTTCGTGCTTAAAGTATTCTTGCTATCATCTTGTTGCTTGTCTTGCTTAGCATAAGTTGTTGGTGCACATAGGTGAGCCTAGTATATTTAGGTTGTTGGCTTGTTAATTTAAACACCTAGTTTTATTCCGCAATTATCAAGCCTAAACCGAAAAAGTTTTAATCGCCTATTCAACCCCCCTCTAGGCGATATCCTTGTCCTTTCAATTGGTATCAGAGCCTGGGCTCTCTCTTTGGGCTTTACCGCCTAGAGAGTAAAGATGTCGTTTAGAGAATTAGTGCACAATCCCATTTTTAAATTCGATGGCACAAATTATGATGTTTGGAAAATTCGCTTGCTTAACCTTCTTTGGGACATAGACCCAAATTTTAAGATAATTGTAGATATGGGTTTTTCTCCTCCAAAGGATTCTCAAAAGTTATCTTTAGAGGATGAGGAAAACTCTTATCTCGATACTCTTGTATCTAATGGTCTTAGGGCGACTTCTTTTGCGGATTCCAGCCAGCTTCGAGGTCCCCAGCAGCTTAAGTTGAAAAGAAGTCTCCGACTTCTAACCAGCGGTTCCCCACCGTGAATCTGTTTCTACGTGTATCGTGAGAAGCTGGGGTCGAGCAGTTTCTGGACAGTTTCCCGCAAATGAGACGAAGTGGTACAGCTACTGCCCCTGCCGTTGCTTCTCATTACAGCCGGAGTGCCACCGCCAAGGAAAACGTTTAGAAGAAAATTAGAAAGAAAAAGAAAAACAGCCCGCAGCGCATCTCCTCCTCTCGCTCTGTTCCCAGCCGACTCGTGACCAGAGCATAACTCTCCACCGCCGCCAGCGCCCTACTGCCGCCAGTCCGTTCCGTCCGCCGTCGCCGGTCCGCTCGGGCCGCCGCCGGCCCTACTCCCGAGCCGACGCTGCCATCTCCGACTAGCACAATCCCCGTTTGCCCCTGAGCACCTCCTCCGTCCGCCGCCCCCAACAAGCTCCTCTCAGCTCCTCCGTCCGCCGCCCCAGCTCCTCTGACCACGGCTGAGCATCCCGTCCGGCCACTGCCGACCATGTCGACCTCCCACCCTCCGGTAACAGCTCGTCCCACCTTTTTTGTTAATGTGTTCGTCACGAATTTATAGATTAGTTGTACTAGGAACTATGGTCAGTTTCTACATCACTTTACTGATTATTTGGACTAGGAATTGTGCTCAGTTTGTACATCACGAATTTATAGATTATTTGGACTAGTGACCGTGCTCTATGTGTGAACCATGAACATGTCTCCTGTTAGTAAAATGGTGGCTTGCTATATGCTTCAGTTTCATTGTTGGACTATAAAAATTGATGAATGATAAGCATATTGTTGTGCATTTAGATGGTAAAGCCAAAACAAGTGAAAGCCAATTGGGATGCCCATGCTCACCGTGTATTTCTTGACGTGTGCATCGAAGAAGTGAATGCAAATAACGTCCAGTGCAAGTTTTGAACAAGCATGGTTACATCAATTTGGTTAGGAAGTTCAACGAGCGCACCAAAAGAGAGTACAATCGCACGCAAATGAAAAATAGGTTGGAAACACTCAAAAAAGATTACACGATTTGGAAAGGGATTGGTGCAACATGCAACTGGTTTAGGAAGAGATCCAATCACTAATACCATTGATGCTAGCGACGATTGGTGGCAAACTGAGATACAGGTAATGATGTTTTCTTTATGTTCGGAAGTAGTTGTTACTTTTTATATGCTCTCATGCTGTTTTGTGATGTGCAGCTATGTCCAGATTCAGCCAAGTTTCGGACATCCCCACTCCAAGATGAGGATGACATGAAGATAATTTTTGACAAAAATGCTGTGACCAATGTGACAGCCAGGGTACCTGGATCTTCTCAGGATAGAGCTTCTCAGTCTACGATCAACATTGATGAGGACGGTTCAGGATGTGAAGGTAACGATGATACTAATGCCACTCCTTTGCATTCACGGGACAATACAAGAGAGCATGCCCCTACTCGCCTAGTCCATCAGCGACCCCAAGGTTGCGTAGTGGACCTGCTGCTGCCTCTAGGTTGGACCGTATGATGGATCTCATGGAAAAAACGACAAAGATAAGGAAACTGCCAGCATTAGGTTTATGGAGGAAGATAAGGAGAGGATTAGGTTGATGGAGGAAGAGAAGAGTAGAAACTCTGTGACATCTCCTGAACAAGTTAAGGAAACTGCTAGGCAGGAGATTAGGAAGATGGTTTCCTTAATATCCGAGGATGGAGCTAAACCAGGGAGTATGGAGTACTTTTATGCAACCCAACTTTTCATTATAGAGGAGTACCGTGATGTATTCACTTGTCTGATGGAGGAGGCAACACCTAGCCCAAGAATTGAGTGGCTGAAAATGACATGGGAGCAGCATAACAAGAAGAAATAGTGTTATGTGATTTTTATATCAATTTGTCATGAAACGTGGTATTTGATAGAACTTGTCATTCACGTGTGCGGTAATGAACCTATGTTTGGTTAGAACTTGTCATTCACGTGTGCTGTAATGAACCTTTGTTATTTGTTTTGAACCTGCCATTCACGTGTGCTGCTATTTTTTTCAAGAATGTCATCACCTTTGTTATTTGTTTGTGATTGCGTGGATCACACGTTCGTTGGGAGACCCCAAGAGGAAGGTATGATGCAGTATAGAAGCAGTTTTCCCTCAGTATGAAACCAAGGTTTAATCGAACCAGTAGGAGCAAGAAATCACTTCGGAAGGTTGTCAGTGGCGCGCTGACGTGGAATCTGCACACAACACAATCAAACTACTTTGCCCCAACGAAACAGTGAGGTTGTCAATCTCACCGGCTTGCTGAAAACAAAGGATTAAACGTATGGTGTGGAAAACAGTAGTAAATTGCAGAGAATGAAAAGGAACATGTTTGCAGTTGGTTGTATTATCAGTGTAAAAGAATGGACCGGGGTCCACAGTTCACTAGTGGTGTCTCTCCATAAAAGATAACTAACATGCTGGGTGAACAAATTACAGCTGGGCAATTGACAAAATATTGAGCGCATGACAATGCATATATATGACATGATGATTACTATGATATTCATGTGGGCATTACGACAAAATACATAGACCGTTATCCAACAGCGTCTATGACTAATAATCCACCGCCAGGTTGTCATACCGAGTTCCCCGTTGGTATTAAGTTGCAAGCAACGGATAATTGCATTAAGTAATGTGCGTAATGTAAACAAATGCATTAGACCTAACGGCGTACCCTTAAGCTAAGCATCGGTTATTTTATCCCTAGTGGCAACAGCACATCCACAATCTTAGAAGTTATTGTCACTCTCCCAGATTACCGGAGGCATGAACCCACTATCTAGCATAAATACTCACTCTTGGAGTTACAAGCATCTACTTGGCCAAAGCATCTACTAGTAACGGAAAGCATGCAAGATCATAAATAACATATAAGATAGATTGATAATCAACTTGACATAGTATTCAATATTCATCGGATCCCAGCAAACACAACATGTAGCATTACAATAAGATGATCTTGATCATGATAGGCAGCTCACAAGATCTAAACATGATAGCATAAAGTGGAGAGACAACCATCTAGCTACTGCCATGGACCCGTAGTCCAAGGATGAACTACTCACGCATCACTCCGGAGGCAGGCATGGTGATGTAGAGCCCTCCGGTGATGATTCCCCTCTCCGGCAGGGTGCCGGGAAGAGCTTCTGAACCCTCCCGAGCTAGGGTTGACGGCGGCGGCGTCTCTGGAACTTTTCGTGGATAATGGCTCGGGTATTTAGGGTTTTCGCGTCGGGAGAATAAATAGGCGAAAGGGCGGCGGCTGCGGAGCCACGAGGGCCCCACACCACCCCACGGCGCGGCAGGGGGGCCGCGCGGCCCCATGGTGTGGCTGCCACGTGGCTCCCCTCCGTCTCCTCTGGACTCCGTCTTCGTGTTGGAAAAATAGGAGGTTCTGTCCAAGTTTCGTCCAATTCCGAGAATATTTCCAGACTAGCTTTTCTGGAATACAAAAACAGCAGAAAACAGGAACTGGCACTGTGGCATCTTGTTAATAGGTTAGTCCCAGAAAATGCATAAAAATGCTATGAAGTGTATATAAAACATGTAACAATTGGTATAATATCAACATGGAACATCAGAAATTATAGATACGTTTGAGACGTATCAAGCATCCCCAAGCTTAGTTCTACTCGTCCTCGAGTAGGTAAAACGATAAAAACAAAATAATTTCTGAGGTGACATGCTACAATCATAATCTTGATCAAATATATTGTAAAGCACATGTTATGAATGAAGTGATCCAGGTCAATGGTCTATAGTTTGCTAGCAAGTAGATAATGAGCAAACAACTGAATCATATAAGCAAAAACTTTTCATGAATAGTACTTTCGAGACAAGCATCAAAGAGTTTTGCATAAGAGTTAACTCATAAAGCAATAGATTCTAAGTAAAAGGTATTTAACCAACACAAAGGAAGATTTAAGTTTCAGCAATTGCTTTCAACTTTCAACATATATATCTCATGGATATTTGTCAACACAAAGCATATAATAAGTGCAATATACAAGCATATAAAAATTGTTGCACCAAAGTTGACACTAGTGTTTGCTTCTAAGATAGAAAGAAGTAGGAAAACTGACTCAACATAAAAGTAAAAGAAAGGCCCTTCGCAGAGGGAAGCAGGGATTAAATCATGTGCTAGAGCTTTTTAAGTTTTTGAAATCATATAGAGAGTAAAAATAAGTTTTGAGAGGTGTTTGTTAATTGTCAACGAATCAGAAAATGGAAAGTACAATATGACCCCTGCCAACCAGACTTTTAAGAGCGGCTCCCATGAAGGACGTTATTTCTACCAGCAAGGCAGATCATCCCTCTTTCTCTTTTGTTTACACATGCAGATATTTCACTGTTTGTCATTGCTTGACTGATAAATCAGGGCAAAAATGTGAAGAGAATTAAGCGGTTAAAGTTGTAATTAATTGGGACTGGGCACCCCATTTGCCAGCTCTTTTTGCAAAATTAATGGATAAGCGGATGTATATGCCGCTAGTCCGGTGGTAAAGTCTGTTTGACAGTTGACATAAAGACATCCACCCCGTCCTCATGAGCTTGGTAAACATTGACACAAAATAGGAGTAATAAAGTTTGAATAGTTTAAAGGTAGCACATGAAAAATTTACTTGGAATGGCAAGGAAATACCACATATAGGTAGTTATGGTGGACACAGATGGCATGGATTTTGGCTCAAGGTTTTGGATGCACGAGAAGCATTCCCTCTCAGTACAGAGTTTAGGCTAGCAAGGTTATTTGAAGCAAACACAGGATATCAACCGACACAGCAAGGCTTATATGAAAACATATTGCAAGCATTATAAGACTCTACACTGTCTTCCTTGTTAACCAAACCCTTTTACTAGAAAATATCTAGACCTTAGAGATACCAATCATGCAAACCAAATTTCAACGAGCTTTACGGTAGTTCTTCATTAATAGGTTTTAACTACATGATACAAAAGCTTAAACATGAACTACTTGATAACTCAAAACAATTGACAAGTATCAAATTATCCAATACATGATCTACAAGAATATGTAAGCTTTTTCCATTATACCATCTACCACATGCAACATTTTCTGTTCCAACCAAACACCAATCAATTTATTTCAACATAAACTCTCCAAACAATTATAAGTGAAGCAAGAGAGTACTTTCTTTAAAAGAACTAACAGCTCTGAATAAGAGATGCATGCAAAACAGGAGCTAAAAGCATAGCAATAGCTAGATAAGAATACTCAACAAGTATAAGTGAAGAATAGGAGTATTCATATGAAAAAGCGGAGCGTGTCTCTCTCCCAATCAAGAATGCTGGGGTCCAATCAAGTTGACCATAAGAAAAATAAAATACTGAAAATAAAAGCACACAGACGCTCCAAGTAAAGCACATATGATGTGAAAGAATTAAAATATAGTTTCACTAGAGATGACCTGATAAGTTGCTGATGAAGAAGGGGATGCCTTGGGCATCCCCAAGCTTAGACGCTTGAGTCTTCTTGAAATATGCTGGGGTGATCCATGGGAGCATCCCCAAGCTTAAGCTCTTCACTCTTCTTGATCACATTATATCATCCTTCTCTCTTGACCCTTGAAAACTTCCGCCACACCAAACTCAAAGTAATTCTCATTAGAGGGTTAGTGCACAATCAAAAACTCACATGTTCTATAAGGACACAAACATGACCGTTACTTTTAACATTAGCTACTGCCACTGATGTTATGTGAAGCTCTTCACCCTAAAAAAGAATTCCACTCAACACTAGTAAAAGAGAGAATGCGAAAAATAAAAGACAGAATCTGTCTAAACAGAACAGTCCGCAAAGACGAATTTTTTCGAGCACTTACGTTGCTCAGATCGAAAAACTTTAAACTAACGAAAGATGCGTACATATCTGAGGATCACGCACAAAAATTTCAGATTTAAATAATTTTTCTGTGATTTTACAGAATTAAAACGGTGAACAGCAGAAATCTGTTCCTGCGCAGAAATCCAAATCTAGCATCATCTTCCTATTAGAGGCAATACTTGGCACAACAATGCGATAAAATAAAGATACAAAGGAATTGTTACAGAAGTAAACAACTCCTTGACTCAAAAAAAATTGCAGAAATAAAATAATGGGTTGTCTCCCATAAGCGCTTTTCTTTAACGCCTTTCAGCTAGGCGCAGAAAGTAGAATCAAGTGTTTCCAAATGATGAAACATCAACAATCTTACGTTTAGCTCTCTTATCTTTACCCTTATCTTTAGGAAATATTTGGTTACACATAGGTGAAGAGGCAAAATTCATAGTGCCTTGGCCCACATCTATTATTGCTCCTAAGCGTTTCAACAGAGATCTTCCAAGCGTAATTTGTCCTACTTCTGCACATTCAATGACAAGATAATCAATAGAGTAATTTAATAGTATTATCACCCAGAATTATACAATCTTTGCATTTGGAAAGCTCCCAAAGATTTAAGGAATCAAAAATATCCTTGGGCATTAAACAGAATTCAGACATAATACCATAGCGAGCATGAAAAGTTTCACCATTGATAACAACTTTTACTGAGGGAACCCATCCTGATGGTTCAAAATTTACTTGCACATTATCATAGTGTTCACAAATTTGATTATACCCTTCCTTTAGACCAGATATGTTTGTTTCAAGAGTGTTAAGTTTATCACTTATGCTTGTCAAAGCCAAATCAATTTTACTGATTGGAGGGCTAGAAATTGTAATCATTTTTTATAGCATTAAAAGCTTGATCCCCATCATAACGAAGGAAATCTCCTCCTACCACAGCATCTAAATCATATCTGTAGCAAATAACAAGACCAAAATAAAAGCTACTAAGAAGCAGGCTTAAAGTCATTTTAGGTTCAGTTTTAGCATAAGACTCAAAAATTCTAGACCAAGTATCTTTAAAACTCTCCTCACTCCCTTGCTTGAAAGTGAAGATTTCTTTCTCAGGCGACATGATGACAGGAACAGGGCTAGACATGATAACGAGACTGAAAGATAACAACTTGAAAATAAAAGTAACTAATTTTATTGTGTTTTTGATAATAAAGCAAACAAGACTAAATAAAAATAAACTAAGCAAGACAATAACAAAGTAAAGAGATTGGAAGCGTGAAACTCACCTTGCAGAAATCCTCTTGCACAACGGCGCCAGGAAATATGGCGTGTGGAAGGATATTTCTGAATCGAAGTGCTTCTGCTCCCCGGCAACGGCGCCAGAAAATATGCTTGATTGCGTGGATCACACGTTCGTTGGGAGACCCCAAGAGGAAGGTATGATGCAGTATAGAAACAGTTTTCCCTCAGTATGAAACCAAGGTTTAATCGAACCAGTAGGAGCAAGAAATCACTTCGGAAGGTTGTCAGTGGCGCACTGACGTGGAATCTGCACACAACACAATCAAACTACTTTGCCCCAACGAAATAGTGAGGTTGTCAATCTCACCGGCTTGCTGAAAACAAAGGATTAAACGTATGGTGTGGAAAACAGTAGTAAATTGTAGAGAATGAAAAGGAACAGTGTTTGCAGTTGGTTGTATTATCAGTGTAAAAGAATGGACCGGGGTCCACAGTTCACTAGTGGTGTCTCTCCGTAAAAGATAACTAACATGCTGGGTGAACAAATTACAGCTGGGCAATTGACAAAATATTGAGCGCATAGCAATGCATATATATGACATGATGATTACTATGATATTCATGTGGGCATTACGACAAAATACATAGACCGTTATCCAACAACGTCTATGACTAATAATCCACCGCCAGGTTGTCATACCGAGTTCCCCATTGGTATTAAGTTGCAAGCAACGGATAATTGCATTAAATAATGTGCGTAAAGTAAACAAATGTATTAGACCTAACGGCGTACCCTTAAGCTAAGCATCGGTTATTTTATCCCTAGTGGCAACAGCACATCCATAATCTTAGAAGTTGTTGTCACTCTCCCAGATAACCGGAGGCATGAACCCACTATCTAGCATAAATACTCACTCTTGGAGTTACAAGCATCTACTTGGCCAAAACATCTACTAGTAATGGAAAGCATGCAAGATCATAAATAACATATAAGATAGATTGATAATCAACTTGACATAGTATTCAATATTCATCGGATCCCAGCAAACACAACATGTAGCATTACAATAAGATGATCTTGATCATGATAGGCAGCTCACAAGATCTAAACATGATAACATAAAGTGGAGAGACAACCATCTAGCTATTGCCATGGACCCGTAGTCCAAGGATGAACTACTCACGCATCACTCCGGAGGCAGGCATGGTGATGTAGAGCCCTCCAGTGATGATTCCCCTCTCCGGTAGGGTGCCGGGAAGAGCTTCTGAACCCTCCCGAGCTAGGGTTGACGGCGGCGGCGTCTCTGGAACTTTTCGTGGATAATGGCTCGGGTATTTAGGGTTTTCGCGTTGGGAAGAATAAATAGGCGAAAGGGCGGCGGCTGCGGAGCCACGAGGACCCCACACCACCCCACGGCGCGGCAGGGGGGCCCGCGCGGCCCCATGGTGTGGCTGCCACGTGGCTCCCCTCCATGTCTCCTCTGGACTCCGTCTTCATGTTGGAAAAATAGGAGGTTCTGTCCAAGTTTCGTCCAATTTCGAGAATATTTCCAGACTAGCTTTTCTGGAATGCAAAAACAGCAGAAAACAGGAACTGGCACTGTGGCATCTTGTTAATAGGTTAGTCCCAGAAAATGCATAAAAATGCTATGAAGTGTATATAAAACATGTAACAATTAGTATAATATCAACATGGAACATCAGAAATTATAGATACGTTTGAGACGTATCAGTTTGCAACCTGCCATTCACATGTGCTTATATTTTTTTCAATTGCAGATGCATTCCACCAATGATGACTCTGACGAAGAGTTATTAGATATGATGATGCTCGCGGCTTGTATTGAGGAAGATGAAAAGATTCCTTATGCGGAAAGAAGAGTGCCAGAACTGACAAGGATACAATGGGTTCAGTCAAGGATGAAGGATCCGGGAAGATTCTACAATTGTTTTCACATGAGGAGGTCAGTTTTTACAATGCTGCATGACATTCTTGTTGCTGACTATGGCCTCCAGTTTACTTCTCAGATGTCAAGTATAGAATCACTAGCTCTGTTTCTATGGATGGTGGGTGCACCTGAATCCAATAGTCAAGCTGCAGATCATTTTGAGCGAAGTGCTTCTACAGTCAGCAACAAATTTCACCATGTATTAGACTGTATCGATCGTATGGCGGGTGATTATATTAGACCTAATAATCCCACTTTCACCCAAGTTCATCCTAAACTTACCAATCCTAGGTTCTGGCCTCATTTCAAAGATGCTATTGGAGCAATTGATGGAACACACATACCTGTCACAGTTGCTGAGAAAGACAAGATGCAATACATGAATAGGAAAGGTTTTACAAGTCAGAATGTGCTCGCGATCTGTGACTTTGACATGAGGTTCACATTTGTTGTTGCTGGATGGCCTGGATCTGTTCATGATACACGTGTATGGACTGATGCCCGGACTCATTTTCCCAATTATCCACACCCTCCTATTGGTAATCTTTTTGCACATATACGTAAAGTGTTTTCTCATAAGTATTATAGTCATGTTCTAATTTCTTTTGCTACTTGTAGGAAATACTATCTTGTTGACTCTGGATATCCAAACAGAACTGGTTATCTCGCCCCCATTCAAAGAGCAGCGCTACCATGTTCCAGACTTCCAAGGGGCACCTCCAAGAAACATGCTGGAAAATTCAACCATCTTCATTCTTGTCTACGAAATGCTATTGAAAGAGCATTTGGGCTTCTGAAGATGAAGTGGCACATTCTGCTTGCTATTCCACATTTCCATGGCCCTGAAACGCAAGCGAAGATCATCAACGCGTGCATGTGTTTGCATAACTTCATCCGTGACAGTAAGCTTTATGATCAACATTTCGAGCAGTTTGAGTGATGCGCATATGTCCACGAGGACAGCGCATCTTATACCAGTGGACCCTCTCCCTCCTCATTTGATAGTGCCATGGCAGCACTCCGACAGAGCATCGCCGAAGGAATTGTTGCTTGAGAAGTTATGGTTATTGTAATTTTCAATTACTATGACATTTCTTTTATTTTGGCATGTACTGAAATTATACTACGACACTATGTTTTTATTATCATCTACCTTTTATTTTACTTCTACCTATTTTTATACTAGTATGTAATATATCATTGCTTTTACTATGCATGAAATCAAATTTAGGGGCGTTATAGACATCTCACAACCCAACACAGCGAAGAAACCAAAACTGCACAAGCCCAAAAGAAGCGCCCAAACCAGTTTTTAGTAGTTTCTCCCCACAACAGGTTCTCCCCACCGAAACCCAGAAACCGGTTTCTGCATAAGCAGAAACCCAAAAGAAGTGGCCCTTATATGTGTTTTGAGCGATGTAGTTCTTGCATCAATCATGCCTTTTCGGAATGCTCATGAGCTTTGGACCAATCTTCAAGATAAATATGAAGTGTCCAATATTATTGAGGATGATTGTTCTCCTCCGCCTCCGGCCGTGACGAGTTCACAACTTCTTCCACTTCACCAACATATGATTTGTCACAAGGTAATGATATGGTGAGTTGTGATAGAAATTGTTTTGTTGATGGTGAATATTCTATTGACTATACTTCATCTCTATCTCATTGCAATGATCTATCTTTGGACTTAAACACTTCAAGCACTCCAAATGTTTTACATGCTAGTGTTGCTAGTCCTTGCATATCATGTAATAGTTGCTCAACTAAATCTCATGATGATATGCTTCCTATGCCTTGTTGCCATGAAAATAATTCTTCCATATCCTCTAGTATTTGTGTGGCTAATAATGTAGAGGAATCCCAACATTTGTTGGAACAAGACATGGGCCTCAATGGTGCTTCAAGTAATTCTTCATCATCAACGTCCATTACCCACTTTTGCCTTATGTCCAGTGATTCAAAGGTATCTCCACCTTTGGAACCCTCTACATCTTGTGATGATGTGGATGAGGATTCTTATGGAGAACATATGGATGTTGAATCCTTAACAAAGAAGGGTGAGATGGTATTTGGTGCTCTCCCAAAGTAGCAAAGCTATCCCTCCTCTATGTGAAATCATTACTTATGCTATTAAGAGTAGGGAAATCATTGAGGGTTTGGATACTCATTTGATGAGAAATACAAAACTGAGAGAGAGGATGCTATGGAAAAAGCATCCTTAGAGAATGCTCTTGGAAGAGCAAGAGCTTAGGGCTTCTCTTGAAGAGATTTGTGTCCCTTGATGAGTCTAATGATCTTATTATTGCTAAAATTATTAAGGAAAGAGATCATGCCCTTGCAAAATATAAAGTGCTTAAAAAGGAAAAGTTGAATTTGGTGTTGGCAATGCAAGACTAATTGAGGACATAGAGAGACTTGACAAAGCTCACAAGGCTTTAGAAAGTGAACGCTCTCTCCTTATCAAGTCTCATGATCAATTTCAAACTCAACTATCTAAGAATGATGAGCTTTCCAAGTTGTCTTCTTCCATTTCTAATATTGATGATGCTTGTGCTACTAACTCCACTTCTTGTGAAGCATCTATTTTGAAGGAGAATGTTGAGCTAAGGTCTCAACTTGAGTTGCTAACTAGCAAGTATAGGAAATTGGAAGAAAGTCATGAAAAGCTATCTAGCTCTAATGATGATCTTCTAGCATCCTATGCTAAGCTAAAGTTAGCTCATGAGGCTATTATGTCAAAGGTAACATCTGTGAGCCTCATGTGGACAATGTCACAACTTCCTTGCCATGTGCTAGTCCTAGTAATTCTACATCACATACTATTGCTAAATCTTGTGATGAATTACCTTCCATGCCTTGTTGCTCTAACAATGAAGCATCTACTTCCTCTTATTTTTGTTGATACTAACCATGTAGAGGAATTAAAAGAGCTCAAGGCCCAAGTCACTTTTTGAAGAAAGACTTGGAAAAGCGTCATGTTGGGAGGTCCACACTTGACAATGTGTTGAGTGTTCAAAGACGCCCCAATGACAAGAGTGGACTTGGATTCAACTCCAATAACAAGAACAAGTCCAAGTCTAACAAGAAGAACAAGGGCCAAGAACAAGTCAAGATTCGGCCAAGATTGTTTGCTTTAAGTGCAAAGTTGAAGGGCACCATGTTAGATCTTGCCCTTTGAAGAAGAAGTCTCTTAGTGAGAAGCAACAAGGAAAGCGGCTCAAGTTCAAACTCAAGTTCTCAAGTTAAAGCAAGGCCTCTTCCCAAGAAGAATCAAGCTACCCCTCCTCAAGTCAAGACTCCAACTAAGAAGAAAGGAGGAAGCCAATGTTGCTACATATGCCGTGAGAAGGGCCACTTTGCTTCTTCATGCACTAATGGTACCTTATCCAACCCCATTATAATTGATGATGTTTATTCTCTTCGGAAGGATAAGGTTGGCAATGTGTTTGCCAAATATGTTGGTACTCAAAGTGGTGTCAAGAAAAGCACCATTTGGGTTGCCAAGCCTATTGTGACTAACCTCTTAGGACCCAACTTGGTTGGGGACCAACAAGCTAAAACTTGATCAATAGGTGTTGTTGGGGGCATTGGAGACTTGGCTACATCATGAAGAATTAAGGGATCTTCATCAATTATATTATCTCAAGCCAAGTCATTTGGATTATATTGTTCTATCTCATATCCAATGTTCCTCCTTGCGGTAACTTTTATTTAAATCATATATACATTGAAAGTTGCTTGCACCCTTGCATGTGTTAGGTTTTGTACCTTGCTAGTGTTTGTATGTGTTGTGCTCTCTACTTACTTATCTTGAGTAATCAAGTATGTGTATGTTGGTTTGCACACCATTTACTTGTGTTGAGCCTTATTGCTTTTATTTGATATCTTATCTTGTTGGCTCTTTTTTGAGAGATTAATGGACTATCCATTTTGGGGAGTAATGTGCTTCGTGCACTTCACTCCTAAAATGTGTATACATGAGGAATACCACTTAGTGTTGATATATCAATATTATCTATCTCTATGTGGTATGTCATTCTCATGAGAAATTCAAATTCTATAATGTCCATTAATTATCTCTAGTTGGTTTTGCTTGCCTCTTGTTAAAAAAATTGGATTATCACATTATGGGGGAGTAATAAGCTTTGTGCATATTACAAACCTAGAAAATGTGAACATGTGAGGTATTGCCACCTAGAATTGATATTCTTCTTTATCTTATTCCTATGTGGCATGTTTCTCAAACAAGTTCCATATTTGCTAAAATGATTTTATTTAATCACTCTTTTGGATCTTGTTTGTGATGGTTCTTGGTATGGCTTTCCCAAATATGTTCGCATATCTTTTTGGGAAACCGATTGCTTCAAGCTACTCTTTGTAGTGGCTTTGCATGATCGCGTGAATACTTGAAGCTATCAAGAATATCTATCTATTTAAGCTTTGGCTTTTAAATCTTATCTTTGCCATATGCTTATTTGTTGTGAAATTGGTCTTCAATATCATTCCTATATACCACCGAGAATATCTCTATATACTCCTTGTCCTTGACAAGTGATACTCATATGTGTGGTGAAATTTTGGACCATCTTCACTTTGGCTCTTGCTTTGAATTGCCTTATTTTTATTGCCAAGGATTTGGTTTGATCTAACTCCTCTTGTCTTCCTTGTATCTTTTGGATCGTTTTGCTCTACTCAAAATTTGTTTTGTGCTTTCTTGTTTTAGGAAAAGCAATGATCCTATTCTAGTGCATTTACATTCAAAGTCATACTTCTAGATAATGCACTATTCTTGGGAAGCTATCCTACATTGAGTAGAACATCATTCTTTAAATTGGTTTATATCTTATTGCTTTCTTTGAACATGACTAGTGTTTGAATAATATGTATGGAGAGTGATGATCCCATTTGTGTGCATTTTGTATTCAAATGCAAGATCATAAATAATGCACAAATCTTGGGGAGCAATCCTATATGCTTTTGAACATTAGTTGTCTTCAATTGGTATTTGATCCCGATGACGTGTCTCTTTGGAAGACAAACATTTTCGTCTTGGTACTTTGTGCCATCATGAAAGTGTAGAGGGTTTGGTTTATTCCTTGATGGTATTTTCATCAATTGGTATCTTACTTTCATTTGGTATCTTTTCAAAGTGGTATCTTCAATCATGTGTTGATTTGGGTTTTGATATAATTTGGACAATTCTTTTTCTTGTCACACTTGTGTGTGCTTTCTTGTTTAATTGTGTTTTGTCCAATTTGTATCTCGTTTGGTTCTTGAAAGTCTTGTGCATGCATATTTACTATATGTATATCTTATGGCATGCTTACTTTTGTTGATCCAATATATAGGATAAACTCCATCAAATCCTAAATGGCTAAGATGTGCATGAAATTCAATTTCATATCAATATGCACATATTTATGTGGAGTTTGTCCTATGTATTGTAGTTGCTCTAACTACTTTGGACCCAATGAGTTTGGGTACCATTTTGTACTTGAATTTGTTTTAGGTACATTGGAGATGCATTGGAAGCTTGTCTCATTTACAAGGAAGGTGTTATCACCATGTGCTTATTGGAGCCAAGCTCGGATGATCGTGAACTCTTATCTTCTACATCACCAATGCTATCTCGGTAACAAGTATCTACCTCATGCATACTTTACTAGCTTTCAACCTTGTGTAGGTTGTATCTTGGCATGAATCCCTTTAGTCGCAATTGATATGTTCTTGCAAAGCCTTTATCAAAACATCTTATTGCAAATGTGAGCAAGCCGGGATGATTACATATCAAGGGGAATATACATAATCATTTTATTGATTCTCCAATCCCAAATATGTTAATCTAGCATTTCTTCTCAAAGTCTCTCATATGCAATATTGATGAATTTGCAAATTCATTTGCCCTTTGTGATACTTGTTATCTTTCTCGGAGCATCCCAACTATCTTTTTTCCCTTGTGGATATTTTTGATGCTATGATGAGATTGTGTTGGAAGTTCATCTATATCCTTCTAAGATAAAATTGAGCTTTGTGCTATGCTTTTAAGCAATGATCTTATTGGTATATATGACTTCCACTTGGATATCATATTCTTCACCGTAGTATCTTTGTGTGTGCATGTTTCTTTGTGGACTTATATCTTCATGATTGATGTCTACTTAGAAACTTATACACATGAGAGTAGTTACATCTTTATTTGGTATTCCATTTTGTTAGTGACCACCTTTTATTGCTTTTGATTCTTTGGTGGTTCCTAAAAGGTACAAGCTTTGGTTTTCATTTGATATGTCTTTTTGCATCTTAATAAGCTTGTGGACCTAGTTGCTTTGCTTCAATTTCCATCTATGCTTTCTTACACTTGTTTGTGTTCAAAGATTGTCTAGGAGTGAGTGAGGATTCCATGTTGTGCACACCATATTGCAATGCAAATCCTACTTTGTGCATGTACCTTGGGGAGCTCTCTCTTGATGTTTAGAACACTTGGTTGATCTTATCATAATATCTTCTTGTGTCCAATTGGTTTTTCGGATCTTTTGATTGCTTGCCTCTTTTGTTGAGATATCTTTCACTTTGCTATTTTGTTGCAATCCTTGGATTCTCAATATTGTTTGATTTCCTCCTATTTTTTATCAATGGAAATGTCCATTTGATTCTACTCATTTTATGAGACAAGTTAAACTCGTGGAGGAACTCTCACTATGTTGGCCTTCTAAAGCTTTTTCCCCATTTCGGCAATTGTTGCCAATGGGGGAGAAGTTTTTGAGGGTTTTATGGCATTTGACTTTGTACTTTGATTTGTTCTTAAGTATTTGCCTTCTTGCCTTTGCAATTGGTTGCTTGGTTTTGTATATAGTGGAAACTCCACCACCAGTAATGGTTGACAATATATGCAATGAATTCATGTTCATACACACGTGCATAGATTGTGGGAGAGTTTGCTCTATATATGTTGTTGGACTAACATCACATACTTTTGTAGTATTTGATGTTAGTACAATTGGCTCTAGCTCGTTAATTTCCATATTATAAACCCTCTCAAAAGAGATTGTCATCAATTACCAAAATGGGGGAGATTGAAAGTGCATGTGCCCTCATGGTGGTTTTGGTAATTAATGTCAATCTCTATGGACTAATGTTTGCATTGAGATATCTTTATAGATCGTGTCCATGAAGAAGATTGGAGTTCATGTGTTGGACTCTAGAAGATTATATAATGACCAAGGTTCTATCCAAGGGTTTATATGAAGAATTGTCATCTAGAGTTGAGCTTATTGCAAGCATGACTTGGAAAGAAGATTGGGTGAACATTCATGTTTATCTCCAAGCCATCATATACATCAAGATAAGAAGATGAAGTGCAAGTGGATACATGAAGACGGAGCTTAGCAAGGCTCTCCCATCATGGAGTATGGGGGAGTATTTGGAAAAGTCTTCATCAAGCATGTGCTAGCAAGCACAATCAAGAAAGGTGTTCCAACTTGAGGGAGTCAAGATCGTCATCATCTAGCTCAAGTGGAATGCGCAAGGCAAAGATATGATCTTGATAGGGTTTCTATTTTACCGGTCCCATGGTGTTAGTGGGAGACCGGGTTATAGGATAGACGACATACTATCAAGAGGGGCTGTCAAGTGAGTAACTTGATCGCATCTTTGTGGAGAGCTCAAACCTTTGCATACTTGGCATATCATCTTTCTTGGTTATTATTCGGCTTTTATCCATGTGAGAATTTAGAGTTTGTGTTCATCTCCATACCAAGCTCTAGTTTATCAAAAACGGATTTCATATGCACATCTTGTTGCGTTTTTGATATTGAAGGTTTTACCGGCTTATCTTTTCTAGGGAGGTCAAACTCTCTCCTTGTGGTTTCCTCCTCACGTGATAGACTATGATGTGTATATGTATGATCTTGTAGGACTTTTGATTATCTTCGAAACAAGGCCAAGATCATAGAAAACGGAATCTTGATGATTATCTTGTTGAGTTTTGAAGATTGGAGAATTTACCGGTTGTTCTTTTATAGGAGAGGTTTACCTTTCTACATTTGGTTTTATCCTCACTTGTTGGACTATGATGTTTCTCTGCATGATCTTGTAAAGCTCGTTGTGGTGATTCAAACGAGCCCAAGAACATCAAAAACGGAGTTCGTATGCGAAAGTTGTGTCTGTTTTGGTGTTGCTGTTTCTAAAGTTTTTACAAAGGGCGGTAGTACCGACCCAAAGCCCGGTACTACCGCATATCACGTGTTTTGGTACTGGATTCGGGTGGTTTTAACCCGGTAGTGGCCCGGTAGTAACCTGGTAGTTCTCTCTGCCCGGTAGTACCACCCCGGGGCGGAAAAACAGCCCAACGGGCAGATTTTCGGGCACCTATTTAAGGGCCCTTCTTCCCCAATATTTCCTAATCACTTGAGCACATTTTCTCTCTCTCTCTCTCTCTCCTCCATTGTTGACCTTGGAAAAGCTTGCCCTCTCTCAATCCCTCCCATGATTCTTGCATATCTTTGAGGGAAAAGTGAGAGGAGATCTAGATCTACATTTACACCAATCCATCTCTCCTCTAAGTGAGGGGAACCTAGTAGATCTTGATCTTGAAGTTCTTGGTGTTTCTCCTCCTTTGTTCTTCCTCTCTTCTCCTCCCATAAACATTAGTTGCTTTTGGTGGGATTTGAGAGTGAAGGATTTGAGCACTTGTGCTCTTGCCATTGCTTTGTGCATCGGTTTGTGCTCTCCACGAGAATTCGTGGAAGTTGAAAGTTTGCGAGCTTGTTACTCTTGGGACTTTGGACCCTATACGCCTTTATGGTGGTTGAGACCTCTTGTGGTCACTTGTAGCTGTTCGGGAGCCCCCAATTCAGTTGTGGGTGTGTGTGCCCCGGATCGTTGTTGTAAAGGCTCTGGATTCCGTCTTGAAGGATTCCGATAGTTGAGGGTGAACCAAACCTTTGTGGTGCGTTTCATTGAAGAAGAAGGTGAAGCTTTTGTGGCTGTTGAGTTGACCTTTGTGGTATCTCACACCTCTGCAACGAGACGTACTCTCCTAAAAAGGAGGAATTTGGTAATACATCCTCGTCTCCGCGTGCCTCGGTTATTTCTATATCCGAGCTCTTTACTTATATACTTTACATTGTGATAGCTTTCGTACTTAAAGTCTTATATATTACTATCACTTTGTTGCTTGTCTTGCTTAGCATAAGTTGTTGATGCACATAGATGAGCCTAGTATATTTAGTTTGTTGGCTTGTTAATTTAAACACCTAGTTTTATTCCACAATTATCAAGCCTAAACCAGAAAAGTTTTAAATCGCCTATTCATCCCCTCTAGGCGACATCCTTGTCCTTTCAGCTGTGACGTCATTGACCCTGGTTGACCTGGTGGCATTCGCGAGAGATGAAGGGATGGTCCCGGAGAGCGAGTTAACGCTGAGGTCGAGCGTCTACAGGAATGCGCACCCGCCGAGCGTCGATGGCACGACACCAGCGAATCGGTTGTTGAAGAGGTAGAGGCTATGGAGGTCCCGGAGGATGCCGATGGCGACCGACACCTGGCTGCCGAGCGCGTCGGCGTGGAGGCCGAGCGTGCGCAGCGCGGTGAGCTGGCCGACAACGGTGGAGGCTGATTGTCGGCGTGGAGGCTGAGCGTCGGCATGGAGGACGTGCACCCGCCGAGCGCCGACGGCATGGCACCGGCGGTGAATCGGTTGTTGAAGAGGTAGAGGCTGCGGAGATCCCGAAGGATGCCAATGGCGGCCGACACGTGGCTGTCGAGCGCGTCGGCTTGGAGGCTGAGCATGCGCAGCGTGGTGAACTGGCTGACATCGGTGGAGGCTGAGCATCGGCGTGCAGGCTGAGTTCGGTGAGCGTGGAGGCTGAGCGTCGGCATGGAGGACGGCGCGCCAGCGGTTGACGGGGTCGGGGAAAGGAGTGGGAGCTGCGGGGGGCGTCTCGCCGACGATGGAGTTGCGGCGCGCGCGTCTTGTCCTGCCACAGTGACACAGGGACAACGAGAGGGAGCAGAGCAGGACAGCGACCATGGCGGATTTGGGGGATTTTTTTTTTGGTATTGGGTCATGTCAGCGCCACGTCATCATACAAAACTGTCTAAATTGACACCAAAACCATTCAAATTCGCCCAAAATCAGCTTAGATGGTTATTTGTCCGGTATTGTAAAGTTCAGGGTTGAAATCATCCGGTTTTAAAGTTCAGTGTGAAATGTGTCCAATGTGTGGCATTTCAGGGTGAAAACTATGCTTAATCCTTAGGAGAAAGACTGGAGAAGAAGATTGGGCTGAAAGGGGGAGATGGAGAGGTATTGGGCCATACTTTAGTTTTTGAAAGTCGGGCAACGGCAAACATTGAGAATTTTGTTCAAACAAGAAATTTAAAAAAAAACATGCAAGAAAAATACAAGCTACAGTTCCAGACCCAATCAACCCTGCAGATGTTATTACGGGTACTAGTGTTACGGACGCAACGTGGATCAATGCTATTGGAGTTAACAAGTTTGGCGGCTCCCAAAAATCTCATGTAAACAGCCGTACCATTCACACGTCAGCGCGTAACATAGAGCCAATCGAGGCCCATTCTTCTTTTTCTAGACCATGGCATGCTTGGAACACGATAATACAGAAAACAACAAATTTAGGAGCTAGCTGCGCCCATTCACGCTTTGCAAATGCAGACCACAGTATAATAAAATGTGTGCATATGTTTACAGTGCCAACTCATTCATGGGGCATATGAAAATGGAATTCCATCTGTCATATTGTCCTGAATGGACCATTTGATTGGTTGGTGTGTACTGCAATGACTTTAGAAGTACACTCGTCTCTCGCGTTCTGGCATGCACGCCATATGTTACAGCTTGTATGGTTTTTGGACCCGGTTTTCCTTATAAACTGGGTCAATTCTTTCTATCTAATCGAGCGGTGGTACGACCACCTTGTCCTAAAAAAAAATGTTACAGGATAGAAACATGGAGGAAAATGCACTTTTCACCACCTCCTACTCCATGTGCATAAACCACCACTTAGATAGATTTTTGCAGTTTCCACCATGTGATGGTCTAATCTGTTGAAGGTTTCACCACTTGGTTATTTATTCAACTATTTATCCCGTTGACATGAAAACCGACAGGTAGACCCTGCAGGGTATCCCGTGAAGATCGGCGCCGGATCCATGGCGCCCACTAGGGTCAAGGCGGCAAAGAAGGGAAAGACGAGCCGTGAGCTTCAGAGAGCTAGGAATGGTGCAGCCTACGGTGGGGGAGCTCCTAGGCGGCGCAGAGTCAAAGGTGGCGGCCCAAGTCGGAGGCAGGAGGCGACAACTGGGGAAGGAAGTGGTATGAAATTTCATCCGTGTCAAGTTTTCCGAGCGATGAGGGGAACTGAAAAAAGAGACGCAAAATACCGCATTTGAGAGTGTTTTTTAGGGGTGTGTTAAACATTTTTAAGGTTCTGGCCAAAATGCGGGGTTGCTCTAAGAATGGGTGATGTGGACAATTTGATGGCTGAAAAAATGTATTGTGTGGATAGTTTGCATGCATAGAAAAACTATCGGCAATAAACGATAGTGAGGACAGTTAGCTTGCTAAAATAATAGATGAGAAGCCCTGCATGTAGAGAAAAACCATCTTTAAGCGGGGGTTTACTTTATAAAAAAAAATACTTAGATTAGCTATTGATCTAAAAAACGGCCACTTAGTCGAGGAGATAAGGGGGCTTTGCGAGACGTAATCATGAATGATCATTAAAAAAAAGCTAGAATCGACGGTGTTGCTGCTTGTTGTTTGCAAACGTCAACCAACCATGCCGAACCTCGTATTATTAGCTAATTATAACCTTTTATACCTGATTTAATAACGATCTCGCATTCCTTCGGAGAAAAGAAGCCTCCATATAAATTGATAGTACTATTAGAAGCACACACGTGAGTAACGTTGGCTAGCTGTATCATCTTCGGCGTACGTGAGCCAAAACAAAATAATTAAGGGGAAAACAACAAATACAGATGCTAGAGCCAATGGAGGCCCATCATCTTAGCACATCACATCAATAAGCTTTTTGTACATCAGATCAAGACACGCATGCGATGGCCAATAGGCCAGGTGCAACACGACGGTGGAGAGACAACAAATGAGCTCGAGCTGAAGACAATCGGAGTCCATTCATGCTCTTGCAATTCGAGACCACAAATATGCATTTGCAATGGCCAAAGCTCGTACACGGTGGCACATGGAAATCGGAGACCACAAAGGCATGTGCAGTGACAACTCCTGCAATGGAGGCATATGGAAATGGAACCATCCATTATTGTCCTGAATGGACCATCGATCATTTAAATGAGTGGCCACGCTCGGTGTGTTTTGCCAGGGCCTTGGAAGTCATTGTTTGGCACCTCCGGCCTGACATCGCCGTGAAACCGAGTGTCAGCTTCCATCAAAAGATGTGTACGCGGGTGGACTGTACGCACCTCGACACCTGCATATTAGGGCATCTCCAGCCATGGTTCCCCCAGGCCGAAAACGGCGCTATTTTGGGCCGTCTGGGGGCACTATTTCACGCCATGGGGGCGGTGTTTTCCCAGCTGTGCTCAAACCCAGGGAGAAGCTCAGAAATTTAAAAACACTAAATTAGGCGAAAGATAACTAATTTAGTCGAATTTCATTCATATAAAGTCGAAATTCGCAGTTCTTAGAAACTTTAAATAAAAACTTAAACAAACTTAAAATAGATAATTTGGCGATCTACATGCCGTTCTACATGCCCAGCTGGCTGTAGATAATTTGGATGTAGTCGCCGTCTTCGCCGTCGGAGTCGCTCGGGTCTCCGGCGCGGCGGCTGGGGCCTTGGCCGTCGTCTCCTCCGCCGTGCCACCTGCTCGGCCCGGGCGCACTGGGGGCGTCCTCCTCGTCGCTGGGGTCGAGGATGATGTAGGGCAGGGGCGGCGGGTGAGATGACATGCGACGGCAAGGGGCCGAACGACGAGCCGCCGACGCGCGCTGGCGCTCCACATTCTCGAGGATGCGCTGCTAGTGCTGGACCTCCTCCTGCGCGTGCATCCTTGCTGACCAGGGTTCGGCGAAGTCGTCTGGCGCCGCGGAGGACGTCGTTGAGGCAGGCGGCGATGGCAAGGTTCTCGCCGGGGAACTCCTCCGAGTCCTCCGGCGCCCCCATGTTGATCGCCGCCCTGACATAGTCGGGCGGCGCCTGCCACATCGGTGCCTTCTTCTTGCCCTCCGTCTTGGGCTTGACGAGGCAGAGATGGCCGCGGGGCGGCGACGCGCCGCGACGCTCGTTGATGCAGAGGCTGCCGCCGCTGGGGACGCGGGGGCCGGAGTTCAGGATGGGCGGCGTGTCGTCCTGCTCGGCCTTGACCCGAGCAGAGGAAGGCGCCGAGGACGCCGAGCGCGCGCCGGAGGAAGAAGAGGAGGATGTGGCGCCCATCCTCCGGGGCTGCCACGACGACGTGCGCGGCGGCATCGTTAGCCGCGGCCTGTTGCCGGCGGCAATGTACTCGAGCGTGTAGGCGATGTTGCGCCCTCGAGCACCCCACCACTGCCGGCGGCCTTTGGAGTTCTTCTGACCCTCCACATGGCCGTTGCGCCCTGTGTCCGCCAGCTCCTGGGCGTGGCGCCGGGCGAAGTACTGCGTCCAGAACGCATTGTTCGCCGGATCCCAGCGTGGGTCCTCCTCCTGCTCCGGCGTGAGGCCAGCGAGCACCTCTTGGATTGCCTCGACACGCTCCACCCCTTCGGGCGGCGGCGGCACAGGGACACCGCCCGCTCTTAGCCGCCACGCGCCTTGGCCGCCGGAGGCGCCCGGGATGCGCATGTCCGGCGGCGCGGGGTAGCCCGCCTGGTATAGCATCCACACCTCCTCTGGGTGGAGGAAGCGGCAGCCGAAGCCGTTCACGGCCGCGTTGTCGCCGGGGAATCTTTCCGCCATTGCTGCTCGGTGTGCTCTGTGGGAGAAGAGAAGGCGAGAGAGAGAGAGAGCGGTGTGCTCTGCCACGGCGGGGGTGGGGGATTTTGTAGCGCAGGGGAGGCGAACGGTGGCGCGCCATAACTCCGTCGCGTGGCAAGCGATTGGACGCGTCGGCGGTGGTGCTGACGGCGCGGCAGTCCACAAGCCATAACTCCGACATGCTTTTGACCAACGCGGGAACTGATGGGATGAGGACGCCGCGTTTTCGCTCATTTTTCGCGCCATTTCGTCCAAGACGCTGACATCGTTGGACCGCCATGTTTTCGCGCCATTTTTCCCCCTAGGTGAAACCTAGTGGGCTGGGTTTTCCCTGGGTGCGCCGGCGCTATTTTAGGCTGAAACGACGCTATTTGGGCTGCTAGGGGGGCGACTAGAAAGAAATCGGCGCTAAACGGCAAAAACGGCACTAAAATCGCATGCTGGGGGGGGGGGGGGGGGGGTTTGGGGACAGCTAGAGATGCCCTTAGGCTAGGGAGTAGTACAAAGAGACGAGCTCAGTAGAACTCATCGTAAGAGCAAGTTCAGTAGTATAGCCAACAGTCGGCTATATAACATTGGCATGTCATCAATAGCAGTAGGTTGGTTATTACTTTAGGCATCTCTTTTCATTTGTCCTACCATTTACTCTTTTTTTATAAGCACACATATAGCTTGGCTTTTGCATGAGAGACTACTCCCTTCCTAATGCATTGTCTCATGCCACTTATAACCCACTATTTTGCTTGCTCTAATGTGCAAGCATTTTCAAATACTGGCTCTCCACTCACTTCTTCCATTTATAGCAAACGGACGGGTGCGGCCATGGTTAATGAACTGCTGAAATATTGTTGAAATATTAGCATATAATAATTCCAGAAAAATCCCTAAAGGCCCATGCTGTCATGCGGTCAACTGAAACATTTGCCTTAATGGAAAATGAATATGAGTTGAAACGTCTGTATTAAGTGCTATTAAGTACGGGAGTTTTCAGAATTTATTGCGAGCTGAAACGTCCGTCTTAAGTGCTATTAAGTACGGGAGTTTTCAGAATTCATTGCGGTTAATGGAGAATGAATTTGAGCTGAAATGTTTTGTCTTAAGTGCTCTTAAGTACGGCCGTTTCCAGTCTCTTAATTCTCCCCTTAATTGTATGCGTTTTCGTTGGCCTTCCGCATGCGTGTGTGCCTATATAAGAGAGGTCGTTCCTCTCCAGCAGACACACCAGAAAGATAGCATCTGCTTGCGCCGCCACCATAGTTCCACCTACTGTTGCTGTCATCGCTGATCCCATCCCGTCCACCGCGTACACGGCTGACGGGAGAGCAGGCCTCCGAAACTCCGCCTCTCTAGATCTGTACGGGAGAGGGGCGATTAGGTTTTTGGGGAGCGTCTCCTACGCGACTGCTCGCTCCCATTCGTCTGCTTCATCTGCATCAACTACCTCTGCGTCGTCTTCTTCATCACCATGGCCACCGACGCCGACAAGGAGAAGGCTGCTACTGACAAGAGGATCGCCGACGAAGCCACCGCCTCTGCTGCTACTGCGGCCAACTGGCCTACTGGAGGGTATAACATGTTTATCCCTCTTCTGATTATTTCCATGTCTGTAGTACTAGTCATATGCGTAGATGTTTCTACTATCTGTCTAGTACATGGTTTTATCATCAAGTTTCAGTATGTCATTAGCATTGTTCACGTCATGTTCATGATTTATTCTTGGATTAATTTAATCAAAAAATTGCTTAAATACTCAACATGAAGCACCCGTATGCTTGTAGGCGAGCTATATAATCTGGGTTTGTTCGGGTAAGCCTACGTTGATAGTAAGTACGTTTGTGGAAATTGCACCCCAAAAAAAGCAAATATGTTCGTGGAAATTGCAACTATCACTATTTAAGTAAACACGTTTTTTACACAAACAACTTTTCACGAAATTCACATGTTAACTCGTTTAATAACAAATTTGACGACTGGACCAGCTAGTCAGTGATTATGAGGCAAGTTGCACGTTTAGTGTGTCATCCAAGTGATATCTTTTAGATTCGTCCAATTTGGTTAATATATGTAGTATTTTCAAAACAAGTCTAGAAAAATCGTGAGCATATTAATTATTCCAAAAGTTTGATTTTTTATAATGTTTGAAAATGAAATAGATGACCAAACTGGGTCGTAAAATGTCTAGAAAATTCCCACATTAATTAGTCTCCGTTATTTATATTACTGGACACTATCAGATTTATTTCAATTTGTTCATAAAATTTGGCCAAATCTAACAATATATGACCAAACTCTTAAGGGCTAGTAAAACATATCTCAAAAAAATTCTGGATTAATTGGTGCCAATTGTTTCAATTACTTTTTTTTAGAAGTTTTTGAAAATTTAACTAAATTGTGAAGATATCTAACATAAAATGACCAAACGTTTAAATGGCCGATAAAATATTTCCCAAAATTTCCTATTTAAATTAATGGAATTGTTAGATAAATTTTAAAAATTGAAACTTTGACAAAATCTTGGGTGAATCATTCATAAACTGAGCAAATCTTTAAAACGGCTGGTAAAAAATGTCCCAAAATATCCCAGATTAATTACAGTCCATTGTTCAAATTACCTAAACTGTTGTAGGATATTTTGAAAAGTTTGAAATTTGACCAAATATGAGGTTAATCTTACATAATCTGAGTTGGATCACAACGTCGATAGGTCATGCCACGTAATGACCGACTCATAAGCCTCAATAGTCAGAATTGCTATTAATTTGGTTAATCTATGATTTGGATCTATGCAAAAAACATGTATAGTTAGTAGTCTACGCAATAACCTCAACAATAGTTGGTAGTTTCTGCGATTTCCTCTAAATATGTTTGTTGCCTACAAGGTCATAAGCTTCTTCTCAAGACAACAGATGCTTTTGAGAGTTGCTATAGGAGAATAAATTAAAGAGGAGGACCCAAACAAAAGGTTAAGAGGATTGCTAACTGGTGCATTTTATCGTTTTATTTAACTGGCAACGGTGCAGTTGAGATTCTTACGGTTGAGGCGCATTTCAACTGCATTTTTCCATGCAGGTGAGATTCGTCGCCAATATCGCTCGACTGCATTAGCCCAGGAGGTGCTTGTTTTTTTTTTTTGCGAAAAAGACCACCGATCTATTAATCATCCACAGCAGTACAAAAGACCCAAAAAGTAATAAAAATTACAAATAGGTCATTCGACCACCTAGCGACGACTAAGAACACTGGAGCGAGCCGAACGCGCGCCGCTGTCCTCGCCCCTCCCTCATCGGAGGCAGGCAAAGCTTGTTGTAGGAGAGCTTGTTGTAGTAGATAGACGGGAAGTCGTCGTGCTAAGACCCCAAAAGACCAGCGCATCAGAGCACGAACCATCGTCAAAGATGAGAACCGTAGATCGAAATAATCTGACCTGCAACCACACGGACGAACATTTCAAGATGCTTGCAATATAGTGACAGCGCGTCATTTTCCTCCTATGTCCGTCCGTGACAGGGGAGTGAATGGTGGTCAAAATATGGTAACTGGCTCTTCTAAAAAAAAAAGAATACGTTAGCTGGCAATGTTGGACTCCAGGAAAGGACCAAAGCAAGACGAGGATGATGAGCGCGATGATCCACCTGCTACCTGAAGTAGCCACTTCGGAGTGCTGATGCTTTAGTTTGAGTTTTATTTTGCTGTGAAATATAGGATCCCGTTGAAGCTGAAGTTGGTTTGCAGCTCTGCGTGCTGCTGTAAAAAATTGTTGGCCTTGTACCGTTCTTATAACTTTAGTTTCCGCGTTAGCAATAGGCGGGGCTTTAGACTTAATTCCTTTGCACCAGCATGCTGTCCAGAACTTGGAAAAAACACGACTACTCAAAAATCAGTGTGCGCGTCAGCGTCAAGCTGCTCCTGTCCGTCATCTTTTTTTTAGATAAAACGATTTTATTACTTAAGAGTTTTAATCATTACATCCGGCCTCTGCATAGATAGGATGCACACAGCCACCAGTTCACCAGTAACCAATTCAGAACAAAAAAAGTAAAAAGGCGAATTACATATAATAATGAGAAATTGTAAATCCGCCTAAAAAGCTGGTAGGTCTATCCGGAGTCTATGTTGCCATCCATGCCGGGACAATAACTCCCTGGCCGCAGCCTCCAGCCTCGACGCCACCTCCAAAAATAAGTCTCGGTGTTAAACACGCTGCAGGACGGACCATGCACGTAACGTAGCTGTACACCGATAGATAACCTGCATAACAGAAGCATTTTTATCGTTAAAAACCTTGTCATTTCTACATAGCCACAACGACCAAATAATGGCAATCGCGCCCATCCTACAGAAGAGTTTAAACCTAGGATCCACGCCATTTAACCAGTTGCCAAAAATGTTTGCAACAGTACGCGGTGGATGTAAGGTAGAACCTATCTGGATGACTGACCATATAGACCTGGCGAATTCGCACTGAAAGAATAAGTGTTTAATGGTCTCGTCATGTTGACAGAAAGCACACTTTTTACTTCCGTGCCAATTACGCTTGGCAATGTTGTCTTTTGTAAGAATTACATCTCGACGAAGATACCACGCAAACACTTTAGTTTTAAGCGGGATCTTCATCTTCCAAATTTTGTTATTATCCTTAATATCGACTGGTACTTCAGGTAGAATTAATGCTCTACACATAGAATCAACCGAGAATTTGCCATTCTTCGTAAGATTCCATTGATATTTATCTGGACCTTCCGACAATTGGACTGAATCCAATTGGATGAGCAGGGCATTCCAGGATGCTTGTCTCGTTCCAAGTAAACTTCTTCTGAACGAAACATCTGGTGGGGAGGTACCCAACACCTTCGCGATTGTGTCGCTTTTGTTTCGTACAATAGTGTACAGAGCCGGATATTGTTCTCTAAGGGTAGAATGGCCTAGCCATTTATCCTACCAGAATCGAATTTTCGATCCATCCCTAATTGAGAAAGATCCATGTTAGAAAAAAAAACTTCTTTGTAGCCATGAGGCCAGCCCAGAAGTGTGAATCGCCAGGTTTCCAAAAAACCTGAGAAACAGCTTGATCTCCCACATACTTTCTTCTAAGGAGGGTTTGCCAAACTCCTTCTTCCGATAGAAGTTTGAAGAGCCATTTACCTAGCAAGGCTCTATTCTTGACCTCAAGGTCATGAATTCCGAGACCTCCTTAGTCTTTAGGGCAACAAACCACACTCCATTTAGTCAGACGATATTTTTTCTTCTCACAATCACCTTGCCAAAAGAATCTAGACCGGAAATAATCCAATCTTTTTAAGACTCCTTTGGGCAATTGAAAGAATGAAATCATGTACAGTACCATATTTGTTAGTACCGAGTTTATGATAATCAATCTTCCACCCAGGGATAAGAGTTTGCCTTTCCAGCTATTTAAGCGTAATTGAAGTCTTTCCTCCACCTTTTTCCATTCAGCATTTGTAAGTTTCCGATAATGAATCGGAATATCCAAATAGTTGATAGGAAATTGACCTTGCTCACAGCCAAAAAGTTCAGCATACAAGGCAGCGTTTTCTCGAGCCTCGCCAAAACAAAACAATTCACTTTTATGGAAATTTATCTTAAGACCCGAAAGTTGCTCGAATGCTGACAAGATCAGCTTAAGGTTACGAGCTTTTTCGATGTCATGTTCCATAAAAATAATTGTATCGTCAGCATATTGAAGAATCGATAAACCGCCATCAACAAGATGTGGAATCACTCCTTCAATTTGACCCTCAGATTTAACGCGTTCGATCAAGATAGCCAACATATCAGCCACTATATTAAATAGTATTGGCGATAACGGGTCACCCTGTCTGAGGCATTTTTTCGTTTGAAAGTATTTGCCAGTGTCATCATTGACCTTAATGGCTACACTTCCTCCTGAAACAAAACTATTTATTAACGCGCACCACTCAGTAGAAAAACCTTTCATTCTGAGGGTCTGTTGAAGGAAAGACCAATTGATTTTACCATAAGCTTTCTCAAAGTCAATTTTAAGAATTACCCCATTCAGGTTTTTCCTATGTAGCTCGTGAACTGTTTCATGTAGGATCGCAACTCCATCAAGGATGTTGCGGCCTTGCATAAAAGCCGTCTGAGACGGACGAACCACATGATCTGCCACACTGTTCAGTCGAATCGTAGCCACTTTGGTGAATATTTTAAAACTAACGTTAAGAAGGCATATATGTCTAAATTGTTGAATCCTTTCTGCCTCGTTAAGCTTAGGTAATAAAATTATCTCACCAAAATTGAGACGAAACAACTCTAGCTGTCCATTATGGAGACAGGCGAACAGTTGAAGTAAATCAGACTTGATAACATCCCAAAAGTTCTGGTAGAACTCAGCCGGGAAACCATCAGGTCCAGGTGCTGTATTATGTTTCATTTGGAAAACCGCCATCCTCACTTCCTCTTCTGAGTAGAGTTTAGTAAGTAGGCTATTTTCCGCCTCTGAAACCTGGGGGATATCCTCTGTACGAGACTCATCCAAAGTGAAATTTCCTTCCTCTGGAGCACCGAACATGCCTTTATAGTAATTTGTAATGTACGACTTTAGTTGTTCATGGCCCTCAATCATTCCCTCATCCTGGACTAGAGAATAAATGCGCTTTTTCCTGTGTCTGCCATTGGCAGTACTATGAAAATAGCGAGTATTCGAATCCCCGTCTAGGATGAATTGGGCTTTAGAACGTTGATACCATTTTAACTCCTCCTCTCGCAGTAGTTTCGCTATCTGTGCATTGGATTGGCTCTTTAGCTCAATCTCTTGCGCGGATAGTAACCGAACTTCTGCTAACGCTTCTAGAGCATCAATTATCGAGGAAAGTCGTTCATTCTCTTTTTTAAGTAAATCAGAAGTATGACGAGCCCAGCCAACGCGGTGCATGCGTAAAGCACGTATCCGAGATAACTCGTGAAGCTGAACATTATGCTTGTACACTCAAAAACTGAATCCCCGATCGAAGACGCCGATGATTCCCGCTGATCGAGGACTATTTTGTTTCGTTTGCCAAAGATGGTAGTAGTGAGTAGTGACTGACCGATTGGGCAACATTTTGTCCAGCCTGCATCTGGCACTATATCTGTAGATGTACTCCTGTAATCAGAGCACTGATTCTATGGCTCCCTCCTCTTCAAGGCCTATCAAAATTTGTCTTAAAGTCAGGTCCACATAAGTTAGATAAGTTTACAGAAAAAATATCAGTATTTACAATACCAAATCAACATAAATTTATACATTACAAAAAGATGTATAGTGTATTTTATTTGGTATTATATATGTTGAGAATTTTTCTATATAACTGGTCAAACTTATAAAGGTTTGACTTACAACAAAATGAATAGGCCATATAAAGAGGAAGTATAAAATATTGTTCTATTTGCAGCGGTGCTCAAGAACCTGAGTGGAGAAGCAACTAGCGCCTGGACGTCAGGGATCAGTAAAGCACGTAAGCTCAAACCAATAGGGCTTGTTCCGTAATCTGGCACTCTCCCAGCACTAGCAGAGAGTGTAACGAACTCCTTGCATCTTACTGTTGGGCTTTAGCTCAGCGATCAGATCGGATTTCCTCAGATGAGATCAAGCATTAATTAGGGATCTGGCCAAAATGGTGAGGAGTGGGAGTCAGTTACTTGGGAATGTATATATGTGTAAAACAAAAGTTAACGCACAGAACGGGGGGAATTTTTAACTTGGGCGAACAGAAGTCAAGAACATCTGAACATGCAGCCCATGCATGGAGACAACTTGCACCAACTGAGGAGTGTGCATCTCAGATCTGAATCAAGAGAAGCAAACAACGTATATAGCGTCTAAATTTGGAGCGACTAAGCTTCCAGCTCAGCGCTGTGAATGCCCACAGCACAGTCGTTGGTAGATCCGATCGTTTGCACTTGCACCGATCCATGTACATGCTCCCAGGGCCCGCCGGTGCAGACAAAACAAATATGCCTGACGTTGCAGCAACCAATTGGGGTTAAACTAATGTGCCTGAGACCCAGTGCAACTGCCGAAAAAGCCTGACTCAGAATAATGCAGAGCACGCGCTTCCCACGACGTGCGCCTCCATGTTTTCTACATGGATGCATAGGCTTCTTTAGTCAGAACACAGCTGACGATCGATCCATCCTTCACGACCACAGATCTGGAAGAATTCTTTCTTGTCTTTCTGGTTCCGTGCGTACACACAAAATCCTGGCTTTTGCCCCGATGGATGCCGATTCCCCGATTCCTCTCTACATTCTATATAAGCCCTCTGCACCACACTTTCTCACATCGTGCACACCACCTCCTTTCCTTCAAGCGGGTTAGCTAGGAATGGCGTCGGCCGCCGGTAGTAACGGAGGCAATGCCAGCCTCGCCGACCCGCTGCTGGCGAGTGCCAAGAAGCAGGTCGGCATCAAGAGCAAGTACTGGGAGGCAGCTGACAAGGAGGCGCGCCGGGCCGCCAAGGAGAGTGGCGGCGAGGACGGCAGGCTACTGCTGTTCCGCAAGTACAAGGTCAAGGGCATCCTCCTGCACCCGTACAGGTATGAAAGTTTGCCTCGAGACTACAGGCTTAACTGAATTCTGCTCCCAAGTCGCAAATTTATGTTGATCGCCATGGCCTGTGTGCATTGACACGCCCTGCCTCTTGAGTGTTGACTTGCATTTTCTACTCATGCAGGGCGCTGATCTTCACACGCTTAATTGCGGTCATCCTGTTCTTCGTATGGCGCATCAAGCACAACAAATCTGACATCATGTGGTTTTGGACAATGACTGTCGTCGGGGATGTATGGTTTGGCTTCTCCTGGCTGCTCAACCAGCTCCCAAAGTTCAACCCTGTCAAAACCATACCTGATCTTGTCGCCCTTAGGCGACAATACGATCTCCCAGATGGCACATCTAGCCTTCCCGGCATTGATGTCTTTGTCACCACCGCCGACCCAATTGATGAGCCAATACTATACACCATGAACTGTGTCCTCTCTATCCTTGCTTCCGACTATCCTGTTGATAGGTGCGCTTGCTATCTCTCAGATGATAGCGGAGCATTGATCCTATATGAGTCCTTGGTTGAGACCGCAAAGTTCGCTACTTTGTGGGTCCCGTTCTGTCGGAAACATTCCATCGAGCCAAGAGCCCCTGAGAGCTACTTCGAACTAGAGGCGCCGTTGTACACCGGAAGAGCACCCGGGGAGTTCACGAATGATCATAGTACTGTACGCAAGGAGTATGATGAGTTCAAAGAGCGCTTAGATTCACTATCTAGTGCTATTTCCAAGCGTTCTGATGTTTACAATAGCATGAAGACCGACGAAGGAGATGCTAAGGCCACTTGGATGGAAAATGGGACGCAATGGCCGGGAGCGTGGATTGACACAACAGAAACCCATAGGAAAGGACATCATGCGGGGATCGTTAAGGTACTCCAAATATAACAGTTCATCCAATTAGTCATTCCTTGTTAGATAGCTTATGAGCATACTTCGGTAACCTGTCGAGGAGACTTTTGACTTACGGATATGTTGATTATTGTAACAGGTTGTGTTGGACCATCCGACCCGTGGGCATAATCTTGGTTCGCAGGCATGCACTGATGCTCGCATCCCGATGCTTGTTTATATCTCTCGTGGAAAGAACCCGAGCTATGACCACAATAAGAAAGCTGGGGCCTTGAATGCCCAATTGCGTGCCTCCGGACTACTCTCCAATGCACAGTTCATCATCAACTTCGACTGCGACCACTACATCAACGATTCTGAAGCTCTACGTGCAGCTATCTGCTTCATGCTGGACCAACGAGAAGGTGATAATACTGCCTTCGTTCAGTTTCCTCAACGCTTCGACAATGTTGATCCATCAGACCGGTATGGAAACCACAACCGTGTCTTCTTTGATGGGACAATGCTTGCCCTCAATGGTCTGCAGGGGCCATCTTACCTCGGCACTGGTTGCATGTTTCGCCGCATAGCACTCTATGGCATTGATCCACCTCACTGGAGACAGGAGGAAACAGTTGACGCTAATAGGTTTGGTAGCTCCATACTCTTCCTAGATTCCGTGTCAAAAGCCATAAACCAAGAAAGGTCTACCATACCACCAACCCTCACTGAAACATTCCTCACTGAGATGGAAACAGTTGTGTCAGCTTCACACGATAAAGACACCGGGTGGGGCAAGGGTGTTGGGTACATATATGACATAGCCACAGAAGATATAGTGACTGGCTTCCGCATCCACGGTCAAGGTTGGCGCTCCATGTACTGTACAATGGAGCGTGACGCCTTCTGTGGCATTGCACCAATCAATTTAACCGAGCGCCTCCACCAAATTGTGCGTTGGTCCGGTGGATCTTTAGAGATGTTCTTCTCACGCAATAACCCACTCATTGGTGGTGGTCGGCTCCAAACCCTTCAGCGTGTCTCCTACCTCAACATGACAGTCTACCCGGCCACATCACTTTTCATCCTACTCTGTGCTCTCAGCCCAGTGATGTGGCTTATCCCTGACGAACTATACATTCAGAGGCCATTCAACAAATATGTTGTGTACCTTATCGTGATCATCCTGATGATTCATATAATTGGTTGGCTCGAGATAAAATGGGCTGGGATCACATGGTTGGATTACTGGAGGAATGAACAGTTCTTCATGATTGGGTCAACGAGTGCATACCCAACGGCAGTGCTGCACATGGTGGTAAATCTCCTCACAAAGAAGGGTATACATTTCAGAGTTACTTCAAAGCAAACAGCCGCCGACACCAATGACAAGTTTGCCGACTTGTATGACATGCGTTGGGTGCCAATGTTAATCCCGACAGTAGTAGTCTTGATTGCCAATGTTGGTGCCATCGGGGTAGCCATGGGTAAAACGATAGTATACATGGGAGTTTGGACAACTGCACAGAAGACACATGCTGCACTGGGTCTGATTTTTAATGTGTGGATCATGGTGCTGCTCTATCCATTTGCATTGGCGATCATGGGACGGTGGGCAAAGAGACCAGTCATCCTAATCGTCTTGTTGCCGGTTGCCTTTGTACTAGTTTGCCTCGTCTATGTTTCTGTACATATCTTACTTGGTAGTTTCGTTGCATTGTAGCTAGATGATACAGTAGAAACCATTGTATTGTTTAGCTTCTGTAATAAGATGGGAACCAATTATGTTCCTTGTATCAAATAAACAGCTGTAATGTTTCAACTTTGTAACAATTAATAGAGAATGGCTAAGAGCATCTCCAGCGGCGCCCTCCAAATGACCCCCAAAGACCCACCGGGGTCCGGACGCAAAAATCGGTCACAGCAGCACCCCCAAGTGTCCGGGCCGAGCCAATTTGTGTCCGGCACCCCCGAAAGGGCCCCAAGTTTGGAGGCCCTCTCGGAGGTGACGGACACTGCACGGACATGTCCTCCGACAGGTCTGGCTCACCCGTCATACACATAGGGCGCGCAGAGGGGGTTAATGGCGCCGTGCAGGAGGCTGCTCTGCCCGCGTTCATGGAGATGCGTTTCCGCAGGCGACGAAGGGACGAGACGGCGATGCGTCTGCCGCACACATCGCATTTACGGTGGCGCCTGCTGAGCGCCCAGCCTTTCCCGGCTTCCCACGCCGCGGGTCGTGATCAAAAGCTAACTTTTAAGATCAGGTTAGTGTGAACGATGCATTTTGGCATTCGTAGTGGTTAATAGAAAAGAAGGCATCCTTGTTTCCGGATTTGCGACTCAAAGATTGCGTGATCCAGAACGGAGGGGCTGCTTCTGCCCATGAGGTGGAGAGGCATGGTGCTGTGGGCTACGGCGAGCTACAGTGTTGATGTGGGCTACGGCGAGCGTCGGTGGTGTGGTGTGGTGAAATGGCTGCACGGCGGGGTCTTTTTATAGTCGTCGAGGCTCGAGGCGGGAAACGGAGACGGGAAGCCCCGGGTGGGTGAGCACGCGTCGCGTCGGAGTTAATGGCGGCGACACGTCTCCGCCACGGAGGTTAGTGGTTGTTATCTATTAGAGCTTATCGACTGAAACTTCAGAGTTTCAGAGAAGCACCGATAAAAAAGAGTAAACACCACTACACCAACATATCTAGCATACTAGCACCAGACATTCAGACTGGCAGCGGAGTAACTAAGATGAGGTGCGTGGCCCCTACAAATGCCTCTCCAGTTTCTGCGAGAATAGCAGTATAGTACACGGCCTGCGTCTCACTGGCATTTGACCGAACACTTGAGGAGAACCTCACGGAACAAGAAAAAACATATCGCGAAGTCGCAAACCGAGGATAAATCGAATCAACCAACTTGAGATGCAATAGAAACGGTAGCTTACCTGTGGTCCAGGGAGATGACGGAGCTGGGGAAACGGACGGCGGCGACGAGTTTGACGGAGACGAACGTCGGAATCGCCTCCTGCGTCGGTAGCAAAATAGACCCAAGCGATGTTCCATTTCAACAGTAGGCCCAACCAGTGCTAAAAGAGCAGCTACAGTCGGCCAGCCGACTGTTAGTGGGCTTGTTTCTTAGAGGTCAAGAGAGCTGCAGCGTGTGGCTTCATGGGCCGGTATGGAGCAGCCCAATAAAAAAGCTGTGTTTTTTTCCTTTCTGCGCTTTTAAAATCTGAACATTTTTAAATCTGAATAAATTTTAAATCTGTACGTTTTTTAAAATCTGAGTGCTTTTTGAATTTGATTTTTTTTTCCAATATGAATATTTTGTTAATCTGAAGGTTGCTGAAAATCATAAATTTCAAATCTGAACGTTTCAAAAATCTGAACGCTTTTCGAATTTGAACAAATTTAAAATATTCACAATTTTTGAATCTGAACATTTCTCAATCTGAATATTTTTTGAATATGAAAATTTTCCAATCTGAATATTTCTTGAATTTGAACCTTTTAAAGAAAAAACAAAAACAGAAAATAAACGAAAAATGGATAGTAAAAAAAATACGAAAATAGAAAGAAGAAAGAAGAAAAGAGAAAAAAGAAAAATCGGCCAGATGGGCTGGCCCATTGTGGGGACCCCAGACTAGCAGTCTGAGACCTCCAGCATGCATACATTCACGATCCCATGATCAGTCAGTCATGAACAACATACTCGAGTTGGCATTGCAGATTACATCATCCACTACACAAATTCAAAACAAGTCTTCATAATTGGTCACATGACCAAGTCTCAAATAGCTGCCACGCAGGGCAGGAATAACAGAACATAGCGGAAGTCTTAGCAAAACGCGATAAAGCCCATGTCAATGCCTTAAGAACCTACAGGCTGCTGACCGGGAGACATCCTAGTTCGAGTAGTCGTCGATGAAGCCTTCGTCTTCTGTAGCCTCCTCCTGAAGCTCCTCAGGGTAGTAGTCTGGCTAGGACAATAGCCAGGGACGAAACCAATATGAGTACTTTTGAATGTACTCGCAAGCTCTATCCAAAAACAAGCTACTAGATGCAAGTATGATTTTTGCGGCTGTGGTAGGTAGGCTGTAATTAGGGCTCACTACCCATGGTGGATGGAAGATTCACCATGGTTGCTCTATATTTCTATAGCTTTATTGAAAAAGATACTTCAAAAGATATTCAGAACATCTCTATATATTTGTTGAAAAAGATACTTCAAAAGATATATAGTATAGCTTATCCCTCGTAGATAACAAGTATCTTCGAGGTTTTAACAAAACCTTTCCAGAAATAGTTTTCTTTGCAGAACTTCTTGGGACTAAGGCCCCTCCGAAGTTTTTCTCCTTTAACACACGGTACCTCCAAGGTACGATCATTCTTGGTTCATACAGTATTTCCAAGTACTCACTTTCTTTCCAACACGCTCCAGTTTTGAAAACATCCGACACAATGCTGGCTACATGGCCTTTCAACTGTCCATGACCGCGGACGCGGCTATTCGAATAGTTTTAACTCTGCAGAGTGTGTACACTTTCACCACAAGATCAAGTGCATCTGCCGTGATTTAATCACGGACTGCCCGAGACAGCATGCACTCATCGGACGACCTGTCCTAACGTCCACTATGTCTAAGCTAGTATGTGACTACCTTTGCAATTGGGTTTGTTCTCTCAGGCACCGAGTGAGTCGGCCGTATCGATCCGGTTACCCCTGACAACACACTATCATGGCAGGAGAGCCAACTGTTGCAACCGGTGGCGAAATTAATCCCACACTTTGCATGTCCCGTTTCACTCTCCTGGCGACATGCCGGTTCAAGGGACTCTAACCCTCATAGCCAATTGAGGTAAGGATCACACACTAACCAGGACAAGTTTCAGATTAAGCCACGTGCCCATTATGAGGTAATGTGGTTGTACGGTAAGGTTGTCCAGCGAAGACCAGGTTATGTGTCGTTTTTAGAAAAAAACACTCTTCCAATCTTCCTCATATCCATACCACCACTTAGGCAAGGTCCCACCTTCCCAAAGGGGTTCTTCATAAATCATTTTGTTTTTCCAAAAACAACACAAGGGTGCCCATCCTAAAATGTTCATCTTTCTTAAACTAGTAGTAGGGGATTGGGGTAGGGTGTCCTACAATTTTTGCTACGGGTCTGGAGTATACCAGAATTTGGTGTCTATAAGCAGAGGTATAGAATGCAATAAAATATATAATAAGTAAAACAAAATAGGTAAATAAGTTGCAAGCTTTTGAGATGGCTTGCCTTGCTCAGTGGTGCAATACAATCTCCACAAAATCCCTCAGCTGATATTTCCTCCGCATTATTTTCTAGCGTCGCAAAAATGAAAAGAACTCAATCAACACACAGCAAGACACACAAAAAGAAAATATCAAGCAAGACTAGCAAACAACAATCATGGTGCAAGGCTAATATTCACAAACAAGTTTGACAATCACAACACTATTTATCTTTCCACAATTAGGGTTAAAAATAGTGATTAAACATCTTTTAGGGATTACTACAAACATGCAAGGCTAAGCACTACTAACAAACCTAAACAATCAGAAGCTAAAATCTTAGTTAAAAAGGTTATTTGGCTCATATAAATTACCAAGAAACACACGCATAATTAATTAATTGTTGGAAACTTCCAACACCTCTTAACAACACAAGTTTAACTCAAAGCAAGCTTAATACAAGCCACTAACAGTACAAACATATACTAACAAACTAAACCACAGTAACAAGCATGTAATAGTGCGAAAACATTCAGCAAATAACACAAACAACATTTTTATAATAAAGGCATTTAAAAACCTTTTCCTTTTACTAGAGGCAGAAACAACATTTCTACCAAAAATTACACCTAGAGAGTTATGTTAATCAAATAAGCCTGCAAAGCTAGATTTGGGTTCTCTGTTAGCATTAAAAACTAATCCAATTGGGTTTGGTCCAAAATTTTATACACAGAAATTATGAAAAATGCTCAAAGTGCTCACTGCCTTAATCTAGAAATGCATGCAACTTTTGTTCTAAGCATCCAAATCACATGAGACAAATTTATAATGGAAGCTACTGTCAAGGGCTATCCAAAACAATTGGGTTCACAATTTCTAGATCATCACAACTCAAGTTATTCATAAAATAGTGATTCTGACTAGTGACAGAACAACATTTATCATGGTTGCACAACCATTCATTTTTCAGTTTTGCAAGTTGCATATGGTTAGAAACTCATTGGGCTACCACACTAAATTTTAGTTTGCACAAATATGAAGTTTAACTACTCCATTTTGAATTAAAGCTACAGAGCAGAAACAACTATTCACAGAAAAGAGAAAATCCAGAGAAAAAACATTACATGGGCCAGATCTGCTACTGTGCTAGGCCCAGCAGCGAGATTCGGCCCACGCGGCCTGGTCACTTACGCAGACCGGTACGCCGCCGTACATCACGAGATGAACGGCCCAGATGAGCTGCCCCTTCGCCATCCGAGCTCGGGATGAACCCTAACAATGGCGGATTCCGACGCCGAGAGACGGTGGATTCACGATAGCTCACCTAGGGGCGAAGAAAAACAATGGCGAAGGTTGGAAAGGGTTGTGGAAGGTCGCCGGGGCCAAGGGATGTCGCAGAACTTGTTTGCGATGTCTGCTCATTTGAGGTGGCTATGGACGCACTGCTCAGGTCCGAGATTGAAGCGTCGATATGCGGATACGAGAAAGCGAACGGAGGTGTCAACGAGGTGTTCCTCGAGTTAGGCTAGCAGCCGAGCCAAAAATGGCAGAAAAAGGAGCAGAGAATTGACGGCAACCCTTCGTGCAAGATGTGGTGGCCGTCGGCAAGTTCACCCCTCTCCTCGCTAACCGAGAGCGAGAGGAGCGGAGAGGTTTGTGGGAGGTGGAGAGGTAGATGTGGGGGTGTGGAATGGCGCCGAGACGCGCTCTGGTTTGGTCTTAAACGCGAGTGGCAACAGGAGGGAGAGAGTGTGCAGACAACAGTGGCATAGGCACGCTCTCGTTGGCCAGCCAAGGCTGTATCGACGCCGCTCGCGTGCCAACGCCGTGCAGGGGTGGAGTGATGACGAGCTGGGGAAGAAACGAGGGAGAGAGAGGCGGTTGGAGGCAATGGCATCGTTGCTCGCGCTCGGGTTAGCCGCGCTGGATCGCGGTCGATCTCCTCTTCCTCGCGTGCCCAGGTTTTCGGGGATACGTTGCAGGTGCTGGTGCGGTGCACCGTGACACGGTGAGGGTGGCCACGGTTGTGTGTGCGTGAGTGACGGTGGCGTGGTGCTCACGGTGAGCACCGAGTCGGCACGCCCGTGCACGGCCTCCTGGCACGCCACAAGTGCACACATTGCACTAGATTAGGTGTGTGAGTAGAGGGGTAGGGATAGATGGGGTTTTCGGTGTGTTTAAACCACAATTCGAACCAAATTTGAATTCAGCCGAAAGTTGCAGTTTCAGAAAATTCAGAGTTATGACTTGGTGAAAATTCTGTCACAGATTCTTGTTATCAAGTAGCCTCATAAACCAGATGGAATTAAGGCCTTGGGCAATCCAATTTTGGGTAAAATGATTTTTATAAATCAGTATACACCACATGCATGGATGCAAACAAGAAATTCAACCAGAAAACAATTTTAGCTAGGAGAAATAATTGGAGAAAGATGGTATGTTAATTCTGTTTTTCAGTCATGATTTTTCATACCAAATTGGGAGCATGATTTAATTATCATAGGCAGTCCCAACATGAAGAACCTTGGCTTTACTATGAAGTACTAACATAATACTCCATTACCATGGAAAAAGTCAGAATTAAAGAGCATCATTTGTCCAATATGTTAGGCTCTAGAAACTGAATCAAATAAAAGGGATTTTGGAGGGTTTTTAGTCTAGGGTTTTAGATTTTTGAAATTTTGATTAGGTGCTGAGTTCAAATTTATTTGATCCACATATCGAATAAGCAAACAAGTGACACACCTATACTACTATTAACAAAAACACAAGATCAAGCAAGAATGAAACCACAAATAAAAAAAACACCACTTTTAGTAAAAAAAAAAATGTTGGTTCCAAATTTTAGTTATTTAGAGAGGTGTTAAGCAAGGCTTACCAAAAATTGGGCAGTGGTAGACCTCCCCCACTAAGAAGAATCTCGTCCCGAGATTCGGGGGTTCCAAGAAGAAAGAGTTCGGGAAATTCTCGCTGGAGATAATCTTCCCGTTCCCAGGTGGCTTCTTCCTCAGAATGGTTACTCCACTGAACCTTGACGAGCTTGATTTTGCTCTTCCTTGTGACACGCACATCTTCCTCAAGGATGTGGAGTGGTCTCTCACGATAGGTCAGGTCTTGGTTTAAGTCAATGCTCTTGATATCAATTTCTTTGTAGGTGAGAACTTTTTCAGGCACTTGGAGACATTTCCGGAGTAAAGACACGTGGAAAACATCATGGAACTCAGAGAGTTCAGCAGGTAGTTCCAGTTGATAAGACACTTACTCCACGACGATCTAGGACTTTGAATGTGCCAATATACCGGGGTGCCAACTTTCCCTTGACATGAAAACGCTGCATCCCTTGAGAGGCGTGACCCGAAGATAAGCGAAATCACCCACTTGAAATGTGACTTCATGACACTTTGAGTCCGCATAGCTCTTTCGTCTAGACTGCGCGGTCTTGAGACGATCACAAATGAGTTGGACTTGCTCTTCTGCCTCACGCAGTGAGTCCACTCCAAAGATTTTTCCATCACCAGTCTCCGACCAGTTGAGAGGTGTTTGACACTTGCGTCCATACAAAACTTCAAAAGGGGCCCTTTGCAGGCTCGATTGGAAACTGTTGTTGTAGGAAAATTCTGCAAAGGGCGGACAATTCTCCCACTTGGATCCATAAGACAACACGCAAGTGCGAAGCATATCCTCAAGAATTTGATTAACTCTCTCGGTTAGACCTCCAGTCTGGGGGTGATAAGAAGTGCTAAAGGATAGCTTGGTTCCCAGAGCTTCATGAAGTTTGTGCCAAAACCGAGAGGTGAATTGAGACCCCCGATCAGATACGATCTTGACCGGTACTCCGTGAAGACCGACTATTCTTGAGATATACATGTTTGCAAGTTGGTCTCCACGATAAGTAGTCTGGACTGGAATAAAATGGCAACTTTAGTGAGTCTGTCCACGATAACCCATATTGAGTCATGTCCATGGTTTGACAAGGGAAGTCCCGTGATAAAGTCCATTCCGACTTCATCCCATTTCCACAAAGGTACTTTAAGAGGTTGAAGCAAACTAGCGGGTCGTTGGTGCTCTGCCTTCACGCGTTGGCAAACATCACATTTGGCAATGAACAGAGCAATCTCCCCCTTCATCCCATGCCACCAGAATTGTTCCTTGAGATCTTGGTACATCTTGGTACCTCCGGGGCGAATAGAATAAGGAGTGTCATGGGCCTCTTTCATGATTAACTTCTTGAGTTGAGAGTCATTGGGGACACAAAGGCGGCCGTTATACCATAAGACTCCTTCAGAATCAATGGTAAAGCCGGGAACCTCTTCGCGTCCCATGCGCATTTTGATTCCCTCAATACTAGGGTGTCCCTTCTGTGCTTGTTTTATTTGATCAAACAGAGTAGGCTGGACCTCGAGAGAGGTCAACATACCATGGCTAACCACTTCGATTCCCAGCTGCTCCAATTCTTCCCACAGCTTAGGTTGAGTGATCTTGATCATGGAGTTTAAAGAAACAGGCTCACGACTAAGGGCATCTGCCACAACATTAGCCTTCCTGGGGTGGTAGTGGATATCAAGGTCGTAATCCTTGATAAGCTCAATCCACCTACGCTGCCTCATATTCAGCTCACGCTGGGTAAAAATATACTTGAGGCTCTTATGGTCAGTGTAGATTTCACATCGATTTCCCATAAGAAAATGTCGCCACGCCTTAAGTGCATGAACAACTGCCGTGAGTTCCAAATCATGAGTAGGATAATTCAGCTCATGGGGCCAAAGTTGCCTTGAGATATAGGATATAGCCTTTCCTCCTTGCATCAAAACACTTCCGAGACCAAGCTTGGAAGCATCTGATGGCCCTTCACGTAGTTACCTGCGTGAAAAGTAAATGGGTTAGGTTGAGACTCCAAGTGCAGAGTGTGTAGTAAGTGGAAGACGTGTTTTCCCCACGAGGGGTGACTCGAGGGTTTAATATCGAACTCTCGGGGAATCAGTAGTGAAGATTTATCTTTCCTATCCTTCTTTTGGTTACCTACAAAACAAAGTAAATGTTTTGGTCCTCAACCTCACTTAGTGGTTGTCAAGCACAAGGTGTGAGAATGATATCAAGATAATATGCAATGCAAACAAGAAATAAATATGCAATGGTGGTAAATAAATATGCAAGGATGGTGGTAGCAATGATAAATGATATTTTTGGGTTTTATATGATGAATGCAAGATGTAAAAGTGTTTTTGTATTTTCGGCTTTTTAAATGGCAGAAAATGAAAAAGTGGTAAAAGTTGTTGGAAAGGTGTTTCTTATGATTAAAAATGGACCGGGGTTCATGGTTTCACAAATGCACTCTCTCTTTAATAAAGTGGTAGACAATGAAACACTAGAGTTGACATATGAGATTGCAACACAACAGTTTAATGACAAGTTATAATTATATGGGCATCACGTCCTAACATAGAGACCTTTTGGTTATTAGTCTCTCTTATACTCCACCAAGATGCGAACTAAATCATAACACCTCAGTAATTAAGATAACTCAGAGTATAGCAATAAGTATCATGACATGAAGTTAAAATAAGAACATGCTAGATCTAGTCATGGAGGAAGGGGCAATGGTCACACCCACATCTCCGGTAGCATGGTATTTCTTTTTATCCCTAGTGAGGCAAAAAAGTAAGGTAAAACACCCAAGTGGATCGCAGAACTTTCTCTCACATTCACTGCACTAGCCACCCCCCCGTTACTCCAACTAATGCACACATTCCCCCTCACACGGTCTCATAAACATGCTTGATCATGACAAGTAAATAAGAACGGGGTACATAATATGCATCTACTTTAATAACTGAAACAAAACCATTGCAATCTCAAACATATATCAACTCATAAAAAGATCAACCACAAAGGTATTACATAGATGACCGTAATCATTTTCAGCAGCTCATACGGTACTAATTAGTGAAGCTCAAGAGAGAGAGATACATAAGTTACTTCCACAAACCCATAGTCCAGGGGTGGACTACTCCCTCTTCATCATGGAGACGGTGGAGAAGTCGTTGGAGAAGATGGAGACCACGCCGGCAGCGCCCCGCCGGAGTTTCCCCCCTCCAATCTGCAGCTCCAGGTCTCTGTTTCGGTGTTTCTGTGTTTCTGCGGCGCTCCTTCCAGAGAACGTCGGGGGACTATTTTTATAGGCGGTTTTAGGTCAAAACGGAGATGGTGGAGGAAAGATCGACGGCAACGGAGCTCCGAGGCCCAAAAGGGGGGGTTCCACGCGGCCAGGTACATGGGCCGCATGGGCCCACTCATCTGGGCCCTTGGGCCTCCGCTTGTTTGCTTCCTTCGCTCCCACACTTTGTTCCTTCCAAAAACTGATGCTCGTAAATTTCCAGGTCATTTGGACGTCGTTTGGGACCCTGAAACATTAAAATATGGAAAATAGGGTTTTCTGCCTGCGCAGGGTTAATTCTATAAAAATAGGAAACATATCAAATATTCCCAAAATCATTATAAAACAGTGATATAACCCTTATATGATGCAAATATGACTGGAATATAAGTAAAATAATGCAAAGTTCATGTATGCATTTTACATGCATCAGCATCGCAATAGACATCAAAAGGCTTAGAAACGTCGGGCATACTGAGGATCGGTGCTGAGACCAAACGTCTCTTGAGTTCTAGAAAAGCTTCCTCACACTTGTCAGTCCACTCAAACTTCACGTTCTTCTTGAGCAATTGAGTGAGTGGTCTGGCTATACTGGAGAATCCTTTCACGAACTTGAGGTAGTAACCAGCCAAACCAAGGAATGATCTCACTTCAGTCTGGTTGGTTGGAGCCTGACGTTTCAAGACAGACTGGACTAGCGTAGGATCAACAGAGATTCCACCAGCGGATACAACATGCCCAAGAAATCCCACTTCTGTCAGCCATAATTGACATTTGCGGAACTTGGCGTAGAGTTGATGCTCCCTGAGAGTACCAAGCACTAGCCTCAAATGCTCAGCATGCTCTTCTTCGGACTTGGAATAGATAAGGATGTCATCAATGAACACCACGACAAACTTGTCGAGATAATCCATGAATACCTTGTTCATGAGATTCATGAAGTAAGCTGGGGCATTGGTCAGACCGAAGGACATCACGGTGTACTCAAACAATCTGTAGCGGTTGGTGAAAGCGGTCTTGGGAATATCCGTCTCCCGCACTTTCAACTGATGATAGCCAGTGCGAAGATCAATCTTGGAGAAGACACGAACCCATTCATTTGGTCAAACAAATCTTCTATCTTAGGCAGAGGGTACTTATTCTTGATGGTGACATCATTAAGCTTCAGGTAATCCACACACAAGCGAGTGGTACCGTCCCTCTTATCAACAAAGATGACAGGTGATCCCCAGGGTGAAGCACTAGGGCGAATCAGACCCTTCCTCAACATGTCATCAAGCTGCTTTTTAGCTCTTCTAACTCCTCGGGATTCATCCGATATGGCTTTTGAGCTATGGGTCCGGTTCCAGGTATGAACTCGATGATGAACTCGATATCCCTATTAGGGGGCATACCGTGTAACTCTTCTGGAAAAACATTCGAGTATTCACTTACCACAGGAACTTGGTCAAGAGCGGGTTCAACAATGCTTTTTTGACAGTGAACTTTTGATGAAGGTTTGGTTGCGGAGTACTTAACATCCACTCCATCATCACTAACCAAAGAAATGGACTTCTTGGTACAATCTATGACTCCCTTGTATCTGGTCATCCAGTTCATACCAAGAACTACTTCTATTCCTTGAGAACCCAAGACTATAAGTTCTACATGGAAGGTTTTTCCCTCAATGTCTATAGGCACCTTGTTGCAAGAACGGTTGGCTTTGGTGGTGTCACCAGGTATTTGTACTAGCATGGAATTAGTCATATGACAACACTCCATACCACTCTTCTCAACGAAAGGTTTGGTGACAAAAGAATGGGATGCACCCGAATCAAACAGAACTGAGGCTGGTACTGAGTTGACAGGAAACGTACCAATCACCATATCCGGAGCTTCCTGGGCTTCCTCAGCGCTGATATGGTTCAAGTGTCCCTTGATAATATCCCCCTGCTTCTTCTGATCTGGACCTTGATTCATCTTGGTTGCATTGGGGCGAGCTGGAGCTAGGTTCTTGCCGGGACACTCACGTGAGAAATGTCCGCTCTTCCCTCATGTGAAGCAAGTGGTGCCAGGCCTTGGAGCAGGAGCAGGTCCACGGTTGGGGAAATTGTTACCAGAATTATTCCCACCGGGACGCGGTCCATTGAAGGTATGGATGGGGTAGCTTGGCCTGGGACTAGTCGGAGTGTTGGGGCGAGGTGCATAGCTTGGCGCCCTCAGAGGTGGTGGCGCTGGTCTTGCTGGTGGTGCAGAGCAAGGCCTTGGGAAGCTCTTGGGAAGCTAGAGCTTCCCTGCTGCTGCATCATCTTCCTCTTGCGATTCTCAAAAGCATTCTGATGCTTGTGTTCCATCATAATGGCAGCATCAGCAAGAGATTCTAAGTCTTGGAAAGGCATAACCACGAGAACCCACTGCAGCTCATCATGCAGCCCATTCAGAAACCTTTCCTTCTTCTTGTCCTCAGTGTCAACGTCATTGGGGGCATACTGTGCCAGAGTAGTGAACTCCCCAAAGTATTTCCCCACAGTCATGCCTCCCTGCTTCAGCTTCAGAAATTTATCCCGCATGATGTTCACTACACCAGTGGGGATGTGACGCTTCCTGAACTTGGTCACAAATTCCTCCCAATTGACAACATGATCAGCAAGAGTGACAACCTTCACAGACTCCCACCAAGTCCTTGCTGGTCCAGAGAGGAAATGAGTGACATAAAGGACCTTGTCCTCCTCATCAACAGCGGCTACCTCCATATTGTTCTCAATGGTGCGAAGCCAGTCATCTGCATCAAGAGGTTCAGAGATCTTGGAGAACACAGGTGGGTTGGTGTTTTGGAAGTCTTTCAGTTTGGAACGACCCTCATTGTTGCCATTGCCCCCTTGGTTATTAGTGCCAAGCTGGGCTAAGCATTGAAGGGTCGCAAGGGTGGCCGTGCGCTCAGCACGAGCGGCTTCACGGTCTTCCATCACCAAGGCAAGAAGTTGAGCCAAGGTTGGATCGGGTGGCGGGGTGGAGCCATGCTGAAGAAAAAAGGATATGAGATAGGAACAAAAAGGATGGCTTGCGAAGCGGAGTTAAGCAGAAAAGAAAACGAAAAGACTGGAAGTAAATCAAGAAAAATAAACTTTTTAAAACAAGCACCAAACACAAGCATAAATCATCACAAACGACCATCATAGCAAGGTTTCACAACCATACAAAGTAGCATAACACCATACATAGACCTCATGCAACAAACATGGTTTCAACCGAACCATACAAACAAAACGAGCGACTCATGGGGACATTGCATCCTACTACATCATGCCCAACTAAAACGATCTATGCGAAGGATCCCTCCAACTAATCCTCTCCGTCAAAGAGGATCTCCTCCGGGTCCTCCTCCTCATCTCCGGCGAGGTCATCGTCCTCCTGGTCACTCTGCTCACTCATGTCCATCCCATCGGATGGAATGTCGTCATCGGGAAGGAGGTCATCGTTCTCCTTGCGGAGCTCGGTGTTCTCCTCCTCTAACTCCTCGATCCTCGAGTCTCTCGTAGCCAAGTCCTCCCTAACCTTCTTCAGCCGGCTACAGAGGGTGCTGTTGGCAGCCTGGAGCTCCTCCTTTTTCGAGCAGAGGCGAGTGTGGGCAAGCCTAAAGGCCCGCAGCTGCCTCTCCAAGGTGCGGTTCTTCGCGGTCTGAGTGTCGTACTCCACACGCAGTGTGGTGAGGGCGTGCAGGAGGTACATCATGTCGTCAAGGAGAAAGCCCAAGCTGTTCCGGGCGTATGGGTAAGGAAAAGGTACTCCAACCTCACCACGCCTCCCGTACATCTCAAACCGAGTGCCGATAAACCGGTAGTCGCAAAGGTAGGCCAGACATGCTATCATCTGCTGGATGATACGAACAGCCCCGTCGTTCCAAGAGCAGTCAATCACCCGAAAAGTGTAGGTGGGAGCAGTCGGTGTCGTCAGTGGCGGACGGATAGTGCACTCCACTAGCCAAGATAAGTCTCGACTAGCGCCGTCAACCAGCCCTCCCCTCAACTCAGGAAGCGGCCGACCAAGGATCTAGGCCATCTCAACCAGCTCCTTCTCGAAATAAAAAGACACCTCAGTCTCAAGCCCCAACCGCTGAGACTCGGTGAAGACGAGAGCCATTTACACAAATTTTAAGTATAGTTTAAGTTAGTGAACAGTGTGCAAAATTTTAAAGTATGTGAAACATAACTTAATGCAAGTAAAGTTCCAAATAGAAATAAGGAGAGGACATAAGCAGTATTTTAGTACTTAGTCATCTCCGAGTTTTGCTTTTAGAAAATAGCTTTTTGGCTTCTATCTAATGCCCATGCTAACTAAGGTCTCCTATGGTCAGGATGGCTCTGATACCAACTCTGTGGGGGACCCCAGACTAGCAGTCTGAGACCTCCAGCATGCATACATTCACGATCCCATGATCAGTCAGTCGTGAACAACATACTCGAGTTGGCATTACAGATTACATCATCCATTACACGAATTCAAAACAAGTCTTCATAATTGGTCACATGACCAAGTCTCAAATAGCTGGCACGCAGGGCAGGAATAACAGAACACAGCGGAAGTCTTAGCAAAACGCGATAAAGCCCATGTCAACGCCTTAAGAACCTACAGGCTGCTGACCGGGAAACGTCCTAGTTCGAGTAGTCGTCGATGAAGCCTTCGTCTTCTGCAGCCTCCTCCTGAAGCTCCTCAGGGTAGTAGTCTGGCTAGGACAACAGCCAGGGACGAAACCAATATGAGTACTTTTGAATGTACTCGCAAGCTCTATCCAAAAACAAGCTACTAGATGCAAGTATGATTTTTGCGGCTGTGGTAGGTAGGCTGTAATTAGGGCTCACTACCATGGTGGATGGAAGATTCACCATGGTTGCTCTATATTTCTATAGCTTTATTAAAAAGATACTTCAAAAGATATTCAAAATATATCTATCTTTGTTGAAAAAGATATTTCAAAAGATATATAGTATAGCTTATCTCTCGTAGATAACAAGTATTTTTGAGGTTTTAACAAAACCTTTCCAGAAATAGTTTTCTTTGCAGAACCTCTTGGGACTAAGGCCCCTCCGAAGCTTTTCTCCTTTAACACACTGTACCTCCTAGGTACGATCATTCTTGGTCCATAGAGTATTTCCAAGTACTCACTTTCTTTCCAACACGCTCCAGTTTTGAAAACATCCAACACAATGTTGCCTACATCGCCTTTCAACTGTCCATGACCGCGGACGCGGCTATTAAAATAGTTTTGACTCTGCAGAGTGTGTACACTTTCACCACAAGATCAAGTGCATCTGTCGTGATCTAATCACGGACTGCCCGAGACAGCATGCACTCATCAGACGACCTGTCCTAACGTGCACTATGTCTAAGCTAGTATGTGACTACCTCTGCGATTGGGTTTGTTCTCCCCGGCACCGAGTGAGTCGGCCGTATCGATCCGGTTACCCCCGACAACACGCCGCCATGGCAGGAGACCCAACTGTTGCAACCGGTGGCGAAATTAATCCCACACTTTGTATGTCCTGTTTCACTCTCCTGGCGACATGCCGGTTCAAGGGACTCTAACCCTCATAGACAATTGAGGTAAGGATCACACACTAACCAAGACAAGTTTCAGATTAAGCCCCATGCCCATTTTGAGGTAATGTGGTTGTACGGTAAGGATGTCAAGCGAAGACCAGGTTATGTGTTGTTTTTAGAAGAAAAAAACACTTCCAATCTTCCTCATATCCATACCACCACTTAGGCAAGGTCCTACCTTCCCAAAGGGGTTCTTCATAAATCATTTTGTTTTTCCAAAAACAACACAAGGGTGCCCATCCTAAAATGTTCATCTTTCTTAAACTAGTAGTAGGGGATTGGGGTAGGGTGTCCTACAATTTTTGCTACGGGTCTGGAGTATACCAGAGTTTGGTGTCTATAAGCAGAGGTATAGAATGCAATAAAATATATAATAAGTAAATCAAAATAGGTAAATAAGTTGCAATATTTTGAGATGGCTTGCTCAGTGGTTTCTCCCTGGTTCTGATGGTCAATACAATCTCCACAAAATCCCTCAGCTGATATTTCCTCCTCGTGATTTTCTAGCGTCCCAAAAATGAAAAGAACTCAATCAACACACAGCAAGACACACAAAAAGAAAATATCAAGCAAGACTAGCAAACAACAATCATGGTGTAAGGCTAATATTCACAAACAAGTTTGACAATCACAACACTATTTATCTTTCCACAATTAGGGTTAAAAATAGTGATTAAGCATCTTTTAGAGATTACTACAAACATGCAAGGCTAAGCACTACTAACAAACCTAAACAACCAGAAGCTAAAATCTTAGTTAAAAAGGTTATTTGGCTCATATAAATTACCCAGAAAGACAAGCATAATTAATTAATTGTTGGAAACTTCCAACACCTCTTAACAACACAAGTTTAACTCAAAGCAAGCTTAATACAAGCCACTAACAATACTAACAAACTAAACCACAGTAACAAGCATGTAACAGTGCCAAAACAGTCAGCAAATAACACAAACAACATTTTCATAATAAAGGCATTTAAAAACCTTTTCCTTTTTACTAGAGGCAGAAACAACATTTGTACCAAAAATTACACCTAGAGAGTTTTGTTAATCAAATAAGCCTGCAAAGCTTGATTTGGGTTCTCTGTTAGCATTAGAAACTAATCCAATTGGGTTTGGTCAAAAAAAAATATTCACAGAAATTATGAAAAATGCTCAAAGTGCTCACTGCCTTAATTTAGAAATGCATGCAACTTTTTGTCTAGGCATCCAAATCACATTAGACAAATTTCTAGTAGAAGCTACCATCAAGGGCTATCCAAAACAATTGGGTTCACAATTTTTAGATCATCACAACTCAAGTTATTCATAAAATAGTGATTCTGACCAGTGACAGAACAACATTTATCAAGGTTGCACAACCATTCATTTTTCAGTTCTGCAAGTTGCATATGGTTAGAAACTCATTGGCTACCACTGTAAATTTTAGTTTGCACAAATATGAAGTTTAACTACTCCATTTTGAATTAAAGCTACAGAGCAGAAACATCTATTCACAGAAAAGAGAAAATCCAGAGAAAAAACATTACATGGGCCAGATCTGCTACTGTATTAGGCCCAGCAGCGAGATTCGGCCCACGCTGCCTGGTCACTTAAGCAGACCAGTACGCCATCGTCCATCACGAGATGAACGGCCCAGATGAGCCGCTCCTTCACCGTCCGAGCTCGAGCTCGGGACGAACCCTAGCAATGGCGCATTCCGACGACGAGAGACGGTGGATTCGCGATAGCTCACCTAGGGGCGAAGAAAAACGATGGCCAAGGTTGGAAAGGGTTGCGAAAGGTCGGCGGGGCCGAGGGATGTCACAGAACTTGTCGGCGATGTCTGCTCCGTTGAGGTGGCCGTGGACGCACTGCTCGGGTCCGAGATGGAAGCGTCGATCTTCAGACACGAGCGAGCGAACGGAGGTGTTCCTCGAGCTAGGCTAGTAGCCGAGCCACAAATGGCGGAGAAAGGAGCAGAGAATCGACAGAAACCCTTCGTGCAAGATGCGGTGGCCGTCGGCGAGTTCACCCCTCTCCTCGCTCACAGAGACGCGCTCTGGTTTGGGAGGTGGAGAGGTAGGTGTGGGGGTGTGGAATGGCGCCGAGACGCGCTCTGGTTTGGTCTTAAACGCGAGTGGCAACGGGAGGGAGAGAGTGTGCAGACAGCAGTGGCATAGCCACGCTCTCGTTGGCCAGCCGAGGCGGTATCGACGCCGCTCGCGTGCTAGCGCCGTGCAGGGGTGGAGTGATGCCGAGCTGGGGAAGAAACGGGGGAGAGAGAGGCGGTTGGAGGCAATGATGATGTTGCTCGCGCTCGTGTTGGCCGCGCTAGATCGCGATCGATCTCCTCTTCCTCGCGTGCCCAGGTTTTTGGGGATACGTTGCAGGTGCTGGTGCGGTGCACCGTGACACAGTGAGCGTGGCCACAGCCATGTGTGCGTGCGTGACGGTGGCGTGGTGCTCACGGTGAGCACCGAGTCGGCACGCCCATGCACGGCCTCCTGGCACGCCACAAGTGCACACATTGCACTAGATTAGGTGTGTGAGCAGAGGGGTAGGGGTAGATGGGTTTTGGGTGTGTTTAAACCACAATTCGAACCAAATTTGAATTTAGCCGAAAGTTGCAATTTCAGAAAATTCAGAGTTATGACTTGGTGAAAATTCCAAGTCAGAGATTCCTGTTATCAAGTAGCCTAATAAACCATATGGAATTAAGGCCTTGGGCAATCCAATTTTGGGTAAAACGATTTTTATAAATCAGTATACACCACAGGCATGGATGGCAAACAAGAAATTCATCCAGAAAACAATTTTAGCTAGGAGAAATAATTGGAGAAAGATGGTATGTTAATTCTGTTTTCAGCCATGAGTTTTCATAGCAACTTGGGAGCATGATTTAACTATCATAGGAAATCCCAACATGAAGAACCTTGGCTTTACTATGAAGTACTAACATAATACTCCATTACCATGGAAAAAGTCAGAATTAAAGAGCATCATTTGTCCAATATGTTAGGCTCCAGAAACTGAATCAAATAAAAGGGATTTTGGAGGCTTTTTAGTCTAGGGTTTTAGATTTTAGAAATTTTGATTAAGTGCCGAGTTCAAATTTATTTGATCCACATATCAAATAAGCAAACAAGTGACACACCTATACTACTATTAACAAAAACACAAGATCAAGCAAGAATGAAACCACAAAATCAAACAAAACACCACTTTTAGCAAAAAAAATATTGGTTCCAAAATTAAGTTATTTAGAGAGGTGTTAAGCAAGGTTCACCAAAATTTGGGCTGTGACACCCATACGCGCTCTCCTTCAGGCAGCGCTAGCGTTTCGCGCCTCCAATGGGCGTGTTCGACGAAAAGCAAAACAAAAAGAGATGGCAACCATACAGTATATATGGGAACTTTGTATCTTTATTGATCATTGTATTGAATACAAAGTACATGTACATGCTCCCATAGGAGTTTGCCTATTTTGCCTTCTACAACTACGAAGGACATTTGACTGAAGAGATTGCATGTAGTCGGCTGATTCCCGACGCTTTTGCAAAGTGTCCGGTTAATTACATCTGCAGGTCAAGTCTACAGAACACCTCCGATTAAGCTGCATCATAGTCGTCGTTTTCTTAGATGAACATGAGAAGAAGAGTGATTTTGTTCCGCCGAAACATGATCATGAGATGATCTCGACGTGCGTAATTAAGAATGAGATTGCATAGATGAAGAGGGTCGCTTTTGCCTCGTCGGTGCCCAGCCATATAGCCCGAACTTCATCAAATTGGACATGTGTATGTGTTGCTATTGCCTTGTCGGTACCCAACAACGGTGTGTCCATCTCATCAAAATTAAGACGTGTTGATACATAGTGATCGAGACTCGTCGTCACATGGTGATGATTTTGTCTCGCCTCGTCGGCACTAGACATAGGATGAATATGATGAATTTTGACCATCGTCTCATAGAGATTAATTAGGCCATGGATTTGAGCTAGACAATTGATGAAGCATGTATTTGATCTTTTCGATAAGCAAACTCCTTTGTAGGAAACAATGTTGTACACCGTCGATTCAGATGAGACAATCGAACGGTAGACTTTGTGATGATTCTCGTATACTTCGCATGAACGACGTTGATAAGGTGGTCGTTGCCATGGTTATATTTCACATGGGGCGACTTTAATGAGACGGTCGCTGCCACGGTTGTAGATCTTCATGTGGGCGATGTTGATGAGGCGGTCAGCACCACGGCTGTAGATTTCACATGTGCGACATTGATGAGGCGGTCAGCACCACGGTTGAAGATTGACACATGGGCGACGTTGATGAGGCGGTCAGCACCACGTTCATAGATTAACACATGGGCGACGTTGATGAGGCGGTCAGCACCATTGGTGAAGTTAGGACTTCTAGGGTGGCCCGATCTTCACGGATTGATGGAGGATGTGGACGAACGCACGCAAGAACACGAGGAACACGAAGAACACCAAGAAATACACAAACACAAACACGATACAAGAACCGTTTCCCTTACCGGTCGGTCCAACCGGCCCAATAGAATCCACAAGAAGGTGGGAGATCGGCAAGTAGATACAAGAAGGGATCTTGGATGGTTGTCTCTCCAACGGTCAACCGAACCGCTCCAATAAAGTCACCCGAAGATGAAAGATTGGCAAGTAGTCAAACTACAAGTAGAGGTCTTGAATCCACAAGGGGATCTTCCCACAACGGGAGGAACCATCCTCGCAAGGGGAGGAAGGAGACCGTCTTGAGGTGGGGAGCATAGCTCTACTCTAATCTCAAAACATAGTCTATCTTAGATCTGAGCAAAGGGGGTCCTATTTATAGTGTTGACCAAAGGGGTAGGTGGGTGGATAAGATTACAAGGCACATGGACCTTTTCTGCACGCAGGCTCGTCCGCAGCGGTAGTACCGGCTAGGGTCCGGTAGTACTGGGCGTGTGGTAGTACCGGGCCAGTACCGGGTCACTTCCGGGATAGAACTTGGCGATACCCGTAGCTCCTGGGAGATCCGGTAGTAGATGTGGTAGTGGACGCGGTAGTACCGCGCCGGCATGTGGCGGTAGTACCGGAGCGGAGGGCGCGGTAGTACCGGTGCAGGCTGCCCCTTCATCAGGGACACTTCGGGCGGCTGGTCCGGGCGGTAGTACCGGGGCGAGTCCGGTAGTACCGCCTGATGCAGTTTCTTCTTCCTTCTCCGTTTCCAAGCCACCGTCTTGTCGAACTCCATTCCTCTTGCGTCTTGGCCATCTTCCCGTGGACTCGTAGCCGTGGTTACACACCTAGAAGTGTAAAGGGAACGATGGTCAAGTAGTATACCATTCAAAAGGGTCGGAAGTGAGTTCTCGAAGAGGAATGAGTTCACCTTTGATGTCCATGGTGACTTGTGAAGTGTTGGCGTGCTTAGCATGGTGATGGTCCTAGGTTGGGCTACATCATCTCCCCCCGATTAAAAAGAGTCGTCCTCGACTCTTGCTCATCATCATGGCAAGGAAGTAGATGTGTAGACCTTGTCGTGTGGTAGTCGGTGGAAATGATGTGGCACTTCTTCAATGTTCTTTCGCCTTTCAAGTAACCTACAAAACTCACAAGGAAGACGAAACAACACTCAAAGAGTAGCCAATTCTTGAAAGTCATCGCATGAGCGCTTATGTAGAAGGAAGTCACCTTAGCAAGATGTCGATGTGCTCTTCTTGCAAGATCTTCCGTCATAGGAATGCGTGGTTGACGCAACTCATGGAGTATCATCCAAAGGTACGACCTACACATCAAAGACCAAGCAAACCATGTGTGTGCAAGATAGAGGAGCATATCATCAATGACATGTCCATTCAAGTTTATTACACCATTAGCACAACACAAATATGTGAAATTCAAAGCATATGCAAGGTCAATGTGCAAGCAATTTCGTGGAACATCCTCAAAATGTGGGAACACAAAAACTCCATGAAAATTTTGAACCATATGATCAACATTACATACAAGGCATTGGAAAGAGAAATTGGTCAACATCCTTGATGCAATAAGCGGAGAAGTTGGCCAAAACACACGATGAGAAATGTCCAAATTATCAACATGGGTGCAAACAAACCATAGGAAAGAGCAAGTATTCGAAATATTTGTTGCAACACCAAATTGGTATAATCCAATAAACTCATGACAAGACATGCACAAAATGTCATTATGGTTGCAAACAAGCCATTGGAAAAACAAGTGTTCATCATATTTGTGGCAACCATAAATCATCCATGTGAAAGATTAAGGAAACATGCTTGTCATAAAGGAGACCAAAAACACCATCATGATTGCAAACAAACCATAAGCAAGAGAAATTGTTCAACTTGTTTGATGCAAAACATGAGAAAGATTTGAGAGTTGGATTCGATCCACTACTCACATGTATGCTCTCAAGAGCTCGTATTGTCAACTCATGCTCAATTGAGGTTGACAATCATGCGGTTTCCGGCACACACAAGAACATATGAAGAAGTTATGTGCACGGTATATGAACACATCATCCATCATGAAGTGTCTCTTCATTTGCACATCACCAACCACACAAAAATCAATTGGAAAATATGACATATGTGGATAGTCACTATGCAAAGTGAAGGATGGAACAAGGTCCATAAGAGAAAACGAAACATCTCCAAAAAGTGAGAAAGCTATGGGGGCAATCTCATTATCAAGCATTTCAACATTATTGCAAGCAACACATGTGAAAGAGAAATTGTTCAACATGTTGCATGCCACAATGGGAGAAAAATGGAAACATTCATAACAAGGCATGCTCATGGCAAAATCATCACAAATAGGTAATTCCACTTGATCAACATTGGTTTCAAACAAAGTATCACAAGGGAATAAGAAATCATATGATGGCAAAGAATCATCCATAGCATGCAAGCAATCATAGTTCATCATGTCCACTAGTGGGATCATGGTCACATCAACACCCATACCTTGTAGTCCCGCTCATGTGAAGTAGGTGTTGAAGTAGTAGGGGCTTCCATGTAGCCGACTTGTCCATCTTGAAGTAGACATGGGGTGGCATCATCATCATCCTCCATGTACATCTTCTCCATTTGAGGCATCGTCAAGTCGAGGTGTGGCGTCTCATCATCCATGGAACCTAGCACACAATGAGAAAACACACTAGAGGTAGAGGTTAAGTTGTTAGAAATCGAAATGGCCTCACAAGACCTATCAACTACCTCTCTCAACTCAAGTGGTGTATCACTCATTCCCTCAAAGTGAAAGCACTCAAACTCACATATGGTGGAGGCACTCAACTCACTCTCACTCTACTCAAGTGGGCTAAGTGGCTCTCATGCTCACATGGGATTGGTACCATCTCATAACTCAAACACATGAGGGTAGGCTCAATGTTCTCAACTCCAAACGCCTCCAAGGTTGAAGGGAAACTCCCATGCTCAACCTCCTCAACCATCGCGCCTCCAAAGGTCAATGCCATAGTGTAGGCATCATCACTCGACTCCTTTGCCGAAGGGAAAATCCCATGCTCGGCAACTTCACTTGGCGCGTCAACCAAAGTGATAGCATCATCCATGCTCGCCTCCTTGGTCGAAGGGAAAATCCCATGCTCGACCATCTTCTCACCATGTTGGTCTTCATTTGTGCATTCCCACATCATGTGACCTCTTCCATTGCATATTGGGCACAAGAGATTGGGACATTCTCGTGGGTCATGGTCTTGGCCTTGGCAATTGTCGCATATGAGGTCTTCATCTTGCCATATGGGGGCCAATGTGGTGGTGGCACTTGGTGTAGAAGTCATATCAAGAGAAGTGCTTGAGAAGGGTGTCGTCTTGGTTGTGGCCTCACATGTGTGACCATGCTTCTTCCGGCGTCGACGTAGGCTTTTCGCGATGAAGTTGTCGAAGTCGGCCATGATCTCATCAAAGATGGAACTTGTAGCTCTTGTTGGCGCACTTGAAGTGGTAGCACGAGGGGACACCATAGGATGCGCCTTTGTCGCCATCTTCTTCTCATGTCGACGTTGACGCTCTTGAGTGGAGGGGTGTCGCCGAAAGTCGTTCGGATGCTTCTCCTCATGTTGGCGTCGGCGTGCTTGTTGCTTTGGTGACCTTGTCTTGGAGCTCCCACTCGAACTTGGTGATATGTTCGAAGCTTGGCGAGTGTGTCCATGTCGTCTTGAAGCTTGAAATGTTGTGGTCCACCGTGGCATCTTTCTTGTGGTGCCGTGATGAGCTAGATGGGCCTTGGCTTGGCTTGGCCTTGTCGATGCACTTCTTGGGACGCCGCCTTGTTGTCGATGTAGAGTGTCGAAGCTTGGCGCTCTTGGCGATGTCCTTGTCATGGCGCCTTTTGAAGTTGATGGAGAATGTCGAAGCTTGGCACTCTTGGCGATGTCCTTCTCGTGACGCCTTCTTGAAGTAGATGGAGCTCCATTGATGAGTGCATGGTGGCTTGTCGGTGCTCCATCTTGAGCTTGAACCATAGTAGGTTGTGCCATGACGCTTGGTGGTGCCGCTCTTGAACATGGTGGTGATGGGAGTCTTCTCCTCTTGCATGTTGTCGAAGGTGTCGATGTCGTCGCACATGCTACAAGAGTAGTAGTCGTAGACGTTCTCTCCATGTCATCGGAGTTGTAGTCGCGGCGGTCCACCATGTTGTTGTAGTCGAAGTCGGTACCATATGATGAGGCATGTGAGGAGATTTGCGCCTCATTGTCGTTGGAGCTTGTGTAGTCGGAGTCATGGTAGATTCGTGTGTACTTGGAGTCGATACCATATGATGAAGGGTGCTCGAAGTCGTGGTACCGCTCTATGTCGTGGACGCTCGAATAGTCGGAGTAGTTGTAGCAGAAGTCTTCGTGATAATCCATCATGTCATGGGGGTCGTTGTCGGCGTAGTCGTAGTAGTCCCCCATGTCCTCAAAGTTTGAGGCATCATAGTCCATGTGACTCATCGTGTAGTCCTCCTCATAGGCTCCGTAGTTGCATTCGCTCTCCCTAGACATGTCAACTCACAAGACAAGTGTATATATGTGGAGTGGAAAGGAACTAGAGCACAATCTCTCACCTTGTAGATAGTATTGGACGTCGTGGACAACCAAGGGAACGATCACAAAGTAAAGTGCTTGTGTTCAAGTATCCAAAGCAAACTCCAAAACACACACGGCTTAAAAGTTGGTAGGAAGGTATGGTAGGTGGAAGCAAATTGAACCAACCGGAAACCAAGATATTGTAAAGGCAAGTAGAGAACCACGATGATCGAAAGCAAAACAAGTCAATCTCAAAGATAGGAATGTAGTTCAAGGAAACACACGCGCGGAGAGATAAATGTGACTCATGCAACCAAGAAGTGAGCTAAAGAACCATATGATCCTAGCGAAGACTATAAGCTCGTGTTGCACAAGTACAAGGAGAGCCACTAGCTCGATTGCAATTTATTGGTGGGCTACCAGATTTGCACAAAATGTACCACCTACTAGATGTTCATCGAGCTTGCGCGCTTCCTACAAGAGATATGGCAAATGGTGTTTCTTCTTTTCTTTTCTCTTTTGATTTGGCACTTTTTTTGCTTCTTTTCTCTTTTGTCTTTTGCTTCTTTTCTCTTTTGCACACCCACTTCTTTGATGCCAACACAAGATATATGATATATGAACTAGCGCATATACTTTTGCTCAGAAACTACATGGTGCAAATGTGCAAAGTCCAAGCAATCATAAAGAGCTAGCCTCAATAGGACATGGTAATCGCAAAGATATAGTGTGGCTTTCAAAGGAATGGCAAGGGGTAAAGGTTGGCGATGTTATACCTTTCGTCGATGTTCTTCACCCTTTGTTGTAGAAGCTTCGTGCTTGTCCACGGATTTTGGTGGTGGTAGATGATGGAGCAACCGTAATGGTGATGTAGGCCTTGATCATAGCTTCGAAACGAGTCAAAGAACACAAAAAACGGAGTCCAAATGCAAAAGATATGGCCAAAACCGTTTCCAAAAATTCTAGTTTTTAGTAAGGGAGGCAGTACCACACGTGGTCCGGTAGTACCGGGTCGGGTCGCTGTTCGTGACCGAGACGCGAAAATGTGCGATTTTGACGGAAAAAACGGCTCGAAAATGGCCAAATCGAAGGGAAAATCAATGGAATTAGGTTATGGGAATGCAAATGAAGGTAGATCAACAAGTATAGCAATAGATCTATGGATCAAAACCTGCAAATACGCACTCAAATCTCAGATTGATCCAAAATCAAATTGGGGCTTTTGGTGGAAATTTTTGAATTTCACAAAATCAAAGAAAAATTTGGTGGATTTGGGGGTGGAAACACGAGTCAAATCCGTGGCAACCATGCTCTGATACCATATGGTGAAGTTAGGACTTCTAGGGTGGCCCGATCTTCACGGATTGACGGAGGATGTGGACGAACACACGCAAGAACACGAGGAACACGAAGAACACCAAGAAATACACGAACACAAACACGATACAAGAACCGTTTCCCTTACCGGTCGGTCCAACCGGCCCAATAGAATCCACACGAAGGTGGGAGATCGGCAAGTAGATACAAGAAGGGATCTTAGATGGTTGTCTCTCCAACGGTCAACCGAACCGCTCCAATAAAGTCACCCGAAGATGAAAGATTGGCAAGTAGTCAAACTACAAGTAGATGTCTTGAATCCACAAGGGGATCTTCCCCACAACGGGAGGAACCATCCCCGCAAGGGGAGGAAGGAGACCGTCTTGAGGTGGGGAGCACAGCTCTACTCTAATCTCAAAACATAGTCTATCTTAGATCTGAGCACATGGGGGTCCTATTTATAGTGTTGACTAAAGGGTAGGTGGGTGGATAAGATTACAAGGCACATGGACCTTTTCAGCACGCAGGCTCGCCCGCAGCGGTAGTACCGGCTGGGGTCCGGTAGTACCGGGCGTGCGGTAGTACCGGGCCAGTACCGGGTCACTTCCGGGATAGAACTTGGCGATACCCGTAGCTCCTGAGAGATTCGGTAGTAGACGCGGTAGTGGACGCGGTAGTACCGCACCGGCATGTGGTGGTAGTACCAGAGCGGAGAGCGCGGTAGTACCGGTGCGGGTTGCCCCTTCGTCAGGGACACGTCGGGCGGCTGGTCCGGGCGGTAGTACCGGGGCGAGTCCGGTAGTACCGCCTGATGCAGTTTCTTCTTCCTTCTCCGTTTCCAAGTCACCGTCTTGTCGGACTCCATTCCTCTTGCGTCTTGGCCATCTTCCCGTGGACTTGTATCCGTGGTGACACACCTAGAAGTGTAAAGGGAACGATGGTCAAGTAGTATACCATTCAAAAGGGTCGGAAGTGAGTTCTCGAAGAGGAATGAGTTCACCTTTGATGTCCATGGTGACTTGTGAAGTGTTGGCGTGCTTGGCATGGTGATGGTCCTATGTTGGGCTACATCAACCATGGTTGTAGATTGACACATGGGTGACGTTGATGAGACGGTTGTAGATTGACACATGGGCGACGTTGATGAGGCGTTCAGCACCACGTTTGCACATGGGCGACGTTGATGAGGCGGTCGGCACCACGGTGATACAAATTGATGCATGGCCGACGTAGATGAAGCTGTCGCATCACAACAGTAAGGATTCACGGTGTAGCCACGTTGAGACTGTTCTTTCTCCATCACACAACGATCAATGATACGATCCAATCTTAACACATCTTACCATGAAGACCCGACACGAACTGAGACGGCATGTCGGCGAAGCGTGGCCTCCAACGTGAGGACTCCGGCAAGCTGCGATCGTGGTGGTTTGTGTGTTTGGCTGAGTTGTGTTTGCGTCAAAGAGGAAGTTGGCGATCCGCCTGGGTGTGTCTCTCGTACGTGCGTGAGTCAAGGACCAAGGCCGCGTTCCGATCTCGCTTCCTCGTTGGCCTGTGTGGTATTTTGCATCCTGGCCTGTGTGGTATTTTGCATCCTGGAGGAGCACCGCAGCCTGGCGGCCGTGCGGGCGTGTGCGTGCCTGCCTTTCGAAGGCGATGGATTGCTAGGTTTATATAGGCAGATGGTAGGTCGGTTTGAAACGCGTGGCCGTTTAAACCCGAGTATATTTGCGCCAGCTTATTGTACGCATGACGTCGGCCATTAGCTCAGCCATATGAAATACACGCGAAGGATCCCTGCCCTCTTCAGCCCTCCACGTCGTCCCCAAACCGCGTCCGTCCGATCGACGCGACCGACGGCTGGGATCATCCCACGTCTCCCCAATTCCCGGCCAGCTACTGTAGCTCTGAATTTTATCCAATCAAAACGCGACACGTCATCCGGTCACTCGCCGGTCGCCCACCCGGTGGCCGCACGGTTTTCTAAAACGACCCTCGCACTTTCTGATATTTGCACGTGATCGACGTTTTCCTTCTACGGCGGGACCTAAACGCAAATTACCGAAACTACGGGACCTCACTGGAAAAGCGTGTGCGCGCAGCCCCCTCCCTCCCCTCTCCCTCGCGCGTGGCCCGCAGTTCGCCGCCGCCGCCGGCGCGCGCCGCCGCCGCTCCGTGTCCCCCGGTTCAGATCCACGAGCCCAGCGACGTGCACCGCCGCTTCCTCTCCAACATCGCGGAAGATCGGCAGGCGGAACACCACGGCGGCGCCGGAATCGTCGTCGCAACGCTCCGCGTCCGCCGCCGCGTCCAGGCGTCGTCGGCGGCACTCTGGCGTCCAATAAGAGGCGGCGCCGCTTCTACCAGACAGCTCGCGTCGAGGCGCATCCGGTGCGCCCAGCGACGCGTCCTGACTCGCCGAGATTCGTCGCCGGCGTCGTCTGCGCCGCCGCGGCCGCGGCAGGGCAGTTCTGGCCCTCGGTGACGTCAGCACGACGTCGCCGTGGGGCCGGCCTGTCAGTTTTTTTTCCAGGGAAATTAAAAAAAGGCAACAATAAGGGATATTTAATATCTTTAAATGTACCAATCAGAAAAATACAAAAAAAGTATCAAAATGACGACAAAAAAAACCTAACTACTTAAGCCACAATGCAAAAATATTTGAAGTGTTCAGTACGTTTAATATTTGGAAATGATTCAAATTTATTTCCTCAAATTACAAATTCGATTTCCTAAATGCTCATACAATGTAAAATATGCCCACAGAAAAAAAAAACTAACTACTTGAAACGTTCAATACGATGCATATTCGTACAAAATTCAAATTCATTTCCTCAAAACATAAATTTGATTTCGTAAGTGCTCATACGATGTACAATATATGAACATTTCGATATAATCCAAAATCGTTTCCTCACACGAATTGAAAAAATTAAAACTACCAATTTCAAATTCCATTTACAAACACGGGAGCGGCATCGCCGCGATAAGATCACTAGTATATCCGAACAGGTAGACTCAAGGACGTGAAGAGCCAGCGCCTATGGGCCAATCTTTACTTTCATGGGACAACTGCACGTTAGCCAAACGATCGATCAAGAACTTGCTAACTCGTTTGTACTTGTTTTACTTGCGAAAATCATATTTTTTAGACCATGAGTCTAAATATTAATCTGTTTGCACCACTGCGTTGTGCATAATGAACTCTATAAGAAGAGCCCAATATCATATATAGATCTTTTATAAATATTTTGTATATCGTGGGACCCACACGTCATTGACAAGAATTTTGTTAACTCATATTTATATTATGAATTTTTTGGTACAAAATTTCATCAAACAGGGCGATACATAGGATTTGTGGGCAAAACCTATTTCTCGCCTTAAGCGGCTCGCGCCGCCTGAAGCAAGGGCTTGCTGGCCAGGCCATTTTCTTCCTCAGCATTTCCTTCTATCGCAACTCGCACATGGACCCTATACATCACTAGTACGAGCAGAAACCCTCGGCGCACTCACGTGCTCCGGCGACATGGGACTGGCCCACCACGCATCTCCTAGCATCGAGTGAGCCGGCGCATGTACTGATTCAAAAATCAGTCACTTGAGCGAGCCTGCCACTGATCAGTACCCTATAGCGAATTACGTTCTGCCGCTAGAAAGAAACTAGAAAGAAACAGCCGCCGCCTCCACTTCCGCCTCCTCCATAGTCGGTTCCCCCTCCTCCGGCCAGCCTCACCGGCATCGGGAGGGGTGGGGAACCCGATCTATGAGTTGAGTTTTCCATAATAGTGGAGTTTTTAATAGATTAGGTTAGGGTTGTGTTAGATGTCTTCTTTCTCAATAGAGATGGCATCGTTTGTAATAAGTTATCTTTGGTCAACCGTTCGACGGCGAGATCTTGTTCCCGACATTAATGGTGGTGTTGAAAGATTAAATTTGTCTCGGTATATGGTCTTTCAGATCTTACTTTGCCAGATCAATTTTGAATATTTTCTCATGGTTGCCGCGAGGAGGATTGTCTTCGCAATACTTGTCTCGGCTGCTACGTGGTCGACAATAGTGATTCGTATTCTCGGCTTCCAGCGACATAGACCATTTTGTTCGGTTGCTTTTTTCTAAAATACTGGCATTGGTACTTTGCCGATGGTTTATCACTTTCATGGCTGCGTGCATGCACATAGCTTTGGCATTGCAGCTCAAAATTAAAATTATGGCAGAACCCTCGTTGGTATTTACAAGTGTATGGTTTGATATTTACGTCATGTCTCTATGGCTGCTTTCAGAATAGTACAAGATTGAGTCATGGAAGAAGAAAGAGTTTGAAGATCTCAAAGATTTTCTCGTTTCTTTTAGACTTTTTTTGCAATCGATATAGTCAGCTCCTGTATCTCTACAATGTACTTTTTGCTCCTATAATATATCATGGTATTGATTGTAAAAAAAAGATCAATTGATACCCAGCTCCCGAAATCACGTCTGCCTCTTTCCTGTTGTACTTAACATTTTTTCATAGGAATTCAGCTTTTAATTTCCTTATGTGCTATCTATATTCGAATATTTCTCAAAAAGGAATATTTTTTTAAAATGAAAAATTTAAAAATATGTTCATGATTTTAAAAAAGTTTCATATTAAAAAATGTTCAGTTTTAAAAAATGTACATGATTTTTAAAAATATTCAGATTTTAAAAATTGTCAACTAGGTAAACTGGTCTATATTAAAAATCTAGTCAATTTAGAATATTGTTTAGATTTTTTTTAAAAAAATCTCTAGGTAATAAGTTTCAGATTTTAAAAAGTTCATGATTTAAAAAATTGTTCCCAATAAAATTGCTTCCCGATAAAAAACATTCATGTATTTTAATTTTTTTTAAACTGCTCACCAATAACTAAAAATTTGGTTTACGATAAAAAATGGTTCCGAATAAATTAGTAAGTGTTCACCTATACTAAAAAATGGTTCACGATAAATTAAAAAGTGTGCCCCCGTAATCAGAATGGTTCACGATAAAAATGGTACACAATAAAAATAGCATGTATTTCCGAAAAACAGGAAACGAGAAATATAGAAAAAAGTAATAAAGAGACCGAAAAATTTAGTGTAGTATGCCAGAAAAAAAGAAACAGCGACAAAAGAAAAAATAGAGAAATAAAAGGAAAAAGTAAATAAAATCCCAAATGAGTCTTCCCATGGCAGAGGCTGTCGAGCTTGCTATCTAAAGACTACATTCTTGCTCTACCTATGGAGCTTCTCAGAGCTTAGAGTATTTCGACCGTAGATAAGGAATCACAGTCCATCCCAGCCGTCCGTTTCTCACCACACGTATGGTATATAACCAGCTCCCGCATTGAAACCCTAGAGCCAATCGTCGCTCGGGTCTCATCTCTCCAATCCTCTCCTGCCTCACTCCTCCTCGACCTCCCTCCCAGCCCCCAGCCGCCGCCCCGACCTCCTCCTCTCTCTGCTCGCCTCCTCTCTCGCTCAAGAAGGCGGAGCGCCGCCGTGCACCGAGGCGAAGACGGCCGGGCTGGGCAGCCGTGGCGGCGGCGTCCGGGCAGGCCGGCGGCAGCTAGGCAGGGCAGCGGCGGCCGAGCAGCGGCGGCTGGCCAGGCCGGCGACGGCGGCCGGCCAGACCAGCGGTGGCGGTCGGGCAGGCCGGCGGCCCGGGCAGTGGCGGCCCTGGCCAGGTAGTCCTCGCTCACGTTGTCCGCCCCAAATCCCCTCCCGGGCAGAGCAGTGAGACGAGCATGGGAGCTCGCTGTGTGCGTGTAGTTCGTCTGCCAGCAGCGGCCACAGTCTGTACTTGATGTGAGGAAGAAGAATGGACAAGAAGAGGAGGCAAAAGGAGAAGAACAAGAGAAGATCTCCACCTCCTTCTGCCTGATTTCTCCTGCTCAAGCCCCAAGGTTGAGTTTCCCCACCCGCCTTGACACTCTCACGTGCTGCACATGGTGATCCCATGATTCCTAGGGTTGGGGATGAGCAAATCCTTCAAGGGATTAGGGGAAAGTGATTGGTGCTGCTGTTCCTGTGCATACAGCAATGGAAATCGCCATTTTCGAGTACCTAAATGGCAAAATCAGAGGAGAAATAGTTGGTGTGTTTGTAGGTCTTGTTCCCACGATCGTTTTGAGCCTTCATTTACTCAATTTGGTTCAGCCGTTTGGTAGTAGCGACGAAAACAAGTTGATGTATTGTTTTTGCAAAACAATATTTTCATACCTTTTGCTCATAGTTTTTCACGATCTTCGAGAGTTGATAAAATGGAGTAATACAAATATGCATCAACTTCTAAATAACAATGCTGCTGACATGAGGCTACAACCTCAATCTTTTGATACAAATAACCAAATATAATTGTAGGCTTGAATTAAAGAATAGTTCTGGTTTTAAAAATAACCAAATATGTAATTGTAGGCTTGAATTGCTATTTAGATACAAATAACTAAAATGACTGGATAGATAGTTGGCTGCTTAGTTATGGCTATCTTCTAGATGAGATTTTGTAGATGTACTTTTCATATATATGGTCATGTCTGGTCTAGGAAAAGAAATAAAATGGAAGCTATAATTCAAGAAAATTTCTTGTTCCAAGCATCTCCGTTGATTGCTTTGATTTCAGAGCTCCGAGCCTCTTTTTGTTGGTGAGAAGTTGCCGCTACTTTTTTCTTTAAATTAACTTGTTGTTCTGAGTGAAAGTAGGAAAATTATGCAGCTATCAGGATATGTTGCAATCAGTAGAACAACAAAATCTATCCATTGTATTGACTGTGCCAGGTCGAGCAAACTGGTCTCGGCGCAGGAGGCCAGTACCATGAGGCTCGCTTCCTTCTATGCTTGGCTGCATCTATAGTTGTAGCTGCTCCTTTATTTTATTTTGCATATTTAAAAAAATCAATGGTCCATTAATGTGAGACTTTAGATTTCAGTTCTAAGTGAACATATGCTCTTGTCCAGGAAAGCATTTCTTTCACATTTCCAGGTTTCAGCATTATAGCTTATGATGACAACAAATGTGATGATGCTAATATGCCAAGCATTTTGTGTATCTAGGTGGCGCTGAGTGCATAGGATCCATGATGATGCATTTAGCCATGACTGTTTTGTCACATGTATGACACCGCAAGCATGTGAATTAGTATCCAGCCAAGGTATTTTATGTGTCCCTTGCTCCTATGATCCAACGTTGTCCCAAAATCACCTGAGCAAACCCTCACTGATGGATGTTTCTGGCCGTTGTCTAGGAGCCGCCATGGCCTGAGGCCTGCCATTATATTCTCCGGTTAGTATACACAAGTGATTGGAAATTATAGGATGCTCATATAATGATTTGTACTTATTATTTTTATATGTTGTGGAATCATGTCCATGGTTCCTATTCATTTTCATTTTTATGTATAGCAAGTTTAACCAGGGGCAAAGTTCCTGATGGTAATACCCAATTTGCCGTGAAATCTGCTCTGTTCTCATGCCTGCTAATCTATTGGTGCAGGATTGTCATTCATCTCTATTTTGTCTTTGGTTCGGCTGTTCTATGGAAGAAAAAAATGAAGTTCTACAGAAGACTGCTGAGCTGCCCTTTGTAGCGCACTTTCTTCTTGATAAAGTTTGGGATGAGCTCCTTCAACTACTAGCAGAATGCCCTAGGTTATCTATGAGCTTGCAGGTTCATCTGTTATTCGAAGGTAAAATGTAAGTAGGATGTAACGTAAAATGTTGGTCCATCTACTTTCTTGATGATGAATTGCAGCAATGATATGGGTAGTCTTCCTCTCCTTTAGGCAATCATTTAGAGGTCCACTATAGCAGTAAATATACATGCTATTCGTAGGTAAAATGGAAGTAGGATGCAATGTTAATTTACGCAATGATTTAGAGGTCCAATATAGCAGTGAATATACATGCTTGAGATATCTTCCTATTTTTCTTTTGGTTCTCTGTCGAGTACATTTGGTTAATACAGGTTGCAATAGTCATGATCCATTTTTATCCTCAAATTATTTTCTAGAGGTCATAATCAAATTTAGATGTTTAATGAGTTTGTGGTCCCTGTCATTTGTTTGATACTGAAATTAAATGAGTATCCACCTCCCATTCAAGGTACCCACCTCTCTCGATCTTTCTTTTGATTTCCCTCCTCCCCTTCTCTCTTATATTCTCCATAATTTCTCGACATATAGATCCGTTGCAGTGGAAGGGTTTGCTGGCATGTCTAGCGTCCGAGCAGCAAGGCAGAGCTGCAGCTGATGATGATTGCGGTCCTCAAAATTTGGAACCCAGGTTGTTGGTAAATCTTACTGCTTGCTTATTTGGAGCATTAGAAATTCTGTGATTTTCTATGGTGTTAGTTTCTTACTGCCTGATTATTTGGAGCACATAATTATTAACTTCATTTTGTTAGCATTCACTTGACATATGCTAATTCACTTTTGTACTTTATTGTGCTACTTGCAGTTGTAATTTAGAAGCATCAGTGTTCTCTGATGCTGCCCATTTCCAGAGTTGCAGCTGATGATGATTGTGGTGCTCAAAATTCGGAACCCAGGTTGTTGGTAAATCTTACTGCTTGCTTATTTGGAGCATTAGAAATTCTGTGATTTTGTATGGTGTTAGTTTCTTAGCCAGATTATTTGGAGCATATAATTATTAACTCACTTTTGTTAGCATTCACTTGACATATGCTAATTCACTTTTGTACTTTTATTGTGCTACTTGCAGTTGTAATCTAGAAGCATCAGTGTTCTTTGACGCTGGCCATTTCCAGACTGCACCCATTTATTTACACAGTGGGGCGCCGTGCCCCACGTTATGGTAAGATTTTGTAAGTTGTTGCTCTCTTTTTATCCTGTAGATTTTTGTTGTTGCGTGCACTACATATGGCATATAATTTCTTTTATCATGGAGTAGCTAGGTACAGTCATTGTATCACTCGGTCATGCTCTTATAGTCTTATGGTGTTAACATGATATATTGTCATTCAGTGCATTGTATCACTCGGTAGATGCAGTTCCTAGGTTGTTTACGTTCACCAATTAATTTTTGGTACTGGTGTACTTGCTGTCCATGAGTACACATTTAGCTTGCTTAGAGATGGCCAGTAGTCTGATTAGAATGATGTCTTGCTTGCTTATTTTCCTTGCTGATGTGTTCCTATGTCTCCAGTAGCACTTGATGTTTTCCTTGCTGATGAAGGCAGCTAGGATATTTTGGTTATGTGTTTTGTTCAGCTCATTATAACTTTACTAGTTGAATTTTGTCGCGGTGGCACGCCGCGCCCTTGGTGATAATTTATGTTAAAGTTTGTATCTCAAAATATGTTTGTATCTATGAAGTGGAAACACTAAGAGGAAAACGTTTAAAAATCGTTTGAATTGAAATAAGTTTGCGCTTGGAAAAAGTTGTGAATTTAAGAATTGTCCGCGTTGGAATGTATTCAAATTTGAATGCTTTCAATGTTTACAAAATGTTCAAAGCTGGAAGGCATGTAACGTTGGAAGATTTCTATTTCTGAAATTTGAGTTGAATTTCTCAAATAGATCTTAGGAATTGTACAATGTGGAAGTTATTCAAATTTAAATTCTTGTAGTGTTTACAAAATGTTCAAGATTGAAGTTTTTTTTAAAGTATGTAAATCTGAAATTTGAGTTGGAATGCTCAATTGTAGTTGTTGTTTTTTCCGTAAAATTATTCAAATATTGACCCTTGGTGATAATTTATGTTAAAGTTTGTATCTCGAAATATGTTTGTATCTATGAAGTGGAAACACTAAGAGGAAAACGTTTAAAAATCGTTTGAATTGAAATAAGTTTGCGCTTGGAAAAAGTTGTGAATTTAAGAATTGTCCACGTTGGAATGTATTCAAATTTGAATGCTTTCAATGTTTACAAAATGTTCGGAGCTGGAAGGCATGTAACGTTGGAAGATTTCTATTTCTGAAATTTGAGTTGATTTTTTCAAATAGATCTTAGGAATTGTACAATGTGGAAGTTATTCAAATTTAAATTCTTGTAGTGTTTACAAAATGTTCAAGATTGAAGTTTTTTTTAAGTATGCAAATCTGAAATTTGAGTTGGAATGCTCAATTGTAGTTGTTTTTTTTCTGTAAAATTATTCAAATATTGACCCATTTGAATTATTCAAACATGTTTGTTTTATTTGAGAAATGAGCATATCTAAATTTTTTGCAGTTTGGAATGGTCGAATTTATGTAGGTTTATGTTTGTATTTTACCATATTTAATTAAGCTCCGTAAACAGTGGAAATACAGTATATATATTTTAAAATTCAGCTCCATTTAATTGGAGGGAATGCATCTAGGTTGTCTATAAATATTTGGTAAGTTAAAATGTAAAAAAATGTTCGTATGTTGTCGTAAATAGGTAGCATGTATTTTTCTGGGTATTTTGATATTTTTTATACTTTTCTGATGAGTAGATTTAATTTATTGATTATGCAAAAAAAAATTGTCGACTTTGTGTAAGCAAAATATGTTTAGATTTTTTTTTTTAAATTCAACTCCATTCATTTATCCATGTAATAAGAGCGAGTGCATTTGTTTTTTTGGTAAATTTTGAACAATTTGAAAATGTCTAAATATGTTTGTGGTTTTGATGTTGCGCCCTTGCTGACTTTTTTTTGTGGTCGTTTTGATAAAAAAAATTCATTTTGTTCTGATGGATATAGCTAAAGTTACTGATTTTGCAGTATTTAGAAGTTTTTGAAAATTGTTTAAATACCGTAAAACAATATCTATAAAGTATTTAAAATTATGTAAAGCATGTTCTATTTTAGAATTTGGTTTATGATTGAAATATATTTGTTTGGAAAATAAGTTTAAAGCAGCTATTTTTGCATATTTGCACTTGTGGTATTCTTAATTTGATATTTTGAAGGCCATGATACAAATATGGGCTGTTGTATTTAAATGATTTAGCAAACTGTATGTAAGTAAGATGGGTTGCACCAAATTCTTTTATCGGGCCGATCATATTGAATGATATTACTGATACTATTTATGTGGATTCTATTTGAATTCAGAAGGAATTTGTGAAATCCATGTTTTTTAAATTGATGTGAAGTTGTGAAATGAGCCTTCATGTATAATTTCAAAATTTTGTGATTTTTAATAATTTGGAAAAGGTTTGTTACATTTTTTTTGAAGTTGGTCTGAATTTGTTTGGATCTATATTCGAAAAGTTTCGGAAGTTTTTTGAAAATAAGGAAAAGAATAGAAAGAAAAATAGAATGGGCCGGGCGGGCCGCACAGGAAGCAGCCCAGCCCAGCTAGCAGGCCGCCTGCCCAGCCCAGGCCCATGGTGACGTCGCAGTGACGTCACCAGTGGCCGGACCGCGCCGCGGCGGCGTCGACCACGTCGGCGTCGCGCCACCGCGTGCTGGGACGCGAGCGTGCGCGCGGTGGGCACGCGTGGCCGCGCGGGCCCGAAAGCTGTGGCGCCGCCACTTTTAGGCTGTCGGAGCATCGCCGGCGGCGTGCACACGCGGCGGAGGGCTGCGGGCACGGCGACGACGATTATGGCGTGACGCGGCCGTCCCAGGACGCGAGGGTTAGCGAGGATGAAGAGGGCGCGACGGCGGAGCAAACCGTGGCCTCCGATTTGAGCGGGGAGGGCCGAAGCACCGGCGGAGCGCGTCGGCGGCGGCGGCATCGGCGCCGTGCGGGAGAGAGAAGGGGGAGGGGGATTCTGTCGACGTTTTTGCAAAAAAGCCCGTGGGTTTTACTGGAATTGCAAACAGGTCCCTCGCAGCGTTAAAATCTGGACCGCGGGGCAGTGTTTCGATCTGTGAGGTTTTTTTTTGCGAAACGTTCATGTGGGAGTCCCTGTTCGTCAGATGGAGAACGAACGGCTAGATAAGCGGTAGACACTATTCTTTGAACAGTAATTCTGACGTGGAGCGCGGAGAGCAGCGAGATTTGCACTCCCTTTATATAGTTAGGTAATATTCTTTGTTATTCATTGGTACAGTTTTTGGCAGTTCCAACTTTCTGGAGTGTTCTTTCTTACACGGCTTACAGCCATTTTCCCCTTTTGTAGGTTCCAAAAGAGTACCTTGGTTTTTGCTGTTTGTCTGTTTCGTGTGAGAGTTGTCACTGGTCAGTAGGTGAGTGGTAGAGGTTATATATGCCTCATGTATGTATACATGTCTTCTCTATCCCTATTTTTGCTTTTCTATATATTTGCCTAATGATGTCTTTTGCCAGGAAAGAGTTTCAGACGCTTCACTGCCTTGCTGTTACAAGTTGTCCGCTGCACTCTGTTAGGTAGCCCTCTTCCATTTTCTTTAATTATCGGTGCCTTAATTTCTATGCAAGTGTGAATATTCGAGTTTCTGCTTTCTCTCCGTATGCATGCCTTATGTATCTTTGTGGTCGCTTTTGTATATATATGCATATGGTTAACAATATACGTTCATAGGAAGAAAGTTTCAGACGCTTCTCTGCTGGTTTGTTTGCTATTAGAGATTGCCTACTGCGTTTTGTTAGGTAGCAGCCTTCCTTTTTTATGCATTGTGTCTTATAGATGTGCTTGCGGATGTGCGCTATGGTGCGGTATGAGACCTTATCCTGCTTCAAAGATGGGTAGTTTAAAGTTAATTACGTGATCTATTACCTGTTTCCAAAAAATGCAGAGATGGTGAACTCATCATTATATAATTAGTTTGGTGACTAAAAATTCAAAATTGCTCCTCATATTTGGGCTTTGCCTTGAAACGTTCAGATAGCTTAGTTATGCTTATCTTGACTAGAAAAGATCAGCTTTTTTCTTTTTTGGAATACTAACAGAAACCATGTTCATGGAGGGAGGAAGCTTTTTCAAAACAATATACTGTTATGGCTAATTTATGGGCTCTGTACTATGCATCCAGGAAAATTGAATGTATGAACAGGATGATATTATATGAGAGTGCTCATTCTTGGTCTTTTTAGTGTTCTAATAGTGCGTACACGTGTTTCTTATTGTGTTAGCATAGGAGACTCCATTAATCATAGATTGGTTGCCAACTAACTATTGGTTTTGTTGCCCTCGTGCATAATTTAGTGAAATGCACACTCAAATCAACTAATTGGTTCTGGCAATGATAATGATTATTTGATTCTGCTTGGTGTTATATTACGGGCAATAATCCTTTTAGCTGTGCTCGAGTTCTTGGTTTGTATACGGTTGGCGCTTAAGCAATTTTTGGTCATGTTTTACATGTTCTCAAAAGTTGGAAGTTGCGATTTCCCTTGAGACACTCCAATCCATTACATGTTCTCCAAAGTTCCTCTGATTGGAGGAACATGCTTTGTTTTTACTGAATTTTGTAAATGCCCCTTGGTTAAGTCAGTCACACAGTGGGTTTCTACATTAGTCGCTCGCCACTGCACATCTGCGGCTATCATACTAGGTATATTTTCTATATGAGTCTTTTGTGAGGTGATATAATGATTTCTGTTTGGTATAATTATGTCCATTTATTTCTCTCATTGACTTTGTTTTAATTTGATCTTTGGTGCCACCTTTTTAATTAATTTTTACCCCTTTGGTTATGCATATATCTACATTTCAATACAACCTCACGGCTTATCACCGTTCTTACATTGTTCTGTTGCTCCATCCTATTTATTGCACATCTATATTTCTAGAGGCAGGCCGATCTACCACTTCTACTTGGTTAATTATATTTCCGGAACATCGCTTCTTTGCGATGATTCCTTGGAGATGAAGGACTACTTTCCTCCACCATTTAATGGTCTAATCAAGATTTGAATTCAACTTAGTGTCTAAACGTTACATGATAGGATTCTTGTGCTTGAGGAGATGAAGGATCACTATTTAAGTACATTATGTGATTGGTGATGCTTTGTCCCCTATGTGTTGACACCCCGCATCTCAACTATATTTATTTTCTGCTTGACCGATTTGAGATTAGATCTCTGGATGACCTGTCTCTTGAGCTTGATTTTACCAAATCATGTCACAGGATAAACTGAGTTCGGATATTTTGATTCTGTGTAGCTTCACTACAATGATGCATTTCTTCACGAGTTAGTTATGTCACTACTTCCTACCACTTGAATTCCCTGTTCCCATTTAATGAGATTATTTTTACATATTATGGGAGTTTGATCCCTATATTATTTTTTAAACCTCATATCTATATTTTAAGTAACCGTGCAAATTTGGAAGCTCTGATTCTTCTTTGGCTTGCAGGGTGTTTGCTATTCGAGTTAGGTGTGTCGGTATGAGGGGCCCTGATCAATGGCAACAATGGCAACATGAGCTTCTACGCCTGATTCGGCATCTTTTTTGCAGCCCGATTAAGGTTTGTCTCTAACCATGCGTCTTCTCTAATACTTTTTTGGTATTTATTTTTGGTAAATTTGGCGGGCATGTACTGGGTGCCTAACAGGTTGCTTTGCACTCATGGTAGGAATGGAAGGCGACGGTTGGTGTTCAACATGTACTAGAGTTGGTTGTTTCTTCTGCTGAAAATATCAAGAAAAGTGCAGCAGCTCGACATCTGATTCATGATCCCTCGCTACTCATATTGTTGGTAAGTAGATGAAATATCCCTCACTACTCATATTACAGTGATTTTCACAAGTCATGGTAATGTGTCGTGTTTATTGCGGTGATTTAGAATCTGAGAAGTAGATGATGGCATGGCCAATAATTTTCTATGAGGAAAACAAATATTGTTGTTTTCATCGATCCCCAATCTGGTTAAGTGCAGATTTACATGAAGCTATATATTTAATAATTAGATTGCCGAAGTAAGTTCTAGACTCTAGCTTCCTTTCGTTGAACTAGTAACCGGTGCCACACTGTGAGGTGTTGTGTATGAGCCATATTTTTGTTGGACCTTTACATGGTTTCATTGTATTTATGCATCTCAGCAAATGGAGTGTGTGAATTTAGCCTCCTAATTTTGGTTAGAGAATATTGTCAAATGATATGTATTTGACGATTAGAATTGTATAGGGTTGTTGTTTCTTCTAACCTCTATAGTTGTAGTTCGCTAAGATCGTTGAAAGCATCTATCATGTGTTTCGGTCATCCTTTTAGAAATAACTGTAGCTTGCATATTACTGTATCTTTGGTCACGTCACTATTGGCATTGCCAATCAAATATCCAGGTTTCCCTATGTTGGGCTTTTCTATTCTACTGCCTCCACTTGTGTTTCCTCCTACCACAAGGACTTGGTTGATACATTGCTGCAGTAAACACGACCTTGCACTCCCCAAAGCTCATGTACCAGGTTCATGTCCATATTTGTTCAGTAGCTTGCTTCATCTTTATTTGATTGCACCTAACGGTGATTTTGAGGTTGTCTGGTTTTACCATTTTTGTTGTTCGTGTTTCTTATAGAAGATACTTAACTTATAAATTTTCAATATAACGTAGAACCTAGAGAATTTTATGTGCGACAAACTCTCATTTTATCTGGGTAAACTTTGCTTGAACAAGTTAATTGCAATTAGCACATGAGGCTCGCCTTTCAACTGAGATGCCAATGGTGACATTTATCATCTATGCAGTGTAGGAAGTGTAAGCTTTCTACTCAGCTTCATCAACTAATCAAAGAATGCAAAATTAATTTTTTGCTTTATGGGCACTAGCTTGATTAATTAGTATGTCTCTGAGATCGGTTAATTAGTAAGGTTGTGAAGGTTATGACCCTATCTTGGAGGCATTGAATGTTTGACCATTTCTTTATATTGCTTGAACAGAGCTGATTTTCGTTTTTCCTGTATCATTCAAAGTTAATGTAACGCCCCAAATTTTGGAACTAAGAAAAACCTAGTTGTAAGACACCCAAAATTTAGGGCCAACAAAAACTTTTTGAAAGTGCTTCACTAATGCCTGTGTTTCACTTCCCATTGCTTTGTTTGACCTTGTTTGGTTTGTAGTTTGTGTTAGCAGACACTGAAATATCAACCTGTGAACCCACCCTATTTAAATTATCATTAATCTTGGTGATCATGTCATGACAAGAAAAATAACCCATATATCTTCTCCTATCTTATTTGTGGCCAAACTCTTCTTCAAAGATGCTTTGATTTTATCAACTACCCAAAGGCCTAAGATTTGAGGAAGTAAAGTATTTGCAAAATTACCTGTTTATAAAACTATGGAGATCTATATAACATCTTCTGCCTATTTTCAACTTTATTATCTTCCAATTGTCAATATCTCTTATTTTAGAAACTCCTGTTTTCAACACCCTTTTTAAAACTATTGCAAGTGGGAAGTATATTATCCCATATATTTTCTATATCAAAACCTTTTGAAAATTATAAAGTTTTGAGTTGAACTACTTTTCCAAAATCATATTGTCATGATCTTGCTTGATCACCAACTCACAAAAACACATGGGAAATGGGTTTGTAAACATAATTGTTTGAGTGAACTTGTTGCCTTGTTGTGACTTGCTAGAAGTGTGATCTCTTTCTTATGTTTATCTTGGAATGTTTATACTTGCTTGTTTGTGAGTGTGTGTGGATCTAAGTAACTTGAAACCTACAAATGTTAGGACTATATAAAAAGGGGATCAGACTAGAATCCTATCTTAAGATATCTCCCTAGCTATTCAAATCTTCCAACTTTGGAGGCATGCCATTGTGGAAAATCTTGCTCTACTCATCTATGCACTGTCAGAGATCTCATATTCCATACCTGTAATTTCCATCCAAGCTATGGGAGTGGATTATGAAACTCCCTAGTATTTTATTTCAAAAACCTTTTTGATGGCATTCCAAATTAGTGGCTATATCCTCTTATGTTGATAACTTTTCTAAAAGCACTCCTTATTCTTTATGAGCTCAACCATACCTGCCTTTCCCATCCTCATGACTTGTGTTTCACATCTAATATGGTCAATGTTCTTATCTTGGCCATTAAAACTATTTTCTCTCCAAGTGTTGGTGCCTACTAAAAAGCCTCATGTTTTCCTTGTTTTCAAAAGAAATCTCAAATGTTTTTCAAGGGAGTTGTTTATTACAAATTACTTCTGTGATCCATATTATATACCCTCTCATCTCATTTCAAAAATATTTGTTTTGAAAACCTTTTCATATTTATTACAAATTATTTACCAAAAGGCCAGAAATGGATTTCTAAATATTTTGTTAATAAAAGCATTTCTAAAATTCTTAGAAAAATTACCCAACATTCCTATGGTCATATGTGACCCTTTTTATTCAAAATATTGAAGCAAACTTGGCAAAACCTTCTCTGGAACAATCTTTATTTCTGTTAAAAGATAGCATATTATGAGCATCACCATTATTTTACTTTTGGTAAAATTGAAAATTCGTCTTCATTAATCTCTTCAACTCCATCTTGTTTATCACTCCAAAGTCTTGTTTGAGCTTTTCATGCTTTAAACCTCTTTACCGCATGTTGGTTTTGATGTCACCAAAATAACAGATTTCTGGACTTGGAAATTACTGCAAGTACCAAACTCTGAATTTTCTGAACCTGTTATTTTATACCATATTCGGCTCCGTTCAAAACCACTCAAAATCTCCTATTCCTTCGTGAATTGTTGATCTTTGTGATCCTCATAGGTAGTACTTGACTTCTGTATCTTCCCTCGTAACAATATTGGTCATTTGATCCCTTTTACATGATGGTTTTCTGACCTTCATGTCGTCAGTTTTCTGAAATTCTGTCAACTTCTAAACTTGACTTGAACTTTTCAAATTTCGTTCTAAAACCTGTAGACCTCTTGCAAAACCATCCCTAACCCTCCTAGTGATTCCTTTGGCACGTTTTACCAGTGCTTGCTGCTGTAAAAATCGAGAGAGAAAGAAGAAAAAATAATGGCAAGGGCATCATTGCATGCATGGCCATGATTCCTCTTGCACCTCTCTCCTCTCTCCCTCTCTTCATGTCCTGGGCGTGTTCTGGACATCCACCACCCCTCTTGACCAGTTACCGACGAGGAGAGCTAGCCCTAGCCCCCTTCTCTCTTCTTGACCACCTTGGGAACCCGCAAGGAAAAGACCTTGCATGATCTCCTCTCTCCCTGCCCTAGGAGGCCAGCCAGTGGATGCCCCGGTGCTCTGCACCACCACCTACTCCCCAGACACCGTCTTGCTTGCCCTATCGCCATGCAGCAGCCACCCCATGCGCATCCATGCACCTAGTGCATCGTGAACCGACATCGGCTTGGATAAGAAGCCACAGGCCTTATCCCGTGCTCTCTCCTTGTCATTTTCACTCCTCCAACTCCACTCTTCCAACCCACCAAAGTACAGAGCCCCTCTCGCTCCCTGTCAACGAGGAACGTCGAGTTCTTCGGCCCTAACAAGCGAGATTGCGATGGAGATTTCTGTCGACCTAGATCGCCTCGCTCTCCATTCTTACTCCATCTTCTTCCCCTTGTAGAGATCTTTCTCTGAGACATTTCCGTTTTGTCCAGGGAACGCCGGAGCTGCAGCCACCATCTCGTGCCACCACGGTTGGCATCAACTACGCCGCTGTTTCGGAGCTCGTCGTCATGATCTGCAGCCACCCCAGGCCTTCTCTCAGCCTCCACACTCCTCCTACACCTTCCCCATCTACCCCAGCAGCCCCAGGGTGAGATACATGCGCCTCCCCATCGAGCTCGTGGCCATGGCATGTTCTGGACGTTTTCCAGGATAGAGACGACCTGGGTCGCGGATCTGGGCCAAATCCGTCACCGTGCGGCCCAGGTCGTGCAGATCTGGCCCGACTACTTTTTTTCAGTAGCTTTATTCTTTTCTGTGTAGATCTGTTTCTGTCCTGTTAGTTTAATTCAAAATAAAATAGCTAAACTTGATATTTGTGCAAACCAAAAATCACAGTGATACTAGTATGTTTTCCTGAACACATGCAACTTGCAGATCTGGAAATTACATTGTTGTTTGACTTTAATAAATGTTATGGTGCCACTGGTCTAAATCAAAGAACTAATTTTAACTTGAGTTTTATGAATCCAAAATTGGTGAATCCAATTGTTATGGAATTCTTAGGACAGTAGATTTCTGTGAAAATTAACCTCATGTGTTTGTGATGTTTAGTTTTGAAATGGCATGTGTTTAAAGTTCAGACCAGTAGGGTTTTCTAGCATTTAAATAATTTTCTGTGATTAATTTTTTGGACTAAATCCAATTGCAGTAGGTTTTAATGCATGCAGAGAACCTGTACCTATCTTTGCATAAAAGTTTGATTAACAGAACAGCCTAGGTGATTTAATCACTACAAGTAGTGTTTTTTGTCTAGAAAAGAAATAAACTAAATTTGAATTACCTCTTTATAAAATGTGCTAGTATTATTTGTTGTTGTTGTGGTACTGTAGCTCTTGAAATATTGTTACTCTTATTTTTTATGTTAGTACTATTAGTGCTTAAGTAAAACTAAAATGAAGTTAGTTGTAAAGTGCGAATAATGCCTAAGTATATAAAAGATGGTTTAGTCATGCTTGTTTGTTTAACCACTTAATTAAGAAATAAAAGTAAACATCTTTCATTAAAAGTTTGCTTAGTTACTGATTGTATAAAGTGTGTTTGTGTTGCTTGCCTTTCTTGTTAGTTACATGTTGTGTTGATATGATTGTCCTGCTATGTGTTGATTGTACATTTATCTTTGCGACGCTAGAAACTCGCGAGGAGGGATTTCTGACGGAGGAGTATTGTGAGGAGTTCGTTGATTGTCAGCAGCAGGGACAGTCCATTGATCAAGGCAAGCCACCTCACCACCCTACTGAAATCCTATTATTTTTACAAAGCATGTTTTGTTTTCAAAATAAATTAATGCATGTCTTATTTCTTCTGTGGCACTTTGCCACCCCAAAACTATTTTACAAAATATTGTTTGGCCAAAGATATCTACTAGTATATAATAGGTTTTATAAAAATAAGTCTTTACTTGAGAAACCTTCTACTGAAGGCGATATCAAGAAAATTATATTTTCTAGTAGTATATCCTTATACTCTTACCTCAAAACTATAGGATGTGAGCCTGGATTTGATAAAACATTTTCGGAGGAAAACCCGAGTTGCTGGGAGCAATCGGCGAGAAACTGTTTAATAAAACCCGAGTTGCTGGGAGCAATCGGAGAGTTTACGAAAAACCGAGTTGCTGGGAGCAATCGAAGAGTTTACGAAAAACCGAGTTGCTGGGAGCAATCGGAGAGTTTACGAAAAACCGAGCTGCTGGGAGCAGTCGGAGGTGGAGATGTTTTTGGCAAAATGAAGTACTGCCCTGGCGGCCGCCCGAACAATTAACCCGTGCAACCACACTACCTGACATGGGTAGGGCTTAGCCGGAAGCTTGTCTATTTTAGTACGGAGGATCTCATACTCTATAAGGGCAAGGCCCTCGAAGCCGGGTTGCCGTCTGTACGACACATGTGGAGGATCCACGCCGGACGATTACGTTGGGTCCCCTGCCGTGGCGGTGTGGCGTCCCGAGAGAGAGACCAGGGGACTAGTGGAGCACACGGTGTCGAGGGGAACAAACCTATCGGGAGTCCTCTGTACTAGTGTGGACATAGTGAAAAGCTTTGACCTGGTTATCTGAACCCCCGCATACTGTCGTATGGCGGACCGTGGCTGAACACGGCGGAATGACCGTTTAGTGTGGTGAAAGTGCACCACCTCTGCAGAGTGTAAAACTATTCGAATAGCCGTGTCCGCGGTCATGGACGGTTGGAAAGGCCACCGATCTAGGCGTATGGGCAATTTCATGTTTTCAAAGGAAAAATGGTTTCTCGTGGAAAACAAGGAGGCATCAAGAAGGTACCTGGGAGGTACGGAAATGGGAAAAGATGGTTGGTCTCGGGGAGACAATCAGTCTGATCTCATGGAAAGGAAAAAGGGGTATCCCATCCTATTGTCTTTGAAATGTTCTACGAAAATGATTTAAAAACGTGGAGATAGCTCATGCTATTTCTACAAGAGAGAATTCTATCTCTAAGTGTCTTTTTCAACAAAGATATAGAGATGTCGTATTCTCTATGTCTTGCAGCATTGTTTGCGAAAACTAAGCCCTATAGTCGTAAACAGCAGCTATCCCAGTTTTCGAAAACGTTTTTATTGCATTTACCATGAAAACTTAAGCCTTGAGATGGTTTTGCGAGTACGTAAATGTACTCATATGGCTGTGTCTCTGGATATTCAAACGTCCAGATTACAACGAGGAGATGTACGACGAGGAGGAGGAGTACGACGACGACTACGCCAACTGAGTGTCACCGGTCAACTGCTCTGTGGGAATGCGTCCGGTTGTGACGAGGGCCGACGCTAGCCGAAAGCTTCCGCTATATCGTAGTTAATTCCGTCCTGCGTGACGATGGTTGCAGGCTTGGTCGTATGACCATCATTTATGTAAGTCTTGTACTAATCGAGTTGGATGATGTAACTTTGTATACCATGTTGGTTATGTGATCACGGCCTTCTGCTTGGGTACATCCCCCTCCAAACTCAACCCAAGGATATGATGGTCTTTATTTAATTAAATAAACATTAATTAAGTCATATTAAGCCCAGTAATAACCCATATGGCCCATTTGGTCTGTACGCATCTGTACACATACATAATCGTGTGTATACGAAATCAGTTAGTCGTGCTCGTCCCGTCTTCGTCAGCTACGAGCGGCGCCGGCCAGCAGGGTCGACGTCGAGACTTGAACGTTGGGAGCCGGCCGTGATCGTGACCCAGGTGATCGGCAGGAGATAGCCGGAGCCACCGGCAATGGCGTCGGGCGCCGGGAGGAGCCAGCGCTGATCGCTACAGGTGGAGGTCGTTGTAGCGATTCAGTAAGAGAGGCGATGGACTCACGTCGTGGTAAAACGTGATCGATTTCATGATCTGCTTGCTGCTCCCAGATTCCCAGTACGTACGGGAATACAGGGGCTGGATATGGGCTTACGTGGGCCACGAATTTAATTAATTAAATTACCTAATTATGGGGAAACCAAGTTTGGGGGGGGGGTGTACCGAAGCAAGGCCCGTGATCACGATGTACTGATCATTGGGATCGTGATCTGTTTACATAACGTGGGCACCTTGGACTGGTAGTCTGAGGGGTCCTTACAGTTAATCGGATGTCCTGTTCGGAGCAGCTGAATTTCTTTTTTAGTTATGTGTAATGCAGGTGTTGTTACTACTTTTTCTATTAGAAATGTAATTGCAAACATGCTCAGCAGAGGTTCTTATAGTTTTCTTAGATATTCTTGGTCTTGCACAAGTGACTTCTCATGCATGCTTGAGTCTAGGATTAATCGTCAGTGTTGTTATCCTGCAGCTCAAAGTTTTGCCTTTGCCTCCTCTGTCATGATGCCCGTTAATGATGGTAGCTCGAAATCAAGCATCATCCTCACGGGTTCCCCTCTAGCCAAAGGCTAGATGGACGATGAGGCCTTTACGGACGGTCCTCCTTCCGACGGACCATGATCTCATAGACATAAATCTTCCCAAGGTCAGTGCCGTGCACACTCGCTGTTTCTCATCAGCTACTGTTTTTTTATATTTCTATGATCTGAATGATGGCTCATGGTCTGTCTCATGAGCAAGATTGGAATGATGTGTAATAGCCATGGCTTCTGAATTTTTTTAACAAGAGGGTAGCCAGCTCCTGTTTTTAGGAGACGTTGTTGAAGAGATAACCAATTCAGTCATGTTTCTGTTCTTTTGTTGTAAGGTCGAAATACTTATTTTATTTCATATATGTCGCAAAGCATTTCTGCATAAGCATATATGTTTGGTAGCAAGTCCATGTTCCATCTACATTTTATTATCTACTAATGGTCATGGAAAAAAGGAATGTTTATGACCATATAATGTGTTTTTTCACTTAGTTCAACTTTGTTAAACTTAGACCAGATAATTCAGAATCTTGCTTTATGTAATTATAGGTGATTTAATCTATTTAGCTTAGTTCCTAACGGTTGATGACAAGTTCTATTACTTTATTTTCTGTCATGCTCCTACTGCTTCAAGGTGATTCATGTATGTACCACTCTTACCATTACCAAACGGACCATACTCGAGAAAGCAATAGAAAACTTGCCCGTTGTGCTTCTTTGGAACTCATAAGTTTGCAATGGCGTCGTGGCACCTCTCACTGCTGAAATGTCTGTTGTTTTACTGTGTCATGCTGTTACTGTGTAAATTGATTGTACATTTAAATCAGTCCAGTCTATACATCTTTTCTTAGATTTCACAAAACAGCTAACCAAGCAACTTAGTGTAATCTACTTTGCCTTAGAACTCATACTTAGTGCAATCTACTTTGCCTTCTGTGAGGTACCGCTTTCTATATTTTAGATCTGATTGAGTAATGTTTATAATACATGTGAACTACGGGCAAAAACATTATTGATTAGAATGGTGGCGCGCGACAAGCCGCACTTTCAAAACTCCTAATTCCGTCAGCAAGCTTACAAAATTTAGGTACTTGCATCAATTTCTGTAGTTCAGTCACATGTTTTGACAAGCTCTTCTCTAATGACATGTCCTACCTCACGTGTATAGGAACAAGGATCTATCATCCACTTCAACTGCACACAAGGCTTTGTTTGAACGACCTGACTATCAAGTTCACATTGAATATCTTGAAGAATAAAGGTCGATCCATGTATCTGATGGCGTCCCTGCAGAAGCAAACCAACAAGAAAAGACTTAGGATGCTACTGCCGAAGGATTGGCCAAACCAAACCATTTGTTGTTTCTATAAACAAAACTGCATTCTTTATTAATTCTGAACTTTGTTCTTGCAGCTTGGACTTATTTTGCCTATACATAGTCTGTAACCATGGTCATTAGCATTTTGGTTCTGTCGTCCTCTCATTGTTAATGTCGTTGAGACCATCTGCGCTGACTTTTCAAATCGTTATCAGTTACATGATACTCATTAGGTGTTTGGAATGGTGTTTCCCAACTGGTCATAACTTATGTACTTAGTATTACTTCCGTGTGTGCACAAATGTACACCTATATGGGACTTCCGTAATGCCATCTTATTATGTCAATGCTGTGTACATTACTATATTAATTTCCATGTGTACTTCAGCATTGCTCTGATATTTCTATTTCTTAAAATTTTGATTTTGATTGTATAGTATGATGATGGTTGGTTTCATAGGATCCTTAAAAGATGCTTCCAATCAATTACCATCCTAATTTGCATATACATGTGGATATAAACAATCTTTTTTAATAATCTGTATAAAATGTGACAACTACGGGCAAGAAATTGAAAGAACCTACAAGCGCCGCGCGGCGAGCCGCGCCGTTCGAATCTAGTAAGAGATATAGTGCTCGTGGATCAGCGAGCCGTTCCACGAAAAATTTAGCGATCCGCGACCGGAGCCCCAATGCGCGCATGTGTCATTTTTCCCTTTTTTTTACTTATTTTTATAATATACATGTTTTACAAAAAAACATTAAAACTTCAGATTTGAATATTTTTTAATTTGAAAAATGTTTAAATTTTAAAAAAAATATTTGAAAATTGTTCATATATAAAAACTGTTCATATTTTGAAAAAATGTTCAGTTGAAAATTATTGCCATGTCAAAGTTGTTCATATTTTGAAAAATTATCAGATCTGAAAAATGTCCATATTTGAGAAAAAGTTCTGATTTGAAAATTGTTCCGGTTTTAAAAAATGTTCAGATTTTGAAAATATTTAGCTAAAAAATCAGATTTCAAGAAAATTCAGATTTTAAATTCAATTTGAAAAAAGGTTCATATTAAAAAAATCACCGTTTGTTTTTCAGATTTAAAAAAGTTAACATGGTACCTCGAAAAAAAACAGGAACACTACAAAGTAAAAGAAGAAACGAATAAGAAAAAAGAAAGAGAAAAATCGAAAATAAAAATTATACCTAAAAAATAAACAGGAAAAATGAAACAAAAGAAGGACGAAACTGACACAACCTAGGGAAATGAACTCACACTGAACGAGCAATTAAGTGGGCCAGCCCAAGAAAAAACTGATGCGGACGAGGTGAAGATACAGCTTGCAAGGGGTGGGCTGGGCCGAGACCGCGAAAGCAGGCTACCAAACAGCGATATCTCGGTTGGGTTGGGAATATCCGAGTGGAACCGATCTACCAAACACACCCATAGTGTCTGCGCTCGCACATGAGACCAGCGGTTTTGCCTGGTTTTGTCGATTTTTCTGGGGAGGTCCAATTTGACACGTTTTGTGTCTGTTACGAACCCTACGCATGCCAGGACATCATCGTTTGATGTGGCCCACCATCGTCATCCTTGCGCCTTCTTCTTCCTCAGGCCTTGTCATTCTTAGGCAGCCTGCTACCACCACCCACCGCCGGATCTGCCCACCGCCGGTCCCCCCCTCCCGGTCTCCCTCTAAACAGCCCTCCCCGCACCCCAAACCTAAGGCTTCGTCGCCGGCAAGCTCCCTGCACCCGAACCCACAAGATAAGTCACTTCATCACCTCTGTTGGCGATGCCGCGGCCAGCCACGTCATCCCCGTCTCCGTTGACGCCTAGGCCTCGTCTTGCCGGGAACGTCGCGGCCGCCAACCCCGTCTCTGACGATTCTGCATCTTCTTATATTCGTCCCGGGCACGCGAGGTCTGCGTTTGGTCCATTCGGTTCCCTTTTTGTCACGGGCCAGGTCCAGAAAAGAGCGAGAGGGAGAGGACGGGTATGCGTAGTGCCCGTAATTTGCACTACGAGCGTCCAAATATGATTCGCCATTTTTGATTACAGAATAGCATTACAGAATATGAGAATTCATCCTTGCTTCTTCTGTAGGCATAGCACCCAATTTATTCCAAGCATTCCTGAAACAATGCAAAGGACAAATTAGCATGCAACTGCAACATAAACAATTCATACTTGCTGAGACTACATTTTGCAGTTCTAACACAGTTTCATCATTTTGCAGTTTGTAACAATCGAAGAAAGAAGAACATGCGAGATGATCAGAGGTTTGGAGCTTATCTTGCACTGGAAGCACTCAAAAAAGCAAGAGAGGTACTCCTGCTGATCATGCAGCTGATAAAAAACTTGTAGCTGGGCTATTGCAAATTAGTGTTCGAACTGTTGAGAAAATTTGGAAAGAGGCAAAAGATCAAATTCGGAGAGGGGAACCAGTTGATGTGTCCAACAAAAAGAAAGGGAGATCTGGCAAAAAGAGAAAAGACCTTGGTCTTGAGAGGATCCCAACAATTCCTTACAACAAACGTTCAACAATGAGGGCACTTGCACTGTCTTTGAAAGTTCCCTATACATCATTGCAAAGGAGGTTAAAATGGGGCCAGATTAGGAAGCATACAAGCACTATAAAGCCCTATCTCAAGCTATCCAACCAAATTGACAGCTCAAATTCACTGTCTCGATGGTGGATGAAAGAACTGTGTCGGATGTTATGCCTAAATTCATAGACATGCGAAAGATCCTACATACGGATGAAAAATGGTTTGACTTGACTAAAAAAAAGAGGACCTACTACCTATCGTCGGAAGAAGCTAATCCTGAGCGCAGTATCCAAAGCAAAAACAGAATTGGAAAGGTAATGTTCCTTTGTGCAGTGGCGAGGCCAAGGCGTGATGCCAATGGAGTAACATTTGATGGAAAAATAGGGATCTGGCCATTCGTCAAGTTAACTCCAGCTGTAAAAAAATCTAAGAACCGAGCCAAAGGAACTTTGGAAGTCAAGACGGTGACAGTTGCCAGAGATGTCCATCGAGACTACCTATGTAACAAAGTAATTCCAGCGATTGAAGCCCTATGGCCTGATGATGACGAAGGGACGATCTATATTCAACAAGACAATGCACGAACACATGTTTTGCCTAGTGATCCAGCTTTTAGGGCAGCTGTAGCAAAAATAGGGATGGATATCCAGCTAATGCAACAACCAGCAAACTCACCGGATATGAACGTGTTGGACCTTGCATATTTTAGGTCCATTCAGTCCTTAACAATGGAAACTGCACCAAAAAATCTGAGTGACCTCATAGAATCAGTTGAAGATGCTTTTCACAGTTATCCAGTGGATAATCTTGACAAAGTGTTCATAACTTTACAGTCAGTTATGCTGAAAGTTATGAATGCTAGAGGTGGCAATAAATATGAGACTCCACACATGAACAAGGACAAGATGTTGAGGGAAGGAACTCTGCCTATGGCTCTAAGGATTGATGGTGAACTCTACCGAAAGACCTTGGAAATTATAGCTGCCTATGAAGCAGAGGCATTATCCTTGTCAAATGGAGCAACAACAAACAAGAAAAGAAAGAGGAAAGGAGTACAAGAAGGAGTGGTCTAGGCCTATATGTCCTACAGGTGCTAGGCCTAGATGTCCAGTGATTTCATCTCCAAACAGATGTGTGTTGTGTGTATGTGTTGTGTTCTCCAAGCAGTACAAGCAAGCTACTGTGTGTTGTTATTTCTGAGAACTTGTATTTCAAGCAGTGCAAGCAAGAACTTGCTGCTGCTTAGGAGTATTTGTAATCACTAATATATGTATGTATTAGCACTATATGTGCTCCTGTTCTATATGTACTCACTGAATTACAGAAAGCATTCATAAAAATTCAAACTTGCACTCTAAGCAATACATTGTTTCAGGAATGCTTGCATTCAAAAGTACATAGCAGACAAATGAAACCAGGAATTTTTCAGTCAAACATACAGATAAATACTCAGACAACACAAGGAATGAACCAATGAAACTACAATACGGCATGCACACTCATCAATCTGCTGCTTATGTTGTTGGACTAGGAGTACTGTACAATAATAAGGCAGCATAACTTTACTTCTTGGCCTTGTCGTGAAGAAGATGCAGAGGAGCTCCTGCGGTTCTTGCCGAGGTCGGCGCCGCGGTAGAAGACCACGACCTCCAGCTCCGACATGCCGAGGTCGGCGTCGAGGAACCGTCGATGCCGGAGCTCTTGTGCTACAACACCGCCGCCTTGAGCATCGCCATGGCCTCCTTCACCAAGGGGCGGTAGTGGCTCAGCTTCCAGACCTTGGACCCTGGCAGCTATGCCTCCTTCCAGCGCAGGCAAATACACCAGGCAGCTAGTTCAGGAAGAAGATAACGACAGTGAGGGAGGGAAAGAGATCGAGGAGATCAGGGATCTGCTCACGATTTACCTTATCGACTCGAGGACGAATTTAATGGGGACGCCTACTCAACGGAGACTGTGCTCGGCGGCGCGAGGTCTGCAACAGTGGCACATCGCGGCCTCTCGTGCTTCCTCCTTCTGGGCACCGAGGAATAGGCAGCAGCTCGAGCTGGGAGGGGTGCGGCGCCGGCCCAAGGTCAGCTGCTCAAGGTTCGCTGTGGGGCGCACGAAGACCTTGTGGAGCACGAAGACGATGCCCGCGGGGTAGGGGTGTGCGGCGCGGAAGCCCCACACCTCGCCGTACATCCTCCTGTGGATGTCCCAGAAGGGGAGCGCGCGGGGCTGCAGGGAGAAGACGTCCACGCCCTCCTCGATGTGGCCGGGTTCGAAGCGGCCGGCGAGCCCCGCCTTGGGGACGAGGAAGAAGGCGACGAGCTGACGCTGCGGCTCATCGCATAGACGCCAGCCGCATCAACTGGATCCGGCACGCCCGACGTCGCAGCCACCGGATTCGGCGATTCCTCGCCGGCTTAGACCAAAAGATCAGACCTTTTATTGTGGAGAACGGGCGAGGGAAGGTGGAGGAGAGCGACCGGGCGAGGCGATGGAGGAGCGCGGGCGACGAGGCGAGGGTAGCGCGGGCGGCGAGGAGAGGAACTCCGGCGAGACGAGGCGAGGGGAGCACGCCGGCGAGGTGAGCAGAGAGAGGGTGCGAGCAAGCGGCGGCGAGAGAGAGAGAGGTGGGAGGTGCGCGTGCGGGTGCGAGTGGGTGCGAGAGAGAGAGGTGGGTGGAGTGCGGGTTGAGAGAAAAAAATTGGAGGGCGTTTTTGCAAAATAACCGTCGCGAATCTTTTTTAGGATCGGAAGGAGTAATTGATTATAAAATTCAGTTTAACAAATCAAAAAATATTTTTGAATCCAGTGAACATTTTATAAAAACCCGTGAAAGTTTTTGTCGGACCAGAAACAATTTTTAAACCATGGTTTTTTGAACCACCTTAAAATATTCTTACAAAGCCCGTGAGTATTTCTCGAACCGATTCCCATTATGAACTTTTCTCAAAACGGTGAACAACTATTTAAATACACGTGAAAGTATTTTTGTGGACAATGACAATTTTTGGAAAGCAATGATCATTTTTTAACATCATGCACATTTTATTACCTCGTAAAATATATTGGTTACCACATGAACATTTTTGTTTAACGCGTGAAATTTTCTTCGAACATCTTGAACAATTCTTTCACAACTTTAATAAAGGAAATATTTTTTCGAAATATGATCATTTTTCAAGTCATGAACAATTTTTAAAAAGAAGTAAACGAAAAAATAAAGGGTAAACGAAAAAAGAAAGACAATAGGTTTTTACTCTCCGTTTTATGTTTTCTCTTTTCATCAAAATTCTATTATTTAATAAATAGTTTTAAAACATAATATGAACAATTTTTCTACCATGCATACTTTTTGAACCAGTGAAAAATACTTTCTACCATGAATAGTTTGTGAACCTCGTGAACATTTTGTAGAATTCGTGAACCTTCTATTGGAATCATGGATATTTTTTATTTAGTGAACGTATATTTTTAAGTAACGAATAATTTTTTTAACCACGTAAATGTTTGTTTATCACGGACATTTTCTGAATCTATGAAAGTTTTTTTGGGTCTAACGAACATTTTTTTTACGTCTTGAACATTTTTTCGAAGGGTAATCCTACCCTTTGAATCCCAGACATTTTCAAAATCTTTTGATTATATTTTAAAACTACACAAAAATTATTAATATGAAAATAAACATAAAAAGAAAAGAAAATTAAATGAAAGTAAAAAAGTAGAGGCGGAAATAAAAAAGGAAAAGGAAAATAATAAAAAGAAAAGAAAACAACAAAAATCAATCCCAAAGCTTCTGGACATTAGCTACAGCCACCAATGCTTTGTGGAGCAAAGAAATCCACACAAACACAGTAAAAGAGCGAATGCAAAACAAAAGGCAGAATCTGTCAAAAACAGAACAGTCTGGAATGACGAATTTTTTCGAGGCACTTAAGTTGCTCAGATGGATCTGGCCTAAAATAATGAAAGTTGCGTACATATCTCAGGAATATGCGTGATTTTTTCAGAATTTTAATTTTACAGGGAGATAAGCTCAAATCCGTGACAGCTAAAAATCTGTCACTGCGCAGAAATCCAAATCTTGCATCAACTTTCAATATAGAACTTTACTTGGCACAACATTGCGATAAAATAAAGATACAAAGGAGTTGCTACAGAAGTAACAAAACTCCTTGACTCAAAGAAAACAAAAATAACAGCAAATAAAAATGATGGGTTGTCTCCCATAAGCGCTTTTCTTTAACGCCTTTCAGCTAGGCGCAGAAAGTGAAAATCAAGTGTTGTCAAGAGAAGAAGCATCAACATCATAACTTGCTCTAACAATAGAGTCAAAAGGTAACTTCATTCTCTTCCTAGGGAAGTGTTCCATACCTTTCTTGAGAGGAAATTGGTACCTTATATTACCTTCTTTCATATCAATGATGGCACCAACAGTTCGAAGAAAAGGTCTTCCCAAAACAATAGGACAAGATGCATTGCATTCAATATCCATAACAATAAAATCAACGGGGACAAGGTTATTGTTTACTGTAATAAAAACATCATTAACTCGCCCCAAAGGTTTCTTCATAGCATTATCAGCGAGAAAAACATCCAAATAACAATGTTCCAAAGGTGGCAAATCAAGAATATCATAAAGCTTCTTGGGCAAAACCGAAATACTTGCACCAAGATCACACAAGGCATTGCAATCAAAATCATTCACCTTTACCTTAATGATGGGTTCCCAACCATCTTCTAATTTCCTAGGAATAGAAGCTTTAAGTTTCAACTTCTCCTCCCTAGCTTGCAAAAGAGCATTTGTAATATGCTTTGTAAAAGCCAAATTAATAGTGCTAGCATTGGGACTTCTAGCTAATTTTTGCAAGAACATAATAACTTCAGAGATGTTACAATCATCAAAATCATTATTGTCAATGGTGGTGGAACCATTGTCTCCAATAGTTTGAAAAATTTCAGCACTTTTATCAGAAAAAGTTTCAGCAGTTTTAGGCAATTTCAAACGCTTTGCAGAAGTAGTAGAGACATTACCAACACCAATAACATTACCATCAATAGTAGGAGGCTTACTAGCATGTGAAACATTAGCATTACTAGTGGTGGTGATAGTACAAACTCTAACTATACTATTCTCTTTTTCAAGTTCTTCCTCTTTTTCCCACCTAGCATGCAATTCAGCCAACATCCTAATATTATTATCAATTCGAACTTGGATGGCATTTGCTGTAGCAAATGACTCATCAAGACCTTCAGGTTTCGCTGCCATGTTATTAATCAAAGACTGAGCTTCAGACATAGATGAAATACGGTTTTCAGCAATGGAAATCTTAGTTTGCAAACCTGAAATCTCACTATTTATATTTTCGAGTTGCTGTCCTATATTCTTCAACATGGCAGTTTGTTCATTCATAGCTTTTGTAAACAATTGATTTTGCTCAAATTGTGATTGCATAAAGCTTTTAGTTGATCTCTCAATTTCTATCATCCTTTCCTCACTAGGCATAAAAGATCTAGCATTAGAATAACCATTACCACTTGAAGGAAAAGGCCTAGAGTTGTTGCTACCAAAATTATTCCTATAAGCATTGTTGTTGAAGTTGTTGTTTTTAATGAAGTTTACATCAACATGCTCTTCTTGAGCAACCAATGAAGCTAAAGGAACATTATTAGGATCAACATGAGATCTACCATTCACAAGCATAGACATAATAGCATCAATCTTATCACTCAAAGAGGAGGTTTCTTCAACAGAATTTACCTTCTTACCTTGAGGAGCTCTTTCGGTGTGCCATTCGGAATAGTTGATCATCATATCATCAAGTAGCTTTGTTGCTGCACCTAAAGTGATGGACATAAAGGTTCCTCCAGAGGCTGAATCCAATAAGTTCCTTGAGGAAAAATTTAATCCTGCATAAAAGGTTTGGATGATCATCCAAGTAGTCAGTCCATGAGTGGGACAATTCTTCACCAAAGATTTCATTCTTTCCCAAGCTTGAGCAACATGTTCATTATCAAGTTGTTTAAAATTCATAATGCTACTTCTCAAGGATATAATCTTAGCAGGAGGATAATATTTCCCTATGAAAGCATCTTTGCATTTTGTCCAAGAATCAATACTATTTCTAGGCAAAGAAAGCAACCATTCTTTAGCTCTTCCTCTCAAGGAGAAAGGAAAAAGTTTCAGTTTTATAATATCCCCATCCATATCCTTATACTTTTGCATTTCACAAAGTTCAACAAAGTTATTAAGATGGGCAGCAGCATCATCAGTACTAACACCAGAAAATTGCTCTTTCATAACAAGATTTAATAGAGCAGGTTTAATTTCATAAAATTCTGCTTTAGAAGCAGGTGGAGCAATAGGAGTGCATATGAAATCATTGTTGTTTGTGCTAGTGAAGTCACACAACTTAGTGTTCTCAGGAGTACTCATTTTGAAAAACAAAATCAAACCGAATTAAACAAGTAACTAATTTTTTTGTGTTTTTGATAAAGAGAGCAAACAAGACTAAATAAAAATAAACTAAGCAAGACAAATAACAAAGTAAAGAGATTGGGTGTGAGAGACTCCCCTTGCAGAAGCAATTCGGTTTTCCCCGGCAACGGCGCCAGAAAACGTGTTGCTGCGCTAAGTTGACGAGGGAATATCTCCCGGCAACAGCCAGAAACAATGCTTGTACGTCACACGTCAGTTGGGAACCCCAAGAGGAAGGTATGATGAGTGCAGCAGCAAGTTTTCCCTCAGTATGAAACCAAGGTTTATCGAACCAGTAGGAAAACGAGGTTGCTTCGAAGGTGTTGGTGAAGGAGTGTAGTGCGGCGCAACACCAGGGATTCCGGTGCCAACGTGGAACCTGCACAACACAATCAAATTACTTTGCCCCAACTTAACAGTGAGGTTGTCAATCTCACCGGCTTGCTGAAAACAAAGGGTTAAACGTATCGTATGGAAGATGATGTTTGTTTGCATAAAACAGTAGAGAACAATGATTGCAGTAGATTGTATTTCAGATGTAAAAGAATGGACCGGGGTCCACAGTTCACTAGTGGTGTCTCTCCAATAAGATAACTAACATGCTGGGTAAACAAATTACAGCTGGGCAATTGACAATTGATAAGTGCATATAACATGCATGTGTGAGTTGTGGTGTCTACTATGAGATTCATTTGGGCATTACGACAAAGTACATAGACCGCTATCCAGCATGCATCTATGCCTAAATAGTCCACTTTCCGGTTAACATCCGTACCCCTTCCAGTATTAAGTTGCAAGCAACAGACAATTGCATTAAGTAATGTGCGTAATGTAAACAATACATTCATCCTTGAATAAAGCATTGCTGTTTTACCCCTAGTGGCAACAACACATCTACAACCTTAGAACTTGCTGTCACTATCCCAGGTTAAATAGAGGTTGAACCCAACTATCATGCATAAATACCCCCTCTTGGAGTCACAAGTATTCACTTGGCCAAGGCTTCAACAAGTAACGGAGAGCATGCAAGATCACAAATGACATAGACATGATAATATAATATTCAGCTCCACATAGGTATCAATATAAGTCAGATCCCAGCAAACACAACATGTAGCATTACAATAAGATGATCTTGATCATGATAGGCAGCTCACAAGATCTAAACATGATGGCACAAGTGGAGAAGACAACCATCTAGCTACTGCTATGGACCCATAGTCCAAGGATGAACTACTCACGCATCACTCCGGAGGCGGGCATGGCGATGTAGAGCCCTCCGGTGATGATTCCCCTCTCCGGCAGGGTGCCGGGAAGAGCTTCAGAACCCCCGAGTTAGGGTTGACGACGGCGGCAGCGAATATGTTCTGGATGAAAGGCTCGGTGTTTTAGGGTTTTCACGTCTCGGGGAATAAATAGGCGAAGGGGCGATGTCGGCGGACCCCCGAGGGGCCCAAACCACCAGGCGCGGTGGGCCCACTGCCGCGCCGGCCTATGGTTTGGCCACCTCGTGGCGAGTCTTCGTCTCTCCTTCGGACTCCGTGTACGTGTTGGAAAAATAGGGACTGGCCTTTTGTTTCGTGCAATTCCGAGAATATTTCCAGAAGTAACTTTCTGAAACCAAAAACAGCAGAAAACAGGGAACTGGCACTGTGGCATCTTGTTAATAGGTTAGTCCCAGAAAATGCATAAAAGTGATATGAAGTGTATATAAAAATGTAGCAAATGGTATAATATAAGCATGGAACAGCAGAAATTATGGATACGTTGGAGACGTATCAGGTAGCAAGGATGAACAACAAGGACCTGATGATGATCCGGAGGCCGAGGAAGAAGAAGAAGCTGCACTGGAAGCTGCAGTTGAAGATGCACTTGAGCCATCCATTTCCTGGAGTTGGCCTGAACCTGGGAGTGAGCTGCAGGTGAGATGGAGTATTGCTTGTTGCTCTGTAATTGCTTGATCTTGTTGATCTGTTGTGCTACTGCAATTGTTGCTCTGCAATTGCTTGATCTTGTTGACCTGAACCAGGAGCAGGTGTGCTACTGCTTGCAATTGCTTGATCCGTGCTCGGCGGAGCTGCTGCTGCTGGCGAGGCGCCCGAGCGGCCGGAGATGGTCCGGCAAGCTGCTGCTGCTGGCGAGGCGCCCCGGCGGCCGGCGATCTGGAGTCCACGACCTGGAGGGAGCTGGGCAGGAATGGATCCGGCGAGCACGCGGGCGAGCGAGGCTGGCACTGGCGCTGGCGATCGATCCCGCGTCGCTAGCTCGGCCCGGCTGGCGAGCGATCGATGCCGCGTCGCTCGCCCGCATGCCCGCCGGCCGAGCGATCGATCTGAGGCGAGCGAGGCGAGGCGGAGGGATTTTTTTTCAAGTTTTTAAATCGCTAAGGTTAAAAATGTAAAATGGACTTTATACACGAGGTACGCCTCTTTTTTAGGATCGGAGGGAGTAGAAAGTACTAGTATGCAATAAATAAAAGCTATTTTTGAAAAAATTAGACAACACGTACTAGTATGCAGCTATTGTTAGCAAACATACTGGCTCTGGTTATTAGTAGCTGCACCCAGCTCGTATTTTCAACCACGGCTAATCAATCATTGTCGGGCGACATAGCTATGGCCAGCTCATATTTTATTTCTCGCTAGTTCATGCCGCGCGAGCTTGCTCAGCTTAATTGGCAGACCCGTCTCCAGTTCCCTTCAGGCGGCGGCAGTCTCCCATGCCGCAAGAAGCGGTGTATAGTCCCTATTTGGGACAACCCTTATAGTGTGTTAACAATAGAACAATTTTTTTTACGTGAACAATATAACAATATTGAGAAAGAGTAAGGGAAGTATTCAGTGGCAACATAAATGAATGGCCAAATTTTCTCACAGTATTAAAAACATAGATAAAACATCGCATATATATTCAACCCATACAGAATAAGCCTTCTCAATATTCACTGCAATTCGAATTGGAGAACACTTTTGCCGAAAGGTAAAATAAACTTTGTTAGAGTTAGAGCTACCGACGGAAATCTAGTTGCACCATGCATGTCAGTGGTTGCATGCTTCCTTTTTTTTTCTGTCCCTAAAAGCCGAGGGCCCAAGGTTTTCTCCCATTTCAGGACAAGCTACAAGCCTGCAACTGCAAACTGTGTGTATGAGCGTTCAGAAGAGAGGTGACATCTCTTGTCCCTGTTGTGACCAGTGCGAAGCCAGAATGGCAGATACTGCTGAGTCTCTTCAATATTTGTCACAGGCAATACTACAAGTTTTGCCTAAATGTAGCTTCCTGAAAGTATGTTGCCTGTCTCTAGAACCTTTCCATAGTACCTGATCTTAAAGTTTAATGCATGGTAGGCTGGTAAAGCTCTGAACTTCTCTTTGCTCCTCGCCGTAGGTGGCTCCGCTCTTTTGCAAGGAATATGATACTCAAAGGAGAAAGAACTTGATGATAGTTACACTTGCATTAACACCATGGTGACGTAGAATCCGATGATGATCCTACTAAAGCAAAGAATACCATTCTACTTCTACTGTTGCACAGTTAAGGGCATAAGAATATAGCGTGCGCTTATGATTTTTTACGAGCATCTTAGTGAGTTAGTGGTGAGATGGATACCGAGTTATATACAAACTCAGATTAGTTTCTATGTTTCAATACAGTGAGTGAGTATGGTTTTCTTGTGATCTGAATTTTTTTCTTTTGGTAAAGCTCTCTTGCCCTCTTTTCTTGTGATCTGAAACTTTTTTTGTAACCGAGATGTGCTCTGAGACTTTGAGCACAACCATACAAACTTTGAGATGAGGCGTCAGTTTCTGGTGCATTCTGACTGTTGCTAATTTGCGATAGTTGTGAGCTGTGTCTGAGAAGCACATCACAAAGTCAAGGGTGAGGAAAAATGTGCAACCACACGACAACCTCCTTCCACTTACATTTCGTCAGGCCACAGTCGCTGAACACAACTGATCACTCAGTATGTATAGCACCCTCCTCCAAAATGAAGTTTCATCTCCCATACGAGAAATTGGATGGAGGGGTTACATGATCGTTTTCGGTCGGGCTTACTCTCTTTCAACAAAACGAATTTCAGCCAATTCTAGACCAAAACTTTGTAACACGTGTTCAAATCCAAACACTAAAACCTGCAACATAAGTTGCCCACCATTAAACCGTTGGAGCTTTGTCTTCAATATTGCATCTTTGATTGCATGATTTGGAAACATATTAGTAGAAAAATCGCACGAATATAATATATGGTAATACGAGATTAACAAGAGTAGCATAGATATTTGAAACTTCACACGTGTGAATATTGCATAGAAATTCGCGAAAAAAAAAAGAATATTGCATAGAAATGATGGCATCAATCTTATAAGATGCAGGTATGATCTTCATTCTTAGACAATACCAATTCTTGCTTTTAGAATACAACCAACAAAAAGGGACTTTCGTATATACAGATTCAGATTTTTCAAGTAAACATTGTATCAATATATTCATGATGAAAAATTTCTGTACAGTAGCAAAAAAAAGTTGAAAATTTTAAGATTGTCTAAATATCAAAAGTTTCAATGAGTGTGAACTAATGGACTATAGAAATAGTTATTATGAACTATAGAAACATCTCTCATGAACTACTAGAACAATAGTCCAAAGAAAGTATTTTAAAGTGTACTTTCTTGTAACTATAATCACATACAATAACAGTCGGTCTCTGTGATATATTTGGTTGACCGTTTTTAATTCGCTGCTGACGGGGCAAAGTGGGACCCACATGTAAGAAAAATTGTTAAAACCATTTGTTTAATCTCTTTTCTTTCTCTGCAGCTTTCACAGTGATCACAATTGTCAACCCGCCCGACTAGAGTTTAATTCTAATCTGACCGTAGAAGCCTTCACCGAAAAATAGATGATTCAGTCAAGATCAGAGCTTTTGACCCAAAAAGTCAGAGGTTTTAACCGAGATCGGCACTGAAAATATTACGGCTTTGAGACTCGACAATTACATAGCTGGTATAACAACTGAATCTTTCAAACATTGACCAAGTTTATACGAACAACATTTATAATATCAAATCAATATCATTAGACCCCACCATCGAATATATTTCACATTGTATTTATTCGATACCGGTCGATATTTTTCGTATTAACCAGGTCAAACTTTATAAAGTTTTACTTATGAAAAAACTAGTATGCACACGGTCATATGTGTCAACATCAAAAATTTATAGCTTCCAATCAGGGCTGGTATCTCAAGTGTGGAAGAAATAAGTAGATTACTGCACGGAGAGTTGTGGAGCAGAACGAAGTGAGAAAAGGATGAAGAATAGCTTGGTTGACTAAAAAGAAAAAAATAAGGGGAATTTATTGAGATTGGTGATAGAGAAGACAAATGAAAAGAGTCATGGGTCACATGGTGCGAGGTTATGTGAAAATTGCGACCCGCTTTGTTCTTGGATAATGTTTATTCCCCTTCCCCTCGTTTGATAAACTATTTTAGATTCATTTAACCCCTACCATACGTGGGTGGGGCATTTTTTTTTTAAAGCCACATGCCCGGGTCTGATTGAAAGCCATTTAAGTCTATTATAAGAAAACAAACGAAGTTAAAAAATAACAAAATAACACAGACACAGCTCCGCGCGTAGACAGACGAGCCAAAACACCACATCAAACAGCAACCTCATGCAGGAGCGGGTGGAAAAAGAAAAAAACACGAGCTACTCCAGGAGACAAATAACCAAGCGGCGACGCAACCCTAAACCTCCCAGACATTGCCGCCATGGTCTATCCAATCCCCTACGGGAACTAGATATAGGACATGAGAGCGTCTAACCGAGCACTTCAGGTTATCCACCCTGCTCCTGCACTCGCCTTCCCATTTTAATTTCTGCCACAGTCAAAGTCCATTGCGAGAGAAAAGCAGTAGATTTGAAGATAATGTCAAAGGTAGAAGCATATCCTTTTTGTTAGACACTAATTTGTCTGGTAGTCCAAATAGTCCAAGAAAGTCCTCCAGTCAATGCCCATCCGGAGAGATTAAACCCACGCCGTGATTACTAAGTGCAGCATGCAAAGATCATCGAAATCGCAAGGAGGATGATCCCAGGCCAACACCTCTTTGACACACCACCAACTAAAGTGAGACAACGGGCATTCAAAAATTAAATGTGAGACCGTCTCCACTTGGATCGTCGCATTGTTTAAATCCAAGTTTACCCTGCCGTCACTTTGCTTTTGGCTAAGCTGTACCTGTATTCTGCCTCTCATACACATTCATAGGAAAATCTGAACTTTCCTGTAACGCGGGACACTTTACCCCACGCGACGGTTTCTAGAAGAACATAATCATTCCTAGAAGGTTATTTGAATCTCTGGAATAAAAAACATGAAAGTATATATGTCACCGAGTGAAGTATGTAGGTGAAAAAAGTTACTTTTTAGCATAGTCTTTAGGTGGTCAACTTTGAAAAATAATATGTACAAGTACTTCACGTCAGAACCTACATGTGTACAGTATGAATCTTTCAGAAGTTTCATGGTCAATTTTGTTACTGCAGAAACCGACCGAGAAATGAAGGGTATGATATCTAGGGGGTTAATTTTTTGTAAAGAGGTTAACAGAGCCAAGCCAGAACTACATGCACGGAGAGTAAAGTGTAAGTAGGTGCATGCCAGTGGTACAGCATCCATAGACCTGAGACAAGTAATCACAATGTGCTCCGGTACCTTTCCTTCCAGCTGGTTTCGTTTTGACTTGGAGCCATATGTCTTCGCTTCTACTTCTACAGATGTAAGCGTACACGTCTTCTGTAAAGATGTCACTCCAGTTTAGACATACTAGTAGAATGCAGAGTAATACTTGTGCAGGTGAGTACTGGCCGATAGTATTTGATCAGCAAGAACGTTGATTCTTGCCGCCGTGCACTATGACCAAACGGAATCAACTAGCAACACTCTCGTACGTGCGGCGGCTTCCAGTTGCACAGTATTTGACCATGCACCCCAAGTCCCAACTGACTGTTTTATGGCAACCCAGCACCATAGTGCGGCTTCCGGTGAGCTATATATATCCAACACCGGCAAGCACCTTGTCGGCACGAGCAAGGGAGAGATCGATCAGTTGGCTAGGTAGGTGCACCGTATCCATCGTACATCGGCCACGGCTTACACTATGGCCGCGGCAGTCACTCGCAGAGCCAACGCCCTCCGGGTCGAGGCCCCGGATGGTTATGCTTTGGCCGACGCAGAGAGCGGCGCGCCAGCGAGGAAGCGGATTCGCCCGCGGCCAAGCGAGTCGGCGCCAAGGACAATGTGTGGGTCGCCGCCGACGAGGGCGACAGTGACGGCAGCCGGCCACTGCTGTTCCGGACCTTGAAGGTCAAAGGCAGCATCCTGCATCCTTACAGGTCGATCTTCATATATATCAGTCTTGCTAGCCGTTTTTAGTTCACCTTTTAACGCGACTGTCGTCGTTTAATATGTAACAGATTTCTGATTTTCGTGCGACTGATCGCCGTCGTCGCCTTCTTCGCGTGGCGCGTAAAGCACAGAAACCACGGCGACGGCGTGTGGCTCTGGGCCACGTCCATGGTTGCCGACCCCTGGTTCGGTTTCTCATGGATCCTCAACCAGCTCCCAAAGCTCAACCCCATCAAGCGCGTCCCGGACCTGGCCGCCCTCGCCGACCAGTACGGCTCCTCCGGCGTAGCCAACCTTCCGGGAATCGACGTCTTCGTCACCACCGTCGACCCGGTCGACGAGCCCATCCTGTACACCGTAAACACCATCCTCTCGATCCTCGCCACCGACTACCCCGTCGACAAGTACGCCTGCTACCTCTCTGACGACGGTGGACGTTGGTGCACTACGAGGCGATGCTCGAGGTTGCCAATTTCGCCGTGCTGTGGGTCCCGTTTTGTCGGAAGCATTGCGTCGAGCCAAAGTCCCCAGAGAACTACTTCGGGATGAAAACACAGCCATACGTCGGTACTATGGCTGGGGAATTCATGAGGGATCATAGGCGTGTGCGCAGAGAATATGAAGAGTTCAAGGTGAGGATAGATTCCCTTTCAAGCACCATCCGCCAACGATCTGATGCGTATAACATCTCGAGTAACAAAGGAGATGGTGTACGCGCGACGTGGATGGCTGATGGCACACAATGGCCGGGCACATGGATTGAGCAAGCCGAGATCATCGAAGAGGGCAGCATCCTGGAATTGTTCAGGTACGTACAATTTCACCTTCCCATTACTCTGTCCGCCCAAATTTCTGGGTTTGGCTAGACCTCAGATATGACAGATCAACTTCGGACTTCAGAAGAAAATACAATTATTTCGACCATATTTCACCCAATTTTTACCTAATTTAAATTTGGTTTGAGTTTAATTTGATCCAGTTCAAAATTTAAATTTGGTTGCTGCTACTAAAAATAAGAAATTAAACTTGTACTAACAAATTCCCACGAACTGATCTTAGAAAAAGACTCAATGATTAATTTCATCTGCTGAGAGTGAATTATCTAAATATTCAGATGAGAGTTGGCAAGATTCAAAAAGTTTGGAATGCTCTTGACAGGTCATATTAAACCATCCAAGTTGTAAACCACAAGTCGGGTTGCCGGCGAGCACCGCAATCCATTCGATTTCAGCAACGTCGTCAACTTTGACTGCGACCACTACATCAACAACTCCCAAGCGCTCCGTGCTCCAATGTGCTTCATGCTCGACCCTCGCGACGGCCAGAACACCGCCTTCGTCCAGTTCCCACAGCGCTTCGACGATGTCGATCCGACCGACCGGTACGCAAACCACAACCGTGTCTTCTTCGACGGCACCATGCTCTCCCTCAACGGCCTCCAAGGGCCCTCCTACCTCGGCACCGGCACCATGTTCCGCTGTGTCGCGCTCTACGGCATGGAGCCACCACGTTACAGAGCGGAGAGCATCAAGCTCGCAGGCAAGGCCGATGAGTTCGGCAACTCGACGTCGTTCGTAAACTCGATGCCGGATGTAGCGATCCAAGATCGGCCTATCACGCCAGTGCTGGTCGACGAGGGACTCAGCGACGACCTGGCCACCCTGATGACATGCGCCTACGAGGATGGGAGTGCGTGGGGGAGGGATGTCGGGTGGGTGTACAACATCGCGACGGAGGACGTGGTGACCGGTTTCCGCATGCACCGCCAAGGGTGGCGCTCCATATACTGCTCCATGGAGCCCGCCGCGTTCCGCGGCACCGCGCCGATCAACCTCACTGAGCGTCTCTACCAGGTGCTCCGGTGGTCGGGAGGATCCCTGGAGATGTTCTTTTCCCACAGCAACGCACTCCTCGCCGAAATCGGCTCCACCCTCTCCAGCACATCGCATACCTCAACATGTCGACATACCCGATCGTCACGGTGTTCATCCTGGCATACAACCTCTTCCGGTCATGTGGCTCTTCTCCGAGCAGTTGTACATCCAGAGACCGTTCGGCACATACATCATGTACCTCGTCGGGATCATAGCGATGATGCACGTGATCGGCATGTTCGAGGTGAAATGGGCGGGGATCACACTGCTCGATTGGTGCCGCAACGAGCAGTTCTACATGATTGGGGCGATAGGCGTGTACCCGACGGCCGTGCTGTACATGGCGCTGAAGCTCATGACCGGGAAGGGGATATACTTCAGGCTCACGTCCAAGCAGACAGAGGCCTGCTCCAACGACAAGTTCGCCGACCTCTACACCGTGCGGTGGGTGCCTTTGCTGATCCCGACTGTGGCGGTGCTCGTCGTGAACGTCGCGGCCGTTGGGATGGCGATAGGCAAGGCCGTGACGTGTTTTTTCACAGAGCAGGCGTGGCACGTGGTGCTCGGGATGGTGTTCAACGTGTGGATCCTCGTGCTCATCTACCCGTTTGCGCTTGGGATCATGGGGCAGTGGGGGAAGAGACCCGGCATCCTGTTCGTCATGTTGGTCATGACCATTGGCGCCGTCGGGATCGTGTATTTCACACTCCACGCAGAATGGTCAGAAATAACGCGTCGCTGACCGGGCCATCTGGGTAGACACACTAAGTGCAAAAATTTGGGTGTGCGCTCATGTCTATACAGCATGAACTGTCCATTTATTGTGTGCTATACTCATTTGCTCTACTCGAGCATAATAAGACTTCATTTTTTGTGAGAAAATCGAAGTGCGACTTGTGTTCGCTCGGTGTGTTAAATGATGTAATTGTGTTATGTGTGTGCGTTGTGGTGTACTACCGATACCATTGAGATTTTCTGATACTATACCATGTATAGTTAAGTTATCAAGAAATATCTCGTAGCCTCCATGATATCAGGAAGGCATACTGTTAACCCTAATTTTATATGGTATTAGAGCTATTAGATGTGTATAGGTTCTTTTCCTGTATATCCCATTGTATAAAAAGTTTACTACATTTTACCACATGTACATGTATTGGCCTTTGGCCTCCTGAGAATATAGTTGCTCATTCTCTAACATGGTATCAGAGCACAGGTTAGCTCTACTCCCGCACGCTGCAACTCCGTGCAAGATTCATCGCCGTTGTCGCCGTTGCTAGCTTGCAGGTCTCTCCTCTTGCTCGAGTCCGTGACCGAGCTGCCCGTTTCGGCCTGCCGCGTCGCCACCGTCTCGGCCTGCCGTCGCCGCCCCTCCGGCCTGAGCACTGACACAGTTCCGGCCACCTCCGCCTGCCTGTCGCCGGCCGCATCGCTGCCGCACCGGCCGCCCCCGTGGCGTACCGTTGCCGCCCCGGCCGCCCCCGTGGCCTGCCGTCGCCGCCCCGACCATCTCCGTCGCCGGCAACTCCTGTGACGGGCCGCCGCTGCTCCGGCCGCCCCGTCCCGGCCACCTCCATTGCTGGCTGTCCCGGCCACTCGCGCGATTCAACGAGTTCGTGTCGGTCGCGTGTGCGTGAGATCTCGATCTAGATTCTCTCTCTTGAGTTGACTTTAAAAAAAATCAGAGAGCCCGTCATGTCTCATTCGGGCTATGTTGCTTTTCCTCGGTGCTCCGTGATCTTTGATGGCACCAACTATGCAGAGTTTGTGGGCTTTATGTGTATCCATATGCGCGGCCTACTGCTTTGGGGCGTTCTCTCTGGCAAGGTCTCATGTCCGCCGTGCCCCGTTGCTCCTGTGGCTGCTACTCCACCGGTGCCACCCGTTCTTGATGCTGATACTTCTCAGGCTGATCGGATGCTGCCAAGACTGTTGATGAGGAAGCGCTTGAGGCTTATGACAAGTAGGTATCGGATTACTCAGAGTCCCTATCCAGTTATCGTGATGCTCTATTTGATTACACTCAGTGGTGCAATGATGATGCTCGTGCTGCTGTACTTACTGTCAGTATTCTAACTCAGTTTGTTTCTGAGTGTATGGGATTGGGCGCTGCTGCTGCGATGTGGACTTATCTGGCAGCGCTATCAGCACTCTAGTGATGCTCTCTATCTATCTGTGGTGCATCAAGAGCATGATCTTCAGCAGGGTGACTCCACTGTTGATGAGTTCAACACACAGAGCTCTGCCATCTGGCGTCAGCTTGACTCTCTGAGGACTGTTGTTTGTGGTGCTTGTCGGTGCTGTCAGACAGTGAGGTCAGATTTGGAGTTTCAGCGTGTCCACGAGTTCTTGTCTCACCTCCGTGCCGAGTTTGAGCCTCGGCGTGCTCACTTGCTTGCCCGTGGTCGTCGTGTCCCTATATCAGAGGTGCTTGCAGATCTTCGAGCTGAGGAGACACGCCTCCGTTCTGCCGGTTTGCTTGCGGTTCCCACTGTGCTAGATGCCCGAGCTCCTGTGCCGTCTGCTCCACCGCTGCTCCCCACTCCCTCAGGGGGGTGGCGGGCGCCCTACCTATGCACGATCAGGCCGGCCTTGCTCTCACACCTTCTGTGGCTACTGCAAGAAGCTGGGTCACCCAGAGTCTGACTGTCACTAGAAGCAGCGCGACCTCGGTCGCTCCTCTACTGCGGCTCGTGCGCCTTCGTCGACCCCGCCACTCACTGATCAGGATATTGTGCGGCTCAAGTGTATACTGGCTTCCTCGAGCTCTTCCTCGACGGGCACCGTTGCCTCGCTTACTGCTTCCACTACTGCTGCTCCACCACCGCCGCCTACACAGTCAGGTACATCTCCGTGGGTTCTGGATTCTGGAGCTTCTTTTCACATGTCTTCTGATTCTTCCGCCTGTCTTCTCTTCGACCTCTTGATTCTCCTGTCAATGTTCTTACTGCCGATGGCACACCTCTTCCTGTTGCTAGTCGTGGCACCCTTTCTACTCCGTCTTTCTCTGTTCCTAGTGTTTCTCATGTTCCCCGTCTTACCATGAATCTCTTTTCCGCTGCTCAACTTACTGATTCTGGTTGTCGTGTCATTCTTGATACCGACTCTTGCTCTGTTCAGGATCGTCGCACCCAGGTCTAGTTGGAGCTGGCCCTCGGCGCCGTGAGGCTCAGGGCCTTTGGGAGGTTGACTGGCTTCGTGTTCCTTCCGCTGCCACCACACCCGCCAGTTCACATGCTCTTGCTGCCTCCTCTTCTGCGTCCTTCCAACAGTGGCATCATCGACTTGGTCATATCTGTGGCTCTCGCTTGTCATCGTAGTGCATCAAGGTGTCTTAGGGTCTGTCTCTGGCGATGTTCTTTACATTGTAATGGTTGTAGACTTGGCAAACAGACTCAGTTACCTTATCCTACGAGTGAGTCAGTCTCTCAGCGTCCTTTCGACTTGTTCATTCTGATGTATGGGGTCCTGCTCCCTTCGATTCGAAAGGGGTCATCGCTACTATGTTCTATTTATTGATGATTCTCTCGCTACACTTGGCTCTATTTTATGAAATCTCGCAGCGAGGTTCTCTCCATATACAAGCGATTTGCTGCCATGGTACACACCCAGTTTTCCACGCCCATTCGTGTTTTTCGTGCTGACTCGGCTGGTGAGTATATCTCCCAGATGTTGCGTGGTTTTCTTGCCGAGCAGGGTACTCTTGCCCAGTTCTCTTGTCCTGGTGCCCACGCTCAGAATGGCGTTGCTGAGCGCAAGCATCGCCACCTCCTAGAGACGGCTCGTGCGATGATGATCGCCGCCTCTCTTCCTCCCCACTTTTGGGCTGAGGCTGTTTCCGCATCCACCTATCTTATCAACATCCAGCCTTCGGCTGCCTTGCAGGGTGGTATCCCTATGGAGCGTCTCTCGGTCGTTCTCCTGACTACTCTGCTCTTCGCATGTTTGGGTGTGTGTGCTATGTTCTCCTTGCTCCACGCGAACGCACCAAATTGACCGCTCAGTCGGTTGAGTGTGTTTCTTGGCTACAGTGATGAGCACAAGGGCTATCGATGTTGGGATCCTGTTAGTCGTCGGCTACGTATTTCCCGTGATGTGACTTTTGATGAGTCTCGTCCATACTATCCGCGTCCTACCACCTCGACCTTTTCGGTTGAGGATATCTCCTTCCTTATACTCCCCGACACATCTCCCTCTGTGCCTCATGTTCCTTCTCCACCTCCACCTCCGGGGTCCCACTGTTCCTGATACACCTCCGACACCACCCTCTTCTCCTCCCTCGTGACCTACCTCTCCACCTCCCTCTCCAGTGTACTCTCCCCTTCTCCCTTTCCTCTCCACTACACTCGTCGTCCTCGTGTTGAGGATGATCCCTCTGACATGCCCTCTACTTCCGGAGCGCCACCTTCCCCATGTACACCGGTTCATAACCTTCGTTCTCGGCCTTCATTACGGTCTCCTGATCGCTATTCTCCTTCCTAGTACGGTCTTTCTGCTGTTGCTGAGCCCACTTCCTATCGAGATGCCATGGCTCAGTCTGAATGGCAGCTTGCGATGGCTGAGGAGATTGCTGCCCTTGAGCGCACTGGCACGTGGGATCTGGTTTCCCCTCCTCCTAATTTTCGTCCCATTACATGCAAGTGGGTCTATAAGATTAAAACTCGCTCCGATGGTTCTCTTGAGCGTTACAAAGCTCGTCTTGTGGCTCGTGGCTTTCAGTAGGAGCAGGGACGCGATTATGATGAGACGTTCGCTCCCGTAGCCCACATGACCATTGTCCGCACTCTTCTCGCTGTGGCTTCTGTTCGTCATTGGTCTGTGTCTCAGCTTGATGTCCAGAACGCTTTTCTCAATGGTGAGTTCCGTGAGGAGGTTTATATGCAGCCACCATCGGGGTACTCTGTTCCTGACGGTATGGTCTGCCGTCTTCGGCGCTCCCTCTATGGTCTTAAACAAGCCCCTCGCGTCTGGTTTGAGCGTTTCGCCTCTGTGGTGACTGCCGCTGGTTTCTCGCCTAGCGACCATGACCCCGCGTTGTTTGTCCACACTCACCTCGTGGTCGGACGCTCCTCCTCTTATATGTTGATGACATGATCATTACCGGCGACGACTCTAAGTATATTGCCTTTGTTAAGGCCCGCCTTCGTGAGCAGTTCTTGATGTCTGATCTTGGTCCACTTCGCTATTTTCTCGGGATTGAGGTCTCTTCGACTTCTGATGGCTACTTCATCTCCCAAGAAAAATATATTCAGGATCTTCTTGCTCGTGCTGCTCTTGGTGATGACCGCACTGCTGAGACTCCTATGGAGCTCAATGTTCAGCTTCGTGCTACTGATGGTGATCCCCTCACAGACCCCACACGCTATCGCCATCTTGTTGGGAGCCTTGTCTATGTAGTTGTCACTCGTCCAGATATATCACATCCTGTCCACATTCTGAGTCAGTTTGTTTCAGCTCCCAGCTCTCTCCACTATAGTCACCTCCTCCGTGTTCTGTGATATCTTCGTGGCACGATCTCTCGCCGCCTTTTCTTTCCTCGCTCCAGCTCTCTCCAGCTCCAGGCCTACTCTGATGCTACGTGGGCTAGTGATCTTTCTGATCGCCGCTCGCTGTCTGCCTATTGTGTTTTTCTTGGAGGATCTCTCATTGCCTGGAAAACGAAGAAACAGACTGCAGTTTTCTGCTCCAGTGCAGAGGCTGAGTTGCGAGCGATGGCTATGTTGACGGCTGAGGTGACTTGGTTGCGATGGTTACTAGAGGATTTTGGTGTCTCTGCTACTGCACCGACTCCTCTATTGTCAGATAGTACAGGTGCTATCAGCATTGCGCGTGACCCGGTGAAGCATGAGCTCACCAAGCATATCGGTGTGGATGCCTCTTTTGTGCGTGCTGCTGTGCAGGACCAGCTTCTTGCTCTTCATTATGTGCCCTCTGAGTTACAGTTGGTGGATTTCTTCACGAAGACACCGACTCGCGCGCAACATGGGTTCTTTCTCTCCAAACTCAGTGTTGTTGATCCACCATGAGTTTGAGGGGGGTGTTAGATGTGTATAGGTCCTTTTCCTGTATATCTCATTGTATAAGTGGTTTACTACACTTTACCACATGTACACGTATTGGCCTTTGGCCTCCTGAGAATATAGTTGCTCATTCTCTAACAAGAGCCATCTTCTTTCTAAACACATCTACAACCTCTCCCCACCAATGGCATTTTCATAGCATGCGCAGACCGAAAATCCCTTCGGTCAGACTGTGCAGGAGAAGCTCACGAGGGAAAGGTGATCATTCTGTCCGCAGAGATAAAATATCTCATTCTGTTGTATGCCCTATCGTGACTATCACATTGGCGATCAGTACTGCTGGCCGATCTTGCGGTAGTACGGGGCGTGGTACTTGTGCGATAGGGAGCCGTTGGTACTCGTCAGATCTAGGGGACCATGGGCCGTGCATGTTTTGCACATAATGGATGGAAATGGGAGCATATGAGGAGTACCGTAAACGTGGTATCAAATTCAGAGGGTTCTACTTTGGAACACATACTGGTAAGGAACTATGATAACCAATGTTCTCTAACTTCATGTACACACTAGATTCCGATGTTGGCTACAATATGTTCCGATGTTGGCTACATATCCTCAAATGCTTATGGTCCGAAAAATTTACCACTTGTTTATTAATGATTGTTATGATGTGAAACAGTTATCTATGCGATTACAATCTGCCTGTTATGATGTTACAAGGATTGAAATGTGCTCAAATTATCCTCCTATGCCGGTAGTGCGTGCGATGTACTACGGTTTGTATACGATTTTGGCAGGGAAAGCGTGGGTGAAGCCCTCAGGTATTCTTTGATGCTTTAGTCATCCTGGTTACATGGAGGCTCTGGAAAAACCGCAATGCTTGGGTGTTCTCGAACAGAGGCCAGCAACACACGCCTATAGAGTTGATTAGGTCCATACTAGCAGAGGTTCAGAACTGAGTGAGTGTGTTAGGAGGAGAGATATTGTAGGGAGGAATTAGCCTAGGGTTTCTTTCGGAGTGCCGCCCCACATCATCTGTTGATGCTGGGTCCTTGCTTGTTAATATACGTTGTTCTCTTCTATAAAAGTAAGGTACGCCTTGGCGTACTCTCGAAAAAAAAGCCCTCAGGTATCGCACACGTTCCATCAAATGTTATCGTGTGCCATGCGTTAGCTAACACACATGACTCCATCGGCAACCACCGGTGACGGTTCGGTAAACCGTGTGCGAGGAGTGATTTTAATCGTGTGCAATTGTCTGATATGTACGAGTGTCGTCTATGGGCAGTTTGGAAGAAATAGGTCAGAAGTGGATTTTTAAATAATACCAACATGTGTAAAAGTATGGCATAGTTAGATTCCAACATCCCAAAACATCTAAAACCAAGTTTTTTTAAAAACAAAAATATCCTATAAACTTTCAAAAATAATAGCATCCAAATGAAACCTTGCGATTTTTCTATCCTGTAGTGTCTTCGGACTCTCGTTATTTTAAAAGACCCTTGTTTCTTCTAGTGTTAAAAAGGCTCTTGGCTAGTCCAATCATTTTCGATCGATTTAGAACCTAAAAGGTTTTGCCAAGATAACTCCAATTTACCCGGGCCGAGAAGGACATGGGTCGGGCGCCCCACATATACCTACATCCGACACCCGGTTGCACCCCAGACCTCAGGCCCACAATGCAACAGAGTTGGCATGCATACATGCCATGAGGCACGCGATCGTCGGTTTGAAGTAGCCGCAACTGTCGGCTCTAGCAGTAATCGACTAGATCAAGGGAGAAAATGAGACAATGGAGGAGGCGAAACTCCTGTGGAGTCAGAGGTTCAGAGACACTAGGATCCGACGAGGTGGGCTGTCGGCAGCACGAGGCTCTAGCAGTAATCGACCAGATCAACGGAGAAAACAAGAGAATGGAGGAGGCGGAACTCCTACGGGTAAGAGGTTCGGAGACAAGAGAAGCCGACGAGGTGGGGTAGGGGGTGTCGGGAGTAGTCAGCTTAGCAGAGTGGAGAGTTGGTTAGCACTTGTATGTGTGAGAGCACGAAAAAAATTTTGGTAGGCCTTCGGACATTGTAGTGGTTGTTGAACCCTTATTCTATGAAAAAATAGACCATGAATGCGTGCCCATCCATCTTAACAAAAAAACGATATAGTATCTAAGAAATTCCAAACGGTACAAATATTCGAGAACTCCACAGTTAATGTAGTTTGATGTTAGGGCCAAGTGTGATAGACCTTTTGTATGTTTGCGTACTTCATGTGAATGACAACTTAGTTACAGATTTTCTAATCATTGTGCCATGCAATTTGAAAGTTTACATTATGCTCTAAATAGAAAATATGCAGACCCACCACTAGTTTAATATGTTAAAATGGATTATAATTATTATAAGTATATTGCGGTGTCAAAAAAAAGTTTGATAAAATTCCATATGAAAAATTAATGTGGACAATACTGCTATATGAATTCAGCGTAAACATACCAGAGTAGTGGCTGACCCTCCCTTGTGTGCAGGAATCTGAGTTACACTAACTTGAATACTATGAGAACATGTCCTGAGGAAAAACATGTAGATTTAAATAAGATATTTTTAGGGGAAAAGTGACAGATGTAATTTTCAGACCAATTTGGTTTTAATGGTATGCATAATAACCCCAAATATCTTCAAAAAAATTCAAGGACATTTGCTAATTCAACTACACAGAAAACATCGACTTTTCATGTATTTTCTCAAAGGTATTGGTTGACCTTCCTTTGTTATATAAAAAGAAAATATCCACAAATTTGTGAGTGTGTTAGTTATAGTACGTTCTAGAGCCATTGTATTTTTAGAAAATCTTGTGTGCTATTTGCTTAATTGTAGCACAATCACTTATGATCAGATTTGATTTTTTCTTCAGGAATCTGCCCAAAGTAAATAGTCAATTTGGAAGTGTGGTAAAGAGAAATTATTATGTTCTGGATATAACTCCTTAAAAACCATTAAATTATATCAACATAAAAATTGAGGATCTTTGATTAGCTACAAACTTATAATTTGACATGGCAATGTAAATATTTCGGAAGCTTTTTATTTCATATTGAGTAGATTAAGGTACCTAATGATATAGGACCAAGGTCATGGAGGGCAGGATGGCTGATAGGTAGATTCTTCACAAACTGCAGCAAGATGTTCAAATAAATAAGCTGCAAGGATAAAACTATAAAAGTATATCATACAAGCGTTGATTCTTGACCTAAAAAAGGATGATTTCCTTGTTGTGGTAATTTGACATGGTATGCACGAATTTGAACAAACCATACTGAACACACAATATTTTTCATGGGGTGCGTGGAAGTTAGCTATCCATGTGGCAGAACCATGAGTTAGTTTCGAGATCTTGTGGGTTTCAACTCTATCCTACCCCAACTTGCTTTGGAATGAAAAGTTTTATTGTTGGTGGTGGTGGTGGTGGTGGTGAAAACACACAATATTACATGTACACATGTCCGGATTTGAACTTTTGTTCCTCCCGACGCAGAAAGAATAGTGGAACCACAAGATAGTAAATTAGATTTCTGGATGCGTTGGATTGCCTCAGAAAAATATAATGATGACCTTGAAGAATGTAATTTGGCTACCACTCTGGCATCTTCCCAACAGAGAAATAAAATATTATATTAACATATTCACGTACCAATCTGATCAACACGCGGAGGCTCTGCTTGGACTGGCTGGTCACCATTTCCAAATCCTGAAAAATTTAAACCAGAGGCACCGTTAGGCAAGCAATCTTGCAAAAAGCTGAAATCTGATTTGCAACCGCCAGAAGACTCCATACCATCAGCTCATCAGCCATCTGAAAGTTCAGCGCGCTTAGAATGTTTATGCAAGGCGTCCCGCTGAATTCAGCATCCAATCCAGCGGCCCCCACCGCCGACGGCGACCGCGGTATCACCGGCGAGACACCGGGTTCACTCCATCTCCCATCTCCTTCGCCGCCAGCACTTCACCTCCACAGCCAGAGCGCGGGCACCGCACACCGGCAAAGCATGAGCAGCAAGACGAATAACAAAGACACGCTGCAAGAAAGCAGAAATACTACCGAGACCCAAACGCACAAACGTCGAGAAAGTTCATGTGAACGTCGAGGAGGGTGGCCGAATCGTCCCGCACGCCGCCGCCACCGCGGGGAGGCGAAGGGGAGAAGCGACGCTCTGTTTCTCGGCACGGGCTGGAGAGAAAGGGGAGTTGGGTCTCCTTCTCGGCTCGATTTGGCCCGATCAACGACAAGACGCAGACGCCTAGGTCAGTCTCTGCGCAAAGCATTATTTCTCGCTTGTGGCGAGCTTTAGTGCCGACTCCCCTGTGCGCAGTCAACAGCGGGCTGGCCCATTAAGTAATTTTGATAGGATCGCCGGGTAGCATTCTTCCAGTGTGCGTCGCGACTTCGGGAGTTTTTTTTGCTATAGTTGTTTGTCGCAGGTTGGATCCAAATAGTGGTAGATATTCCGGAAAAAACTGAGCTCTATACTTAAAAAAACATACCTATAAATTTTAGAAAACAATGAAAAAAATCAGGTATATTACCAATGATGTATCCCACAATCGTGCAAAATCTTTATTTGAAATACTTTCTATTCTGGGCGACACAAAATGACAAATGTAGTATATTTTGGAGATTTAAAAGTGTGTACATTTAGATCACACATTTTTCATTTTTTGTGTATATCCAAATATAAAGTATTTCAAATCGAGAATTTTTTCAGAGCCTTTTGAAACTTATAAATATGACTTTTAATTATTTTTTTAAGTAGAGGAGCAGCGGAGCCTGGGAGTCAGAATCTCTACTCTAAATATTCTCTTCTATTCCTGTCCGTTCCTTTCACTTTTATTTTTCTCTTAGTTTTTACTTTCTTTCCTTTTCTCACTTCTTCTACGATTTCTTTTTATTTTCAAGCGATATTTTCATTTTCTTTTTTTCCATTCATTGTACCAATAATGAACATACTTTCTTTAATGTCAAAAAAAAATGAACATACTTTCTTTTATTTCTATTTTATTTTCGCTCTCCCTAATTTCGGTTAAACCCCCCACCCTCACCTTTTCTTAGCACTATGAAGCCTTCTCGAATTAGATCTACGGGTATGAAAGCATCTTGAATTTGTTCTGCGGTTAAAGCTTTGACAAAAGATTCGGATATAAATTTTTGGTTCACTATTATTACAGTTCATCCTAATTTATTTTTTAATTTGGGTGCACTATTTATTTGGTTAATTCTAACTTTTGTTCCTTTTCACTTTGTTAATTTAATTTTTTTTGTTCACTATTATTGTAAATTTGCACTCAAACGGAGCCTTACGTTTCGATATCCCTTTGTTTTGATCAGGGGCATGGGATGACCATATTTGTGTTAATCAGACAGAAACACGCGGAGCCACGGATGCAAATGGTCGAATTTTCGTGTGAGCGACCAAACACGGCATAGTAATACAGTACGAGCCGTGTCCGCCGACATTTCGCAAGAGGCGAGGATGAGTGCGGTGCAGCCAACATGAGCTGTGGTATGGAGGCAGTTCAGCTCTATCGGGTTATCCCTCCTTTCTCCTCCCGCACAGTAACTTGAGGGTCGACTCCCGCATCTCGCTGCCGCCCCTCTCCTTCCTTTGCTCCGGCGAGCTCGCTGGCCGGCGTGAAGATGGAGTAGGTGGTCGGGCTCTCCCTGTATATAGTAGATTAGGTTTCGTAGCTAGGTTGCTTTGGCTGTATGCCAGTTCTTGGCTTTATGCTGTAGTCGCTGAGGGTCGGGTGGTGGATTTCGGCGGCCAGATCCGCCGCGCGGTGAGCTTTTCCTGCCTCCCTGCACTCCGGCGGTGGCAGGCGGTGTCGCAAGGGTGGATGATGAGCTCATATATCCCTCCTAATAAGGTACGCAAAGGGATTTGGGAGTGGAGCTGTGCTGGCCAAGCTCGACTCTGTACAGAGCTTCTGTTTCTCGTTGTGGTGCTTCTCTGGATGAAGACGAAGGCGATGGTGAAGCAGGCTCTGGGATCCTTCAATAAGGCATGTAAATCTGCTTTCTGCTGCTGCTACTCTTTCTTCACTCTGTCTCCTCCGGCTTGTGGTGGAAGCATGGAGTTCGACGGCGGAGTTGCTCTGCAAGTGCGGTGGTTGAGAGCTGGCAACTTGATCTTGTTGATGGAAGAGGTGATCTCTCTCTCTGCTCGCTGTGGAAGTGCTGGGAGGAAGCAGATCGCCGGATGCGTTGTTGATATCAAGCTGCCTTGGAGTAGAGATACCACAATTTGGAGCACAATCTCGGCGGCCGTCTGCAGCCAGCCGACTATGGTGGCCATCTGGTGGCCAAGCTCGCCGATGTTTGGCGGCGATTGTTCTACCTCCAGGAGGAGGCCCTCTGCGAAGTTCGCTGCGGCGCTCTACATCTTCTTGGAGTCAAGTGGTTTCGTCCCCGACGCCGAGGATGATGGCCGTGGTTCGAGCTCGCTCTTCTTCGTCAACGGCGGAGGACCCAATTGCTTTTCACATTTCCTTTGTAGGGTCTTTTTTGTAAAAGCTAGGGACTTAGTTGTTTTTTCTGTTTTTCTCAAAGTCCCTAATGTAAATTGTACCCGCTGCTGAGTAATGGTATCCAGGCCCTTCTGGGCCGCTCCTTGTTCAAAAAAAAAAAATGAGCTGTGGTACGGTCATCACGTCGTCATTCATGCACCCAACAACGAGAATCAGACCAACCAATAAATCCAAATTCCCGCCGACGGAATTAACGTGGGCGCGCGCACCCAAGAAGACAATTGGCACGCTCCCGCGCGATCTCATCATCTCTCGCGTCGCGTGCTAAAGAAACACAGTTGCTATAGTGCAGCACTATTCGTCGTGCCTGTCCAACCTCCAACTGAATGGGCCAGATGTGATTGTGACATGCGATCTGCTCATCAGCTCATGCCACTCTAATGAAGAAAAAGGCCAGCCATCGCATAAAGAATTAGGGTAAGACAAGCTTAAGATCATCGGTCGACAATGCGGATGCATATAAAAGAAATCGATCTGCGGCAGATCAGATGCGCCATCCATTTCAGGCATCAAGCAGTTCCACTATGCTTTCTTTAACGGGGAGAAGGAAAAATGGTTTCAGTTTTTGAGTGCAACCACCGGCGTGCACTGTGCTGGTCCGTGCACGTGATTGTGTGGAACCGAACGATAGGATCCATTTCTCATACATGCAAATTCAAGTCGTAATGATAGATGTCTATTCAATCACCGACGATCCTATTGTTTGTTTGTTTGAGGTAGCTTATCACCGACGATCCTGATATATACTATTTATATGCTAATGCCGTGCAACAAGATTTTTTTTTTCTATAGCAAAAAGAAAACATGAAAATTATTTTTCTCATTTGCTATGATCTGAATACACGAAATACTATACCCGCTAGGCGCTAGATGATGTAAATAATGCACGAGGTGCCTTCCAGCCGAAAGAACGTCATGGCGGTGGTCTGCGCACCAGATGAACTAGTAATCTAGCACATGTTATTCCCTTTTACGGTAAACGCTGGTCGACTTATATATTCTATAAAAGGTACACACTGTATATCACACTACAATAGTGGCAAGTTGCTGGGCGGTGGTATGAGCACCGGACGAAGTATTGAAGTACTCCCTCCGTTTTTTTAATATAAGATGTTTTAGGTGTTGTACATGTGGTCTACATACATAATAAAATGAGTGAACATACACACTATAATGTGTCTACATGCATTTTTATACACGTGCATGTAGACAAATGCTAAAACATCTTATTAAAAAACGGAGAGAGTAGTAATCTATCGCACATTCTTCCTTCTTACTATGATGAACGCCGGTCGACTTGTATTCTCTACAACTACACGCTGTATACCACATTACAATCCAGTGGTGAGTTGAGAAGATGCCATATCGATATCATAATTTAAAAGGGGTCAAAAATAATAGCATGATAGGAAGTACGCTTTTCTTCTTGTTCCTTTTGTTGGTGGGAATCTATTTAGTGATCCTGGCTTGAATGCATAGCTAACAGGTTGCCTGGTCAACAGTGTTTCATAGCCTGCGGGTAGTGGCTCAAAGCTTGAAAACTCGGAAGTCGGCCAGAGTTTGGGTGATCCTTTTATCCTATCCCCATCAAGCCATCGGTTTCTTTAACCTACGTCATATCTCAATTTGTATAATCTTTTGTAAATAGCGAGACAAATATAGTCTCGACACGCCAACCACCTCACTTGTAAACTGCATATCTCCACAAGCATGTAAAGCAAGACGAGAAGTTCTATACTATCGATCTTGGTAGGTGTGATAGATGAAACAATTATGAGCCTTACAAGAACACCTCTTGCAAAAATAAAAAGTTCTTAACAAAACTAAGGGGAATTCATCACCATCTCTTCACACAATCCAATGGGGCATCATGAGGCTAGCTCGATATCACACTCATCAAATCTAGACCAAATTTGTTGTAATTGTACGTGGCTGGAAAGTTAATTATATTGCACGTTGTCATGAGACCGTAAGAACGATGATCCAAAGCATGGACCCTCGACCAGGAGAAGAAGGCAAAGGGCGGACAAGGAGACCTAACCACGTTGATGTTGAAAGCATCACGTAGGATCTTATTAACGAGACCAACGACACTACCACGAACCGAGGTTCCATGGGTTCATCTCTACAAACTACGAGGTCTAACTAAGTAATAAATGGTGCTAACTAAATACGATTAGTCTAGCCTAAATTCATTTTGTCCACTTGAAATCAACCCTTACATGGTAACTCTGGCTCTGGGTGAAAACATTGTGGTTAGTGACTCTCCTCCACAACCTAACATAACAAATATGGGCAAACCGACAATCACACATCCCATGACTATATCGGGAGTAGCGGCACGTACAATGACTGGGACATGGACAACGGTACTTAATCCTCTGCCATGCAGCCTCCAACTCCCAAACGAACATGACGAGGACATCAATACCTATCAAACTAGAGGAGGAATCCCAACAAGGGCAAAGATCCATAGTCTCCCCCGCCCGCGGCATGAAACTGGTCGCTCGAGGTGAGGAGACCGACTCAATTAGTCGGCGAAGATGACAATTGTGGCGGCTAGGCTTCTTTAGAAAGTAAAGTGTTATTGTGCAAATATATCTCAATTCCCTATCAAAACGTTATGAAAAAGTTTGAATAGTTTCAATAATATTGACAAAGGATGCATGTATGAAACTTGGTAAAACTATATTTATCCCTTGAGGTACATCGATCAATTCAAAGATATGAAGTGAATTTTAGCCTAGAGGGGAGAAAATGGTGAATATACTATTCATTGTAGATTTGGTATTTGTTTTTTTATATGTTGTGTTGCATTGTTTTTTGAACTAAAGTGGATTTTTTTTCCTTTTCACGTGATAAAATTAAATTTCGGTATGATTGGTTTTGTTGGCGATCTAACTTTCAACCAAAAGAGTCCCGAAGAATAGGATGGAGCCTCCCCTCCTCTGTCAATAGAACGACATGGCTTGTGTTTTGCCACCACCATATAGTTTGTCAACAAGCCACATACACTCATAAGGTACGGACTGAGGACATCACCCACGCCACACTATTAGTCAAAGCTGAATCTTCTCCTTTATGTGTGTCTATCATTGGCTATATTGAATGGTGCACTACTTGAGACGCATACTCGTCGCCCCTTGACGTTGGAGCATGGACATATGGAATTACCGGAGAAGAACAAAGTGGCACGAGGAGTCAAGCCCGACAAGAGAGAAGCACATAATAGGAGGAGGAAGCGTCGACTCAAAGACGCAGAAGCTTAAGTCATTATTTGGTCCAGATGTTCCACCGCCGGGCCCAGAGCTTATGTCCCCCGGATGTGCCGATACATCAGGTTGCGTGATAGCTCCCATTTTCATAGTAGTTTTTATATGATTTCATTGATTTTTCTTTGAGTTTCATCATCTCTTGCCTCTACACTGACCCATATACCTCAAGGTATGGAAACCTTTTATTCTTATGTGAGTTTCAAAATTACAGACTTTGGGAAGGAAATGAAGTCATAATCAGAGGATTTGGAGCAAACAAGTCATTCCTTAACTGGAAGCAAATCAGTTTACACGTGGGTCGATTTAATGACCACTGGTATAGTCGGACACGACTGTATTGTGCCGCCGCCTCTGTCTCATCAAACGGAACAACTTTCGTGAAGGGGAGGCAGGCAAAAAACATTCGGAGCACCAACGAAATAGTTGAAACCCGAAGAAGAGATTAGACGGAGAGCTATCTGCCAAATCTGCTACCCGGTCACCTTCTTCAAGATCAATCACTCCACCATCATCACACCCACTTAGAGAGATAAAGATTCACCCTTATAAGGTGGGTTGTAAAACTGTACTTTAGATTGAACTTGTGATGTTGTTTTGGTTGATTTCCAAACTATTGTGTTGAACCCTATGGTAATACTGACAGGAACCCTATTCATATTGTCATCGAGTTTATAATTATTTCTCTCATGTGTGAGTAAGTCCCCAGAGGCGTGGGAGATGTGTTTGTGTCTATACATTTCCATTTATTTGTGAAATCTTATGATTATTGTTTATATATGGTTTCGTTAATGCTTGTTGTCTAATTTAAGGGCTCAAAAAACATGATCTAATGACCTACATAGATAATCACTTGTTATTTAGCGAATACGCGACCTCCAAAATGATAGGTAGATATTAACGAGAAGCAAAGATGATTCAAGGATAACTTGAAGTCATTAAACGTAAAGCGTTGGTCCAATCTCACAACTTTAACTGCTGAGGTGACCCGAAGTTATTTATATATATACCTGATCTGTACGCGTACAATTGAACACACATACCTGAGGTATATATAACATGTAGATACCTCGAATACACATACCCAAGGACATGTGTACCTCCTATATACCTAACATGTGCATACCCGAGTTATATGTGTCATCTACATACCCAAAATGTACTGTATTCTATCCAGGTGCCCGGGCACCAGGGAGCATCTGTTAATTTACCTATATATATATATATATATATATATATATATATATATATATAGGGTGGGACTATTCAGAAACCACCCCTTAAGAGTGCTTTGAATAATTATTCAGAGCACCTTTCCATCCTAATCACCTCCTAAACCGGCACCCACCCGACAGGTGCGCACCTCCCACCAACCCCCGATCCACACGGAAAAAAAAACCGATCCAAATCGCTCCCACCCCACTCCCGCACGATCCCCTCCACTTTGCACGCCTCCACCTGCGCGAGGTCTCGACCGGCCGCCCGCGCCGTCGCTCCACCCTCCGGCCACCTCCCCAGCGCGGCGGCGCCCCCATCGTCCCTGTGTTGCGCGGTTCCCGGCGGCTCCAAGCGGCGTCGCGGATCCCGGCGACCTCCCCTCGCACCGCCACGGGGACCTCCTGGCCCGCGCCGCCATGGGGACCTCCCGCCGCGCTAATCGCGGAGTTCTCTGCCGTGAGCTCAGCCGCCGGAGCTCCTCCCCGTCTCCTTGCGCGCCGCAGACCTGCTCCCCACGCCTTCCGGCTCCTGCTTTCCTCCCGCTGCCTGTACAAACCACCATGTGTGCCACTCACCTACATGCGTTGGAGGTCCACGCCAGCGTCGAGAGGAGCTCCTCGAGGCCAGGGAGCCGCCGCGCAGCGGCGCCGTCGGCCACAGCGCACCATCCTGGATCCCTTCCTCTGAAGCGTTGACCCACGGGAGTCCACGCAGGAGTCCACCCGCGCCCGCTGCGGGAGTCCATGATGCTGAAGATTGTCGCCATGGTTGCCTGCCCATCTCACGACCAAGACAAGGGTAACGTTGCCCCTCCAATCCCTGCTATTTTGCTTTGATTTGGCTGTACACTCGCAACTTTAAAGTTCGAGGTTGGCAAAGTAAACTGCATCTTATCTGCTGATGAACTACCAATTGTTCGTGAACTACAGGTCCGGCCGTTCTGGTGTACTGCATCTGGACCGTTGTAGTTTGTAGGGCTTGATTATTCTGAAAAACTTGGTCGAGCCGTACTATTGCTTGGTGGAATTTACCTCCGCCGTGGAACCTTTGAGCACGACCGGCGACTCGAGCGGACCTCCCGCCTCTGCTGCTCCGCGGGCGACCTGCTCTAGCGCGCCTCCGGCCATCTGGTCCAGCGCGCCTCCGGCCAACTGCTCGAGCGCCGCCCCATCACCGTCCCTGCTCCCCACGAAACGCTCGCCCCGTCCGCCGCGGGAGTTCACCGGTAGCCGTCGCGGGAATCCGCCAAGCGCTGCCATGGAGGTCCACCGTGCGACCCCCTCCCTGCTTCACGCCCGCAGTCAATGGACCCCCAGGTGCGCGGCCGTGGACTCCCAGGCACACCGCTCCTACGCATGCTAGCAGCCGGTCGCCTCTGTTTCTGAATCTCTGTTGCACACCGGTCCTCTCTTTGAGGATATATGAACTTCACTGGTGCGTTATCGCGAAGATCATCAGGCAGAGTCACATCGTCCCCGTTTTCTGTGTTTCTAGATTATTACATGATGCAGCCATCTCTCCTGCTGGCTTTAGCGCGATGACGACCGTGCAGCAAGGTCAGGGAGCACCGGCCATCATCCGTTCGTTGTGCGGCCGGTGGAATACATGAGAATTTCAGATGCAGGAGAAGCTCAGAGTTGGTCTCCTGCCAACGACAGTGAAAATAGAAGTTTACGTGTAAACTTCAGAGATCCCAGCCGGTGTTAAGTCCAGAGACATGCCTCGGCAGTATTTTGGCATCTCAAGGTATTTTAAGCTGTAGTTTGTAGTCATTGAACTACTCAGTAGTTGTTAATTTTTTTTTCAAAGTCGAGGCATGGAGAAAAATGTAACAGTATAGTGTCGGCCGAAATGTAAAAATATACTTTAAATTTGTTGTCAACTAAAAATAGCTTAGGTGTCAATTTTCTTTTTTAGCCGGAGCCGCCGCGATCTTCTGGTATTTTGGGTTTCTTTTAGCGATTTGAATGGGGGAGAACTGTCTGTATTGTTGAGGTTTCTGTAAGTGTTGCGTTGTCTTTTTTGAAATTTCTGTTTGAGAGCGAGCTGTATTAGCTTTTGTGTCAACTTTCGGGAAGAAAAATGCTAGCTCAGCAGCGTGTCTAAGAGGTTCACTTTGACCGTGTCCGGAGTTCACTTTAAAGGTATCGGAAGTTCACCTAAATTGCGTCGGAAGTTTACCTTTCTATTGGGAGTTCCCTGAACCAGACGAAAGTTTGTTTTGCATAGTGGAGGAGTCCACTTTAAAATATGTCGGAAGTTCTCCTCTGCCATGTCGGATAATTACCTTTTTTCTCGGAAATTCAGCTTTCAAAAAAATCACTTTGTACCGAACAGAAGTTCACCTCGGATGTGTCGGCAGTTCATATGAAAAATGCCTTGTACGTTACATCTTTGTTGGGAGTTCGATTTGAAGAAATCGGAAGTTAACTTTAAACGTGTCGGAAGTTCAGCTCGAATACGCTGCAAGTTTACCTTTATGTCGGTGGAAAAAATTCAAATCCAGAGATTGGAAAAAAGGTTAGAAATTTTTTCTCGTGAAGTTCACAATTTATAGAAGTTTACTCTCATAAAATTGCGAAGTTCAAAGTATATAATCTCGAAATCTAGTACGAATAACAACATGAAAACAGGGAAAAAATAAAAAATACAGCAGTTTGTATATTTGAAACTGCTCATAAACCACATATAATTTTAAAAAATGGTCCACGTAGTAGGATGCGCAATTTTCATACCTTTCCAACGGTATATCATTTGCATCGTTTGGACAAACGGTTTAAAAACTACAAAAAAATAGTGCAGGATACGGAATAAAAATTTCGCGATCGGAAGTTCACTATCGCACACCCGGAAGTTTACAATCGTGTAATAGGAAGTTCGGATGCTCTGTTTTTCTGGGCGGAAATCCTACGCATAGAAATCATTGATATGATTTCTGTTTGTCCAAATCGATCACCGCTACGTGCAATTGGCAATGATATGAGTCTAATTTGACTCTCCCATGTTGATTCGTCCATTCCGAACTTTATAAACGTGCCAATTTTAAATCTATTCCAATGTCATCTTGTTACTCCGTTTTTCGTATTTTCGAAATTAATCAAAAATTGTAAGAAATTTAAAAACATTTCTATACGAAAAAGTTGCGTCTATTCAATATCTTTCCAACGCCATATCATTTGTTACATTTGGATAAGCGGTTTGAAATTAATTGACAAAACAGTGTCCGCTGGACCTAAAAATCTAAAAAACATAATTTTGTATTTTTAAATCTGCTCTTAAACCGTACAGAATTTGGAAAAATGTCTAGAGATATCGAAGACTCATATTTTCCATAGTTTTCCAACGGCGTATCGTTTGCATTAATCGGATAAACGGTTTGAAAATGGCAGCCGAAAAACAGTACAAAAACGGAGAAATTCCGAAAAACTGCACTCAGTATTTCTAAAATTGTTTTACAACCGTAAAGAATTTGGAAAACCCGTATTGACGAAAAAGATTCGCATTTTCCATAGCTTTCCAACGGCGTATCATTTGCATTAATCCGACGAGCGGTTTGAAAATGGCGGCAAAAAAACAGTACAAAAACAGAGAAATTCGCGAAAATTGTGTGTACTATTTCTAAAATTGTTTTAAAATTGTAAAGAATTTGAAAAACCTGTCAAGACGAATAAGGTGCGCAATTTCAGTACCTTTCCAACGGTATATCGCTTGCGTCATTCCGAAAAACGGTTAGAAAATGGCGTTGAAGATACTGTCCGCGAAACAGAAAATCTGAGAGTTCCGTCCGGAAGTTAACATAGTATACGAACGGAAGTTCAGAAAAGGTGCTCTGAATAGTTATTCAGAAACTGGTTCTTGAATAGCTGGAATATATATATATATATATATATATATATATCACATATCCATTTCCATCCAGGCACATTCACTATTACCATGAACCGTATTCTCCTCTCGCCTTCTCTCATTCATAAGAAGTTCAATACATTTTGATTTCCAACTTTATTTTCTTGTTGTCTACTTTCAGTTTAAGATCTACTTTATTTCAATCATCAGAACACCATTTTCATCGTTTACTACTTCAAACCCTTGCAATGCTATGCCCTATACATTATTCAAAAATCAATTGGTGAAACAAAGGAAATTAGTTCAAAAATCAATTGTTCACTATTACCTTGGAATTCATAATGAATTAATTGATGCTATGCCCTATAGGTTGTTCAAAAATCAATGTCTCCTAACCTTTGTTTGAACATAGGTGAAACAAATGCAATTAGTTCAAAAATATTAATACCTTTCAAATCCTAATTTAGAAAAAAGATTACACAAATGATATCGAAGAGGGTGAGGAGTACCGTGTTGAAGGTGTGTTTGTTTTTTACGGTGATAAGATAACAACGCTAATGATATCGAAGAGGGTGAGGAGTTTGTTGAATATAAAGAAGTCCATGGAAAATGTGCTGAGCTAGGCAAGCTACCTCTTGATATATAGTTGTACTACTATTTTTATAATACACGTTTTACGTATTTACAATTGCATGATTATGTTCCAAGTGGTGTGTGCCACGTAGCCGAAAATCATAGTGAAGATTTTTAAGAGTGTCTAGTAAGTGTATGAAACTCTTGACCTTTTGAGAACACCTAGGTAGTTTTTTTTTCCATGAAGAGCATCAAGTAGCCTATAGTGGGAATGCTTATATATGATTTTGCCTCAAACCATAGGATGGGACAAACTCTTTTACTCAAATCTTGGTTTATGAAAAACTTTGAAAAACCTTGTATTTCCCAAGGATATTTGTGAAAATTAAGATTTACAAGTTGGAGGTGATGGAGAAGAGATTTTATAAAAACATGTCATGTATAAGTACTACGTCATACCAACCAAAAATGTGCTGCCACATTACCCCGATATGAGATGGGGCTTCACCAAGTAATTTGTTCATTTAAGTATGATCTACCTCGATGGTGGAAGTCGCTTCCATCGTTAGGAGAATCATATAATCGACTCTTGAAGCCGGGTCTTCCCAAGGGAGGATACAAAGTAACTCTATAAACACATCATTTGTCACCCGTCAAGGCATAGTTATTTTTCTCAGCAATCGTGACGAGAAAATATGTGGCCAGAGTTTTACAGTGTGTCACTATATTTGCCGAGTTTCATACACTGACACTCGGCATTCTACCGTGGTTGTGAGTGACTGATAAATTACACTCAGCAACCTCCAAGGAACTTGACAACGTGGCCGTTTGATATGTTATCATGTGAATCCACCGGTATTAGCAGTAGTGCAGATATTTTGGGCAATGCACGTGAAACACGACGAGTTTTCTCGTATCATCTTTTCCGATAATTAACGTGGCCGTTTGCGGTGGCCATACAACACCCTCTTATCACTCCATGCCTGGGTATGAAAGACTGTTAAATGCCAAAAATAACAATTGTCTATTTTTTTACAACAAAGGAGTAGTGCATAGATAATTAACAATGTTAGATTCTAATTTGAAAGACTGATTAACCTCACCTTTCGCTCTTCATGCGACCGACAAACTTAGAACTTATCGAATTGTGATACAACTACCCTATAAACTTACGGAACATCATTTGGAACTCGGCAACCTGCAAGGCGTAGTCATTAATGTGTTTCCCGGTTTCCCCACACTCGTGAGGCATGCGTTTTACGTAGTGTCGCCTCTATCCTCTATTTGCCGAGTGTCCTACACTACATACATTTCACACTTGCCAAGTGTTGTAGGGATAAACGCCCGTGGTTGCGAGTGACCGATAAATTACACCCAACAATCCAACTCGACAACGTGGCCGTTTCCGGTAGCGATATGTTATCATGTAAATCCATCGGTGTAAGCAGTACTGCCGATATTATGGGCAATGCACGTGAAACACCACGAATTTTCTTGTATCATTATTTCCAGCAAAGGCAAAGATAGTCCACGGTCACAGTACGTCGCACACACTCGAAGCGTGGGACTTCACGGAGTACCCGCGTCCTCGGATCCCGATGCCCGGCATATTACTTGTCTACATAATGTCGGTATGATGGGAGCACTGAAGGCTAGTGGAGTAATCAAAAGCTTCCATGGGGTAAATTTACCCTCAGAAAGCTCCCTGATTAGACCGGACACCTTGATCGGCTGCTTGTCGTCAAGTTCAGCATTCTAGCTTAAGCTAGCCGGTGAATATTTACGAGCTCTATCATTGTCAACCGCGCGCAAACTCGCTGATTGATAACATCGCGCGCTGCTGCTGCTAATAAACAAGAGCTGCATGCCTTAATGGCATGGGACGCATGACAATAATTTATCGTCCCCGAGCACGTTGAGATGATAGCTGCAGCCCAGCCGATCCACCCTGTACAGAGCCGTGTCCCCCCTGATCATGGCTCCTCGACGATCCCACGACGCAGCCGACAGTCAGAGTGTACATATCGCTGCGCACTCCCACCCCCGTACCATATAGTAGCGCGCTCTGCTACTGTTAGGTACGATCAGTAGCTTGCCTCAAGCCATTGAAGCCAGCATATATAGGAAGCACGATCAGTAGCTAGCTCTGCAGAGCTAGGAGCATGGGTTCTCTGGCGGCAGGGAACGGCGCTGCCGGTCATGCGAGCAATGGAGGCGGTGGCGTGGACCAGGCGCTGGAACTGGAACCCAACGGTGCCGGCAATGGTCACAAGGCCAGCGTCGTCGACCAGTCGGCGCCCGTCCTGCGGGCCAACGGCGGCGGCGGCGACAAGGTCAAGAGGAAGATCAGCCCCAAGGACAAGTACTGGGTGGCCGCCGACGAGGGAGACATGGCGGCGGCCATGCAGGACGGCGGCGAAGACGGCCGGCGGCCGCTGCTGTACCGGAATTACAAGGTCAAGGGCATCCTCCTTCATCCCTACAGGTGCGTTTATCTTAGACACCCAGCATTTCGCGCGATTTCCTTTTTGAATATCCTGTTGCTTGTCGAGTTTTACAGAAACGAACCATGATCGGTCGAACGCAATGCGGCGGTTGATCGATCACGCATTACTTGCGCCAGCGGCTAACCGATCGTGCCCATACGAAATACTGCTAGGGTATGGGGGAGTCGGACTCTGAAGTGGCACTGAGCTGTGGCACAGTTGCTTGCATGTATGTTTTCCTGTGTGAAAAAGAGTAGGACGGAAAACACACATGTCCACACACTCCGCGCCAACACACTAACATCTATTTTGCTGAGACACACAAGATGTCAAATTTATAGTTTATTTTTTTTGGTAGCGTAGAGCCTGGAGATACAATTACATTTAGTTACTGACCACTCGACCATGCTTAATTCTCAAGCAATGGATGTTTGTAGAACAATCTATATCAATTGGAGTTAAATAAGAGGGAGTGTCTACATAGATTCTATCATGATCTACGACACACAGTTAGTTTGGCTATATTCATCATAATAGTTTCTTACTGTATATACTCATATATTAACATATTGTTATACTGTCTTGGTAAAACTTACTTTTATTTTAACTTATGACAAAACTAGAACTATTCAATTAATCTGGAATGGAGAGTACCACATACGTAATTACCGGTAAAATTCTCAGGGTGTTGTGATTCATTCCTATCACATCGTAAAATCATATACTATGCTAGATATATTTATGGTATGTTCACGAAAGGCATGAGAAAACTAAATTGTTAAAAGTATAATCACTAAAAATAAGGATGTTTTTCTTCAAATAACAGCATGGCCTCTGGTGCGCTATTTCTGTGGTGGGTGCCCATTGGCGTGTGTAAGGGGCCATAATTTTTCTAAATGAAAAAAGTAAAATACAATAACGGGTGGTTGAATCGTGAACCGTTTATACCATTGTGTTCCTCGCGGTGGGGAAATTCAAAGGAGGACATTTTTATATATTTCAATGAAACATATTCAACACGTTTGAGACTATAAGGAACAATTTTGTTTTGTGAAAAGCATGAAAAATTGTGCACAATCAGCTACGGAACTAAAGAAAAAAAAACTAGTAGAAGAAAATCCAAACCACATGGCGGACGCCCCGCTTGCGGCACATGTTAGCTGGTTTCTCCGTCGTTCTCTTGGTCCCAAGGAAGAATCTTTCGCTAGCTGGTTTAATTTGTTGAATCATTTTATAAGCTAGTGTGCTTGCCGACGGAGAGCACTCTTACCTGCAAGAGCAGGAAATAGAAATGTAAGACTCACACATAAGCGGATGGATTGTGCACCTCGGCTCGGAGTTGATCGTGCCTGGTTGTTGCTAGTGCTAAGCTGCCGGCCATTTGCTTCTAAGTGCGTCGTTTGATGGATCGCCTAGTCTAGTCTACTGCTTGCTTGCTTGCTTGCAAAGCTTATTTCGCGTGCTCAGCGCCCACTTCTACACCCTGCGACACTCGGTTTTCATATGCGTTGCTGTATCTGTATAATAGTACGTGAGCATTATGCAACGCTGTAACGCAATATGATTTTTTTAAAAGAGTTCTTGCCAACGGGGCACTCTTTTTTTTTCACATGCAATGGCCGCCAAGGCCAACGGGCTGAAAGCCCATGTAATAACTCAATGTTGGATGCCCAAGCCTACGTGACATGACAAGGACACAGCCGTTGCCCGTTGGCGTGGGCGGCGGCGGCGGCAAACCCCAACAGTCTCCCCGTCCAAACACACGACACGGCGGTGGCGGCGATGGGCAGTCCTCCACCCCTCGCGTCCCTGCACGGCAACCCTTGCCCGGCTCTGCGGCTCGCCGCGCTGGCACGGCTGGCCGGATGGCGTCGATCCGCCGCTTCCTCTCGGCACTGAGTTCCGGTCTCCCTTTCTCCTTTGCGCCTCCCGGCCCCGTTCTTTTTTCGGCGCCTCTCATCTAGGTTTTCCAAAATGTGAGTGCTAAGAACCCCGCATCAAACATTGAAAATGTGTTGCGCTAGCTGTTCTTTTTTGTGTGATAAAGATGCGCTGTGCTAGCTGAGTAGCTGTCCCGTCGAAATCTGAGGATGTAGATTGAAGATTTCAATTATTGGGTTGAATTGTTTATGTGAATGCAACGACAATGTGCAAGACTACTTAAACTAGCAATCTGTGACAGTAGCCACCGCAAATGGTAAAACTATTATTAAGGTCACCTCACCTGTCAGGGATCTTTCTTCAACGGGGTTGTTCTGGCAATAGGATAAAATCTCAGCTTAGCCCGAACGGTACTATTATTGAACCAGAACTTCCATTTGAAGTCCGCCGTTATGATGGTAGCTAAATTAAATACTTCGGCATGCCCCCACAGCCCCCACGACCGTCTCCGGCGACACCGGTGGTCGGCTACCTCCGACCGTCGCCATCAATGCGCGCCCGCTCCACTTCTCCTCCAGCTTGACCATGCCGGGAGTGCGAGACAACACACAATGCCCGCGCTCGGAGTCTTCAAGCCCACTCCACATCCTTCTCCTGAAACTATCTACGACGGGGTAAATATTGCAATGGGCGAATTTGTGTGTAAAAGATCAGTGCTGGGGGGGGGGGGGGGGGATCTTTTATAGCCTTCCCACCAGCTATCCCGCCCAAAATTTCCCGCAAAAAAAAACCCGTCAAAATTTCCCGCCAAAAATTTTACCACCCAAAAAATTTACAGGTCGTGTAATAAACAACATAAAATACTGTGCGACTAAACACATCGATGAACAAATCACACGGTTTCCCCGAGCTACAGTCGCACACTGGCTGCGATATCACATGCAGTGTGCGACTGAGCTCGGTAATCCGGATGATTTGTGTTGGACACCTAAATATAGCTGAAACAAAACACACGGTTTCTCCTAGCTATAGCCCTACACTGATTCACGGTCGAATGTCGTTGCATTCAGTGTAGGGCATAGCTAGGGAATCCGAATGTTTTGTGTTTGAGTACAAGGTAGAATGAGTGAGTAACCTGTCTGAGAGGTGGACTATCTATAGGGAAACAAAACAGACGGTTCCCCTAGCTACAGCCCTACACTGATTCACGGTCGAATGTCGTTGCATTCAGTGTAGAGCATAGCTAGGGAACCCGAATGTTTTGTGTTTGAGAACAAGCTAGAATGAGTGAGTAAGCTGGCTGAGAGGTGCAGTATTTATAAGCGTCGTTAGGGTTCAGAATCTGGCGCCAAAACAAAACGCGCCGGAGAGGGAAAAGAGCGGGAAAAGTGTACATTTCACCGAGACAAACACTCGGCGAAGCGCTTCTCTCGGAGAAGAATTGGCGCGTACTGAAATTTCTTCTCCCGCCCAGCAAGTTTGCCGAGAGGACATACCCGGCAAAGCACACCACCCGGCGAAGAAATGGCGCGGAACGAATATTTCCTTCCCGCCCACCAAATTTGCCGAGACGAGATCTCGGCGCAAAAGGTCACCCGGCGAAGAAATGACGCGGAACGAAATTTTGTTTCCCGCACATGTCTTTGTCGAGTGTCCTCCACCGACAAACTCGGTGAAACGGCGCGGCAAACCAAAAATTTCCGCGCCATTTCTTCGCCGAGTGCCAGCCACCGATACACTCGGCGAATGGTTGCGGAAAAGGCGGCAAAATATCAAAAGTTTCGCGCGCACTTTTTACCGAGTGCAGATGTCGGCGAAGAAAAGGCATCCCATCTTTGCCGGCTGTGGCACTCGGCGAAATTCATGCATCGCTGCGGAAATGTGAGTCCCAATGGCAGGCGCCACGTGGTCATCCGTTTCGCCGAGATCTCAGTATTGCCGAGTGTTTTCTGTGATGTTCGCCGAGAAGATGTTTGTCGCCGAGTGCTTTATCCACGCAGTGGCGGCGAACGTGATGTTTGCCGAGTGTTCTCCTGTTCGCCGAGTTTCGTCTGCGTGGTGTCGGCTTAGAAGCTCTTCGCCGAGTCCGCCCGACATTTTGCACTCGGCAGAGAGGGATTTTCCCGTAGTGGCAGGGGTTTAGTTTACTAGCAGCTAGTATAGCTGTCTGCCACTGTATCATATCAGATCTAGTTCAGACACTGTTTATAGAAGGTTGACCGCCTGAGCATGCTTATCATCGAAATACTTCTGTAACTAGAGTTTTACAGTTCTTTGCTAACATGTTGTATTGACTTTTCAGTGTTAAAAGGTGGATATTTCTTTGTAATTTTGCATTTCATTATGATATTGTTCACACTTTCGCAATAATAATCGTACAGTTACATACTACAAGTTTGCTAAGATTCAGTATCGGTAGTATTTCCTAAAGCTACCTATATCTGTGAGTATATCTTTTAATTCTTGTTCTTCATTTATGCATAACAGGTTGCTGAGCTTGATCAGATTGGTTGCTATTGTCCTCTTTTTCGCATGGCGTGTCAGGCACCCATATGCTGATGGCATGTGGCTCTGGTGGATATCGATGGTTGGGGATCTTTGGTTTGGCGTCACTTGGTTGTTAAACCAGGTTGCTAAACTCAGCCCTGTCAAGCGTGTCCCAAACCTTGCCGTCTTAACACAACAGTTTGATCTACCAGACGGCAACTCCAACCTCCCTGTTCTTGACGTGTTCATCAACACTGTCGATCCCATAAATGAGCCTATGATATACACCATGAACTCCATATTATCCATTCTTGCCGCAGACTATCCTGTTGACAAGCATGCCTGCTACCTCTCAGATGATGGCGGATCAATAATCCATTACGATGGGTTGCTTGAGACTGCAAAATTTGCTGCATCGTGGGTTCCCTTTTGCCGCAAACACTCCATTGAGCCAAGAGCCCCTGAGAGCTATTTTTCTGTAAAGACGTGCCCATATACTGGAAATGCACCACAAGAGTTTGTCAATGAGCAAAAGCACATGTGTAGAGAGTATGATGAGTTCAAGGAGCGCTTAGATGCACTTTTTACCTTAATTCCCAAGCGGTCAGATGTATATAATGATGCAGATGCCAAAGAAGGTGCAAAGGCAACTTATATGGCCGATGGGACACAGTGGCCAGGCACTTGGATTGAGCCAGCTGAGAACCATAAGAAAGGACAACACGATGGAATAGTTAAGGTACAAATTTCACCCATTTTTTGAATTTTCTAGAACTTATTTTCCGATATTTGCTGATCAGAGTCACACATGTTTAACCTGAGAAAGAGTGCTAATTTATTTCCCTTTTGGGGTCCTCAAAAAGTCGTGGCCCGAAGGAGAGTAATTAATCCCAGTTTCTTTCCCTTTTGGGGTTGATGTAGCAAAGCCGCATCAACTACTAGTGTAGCTCCCTTTCTTTAGCTCTGTAGATAATCTATACTTTAGGCAAAACTCCCTGTAATCCAAAAACCGGCATTTGACCCGGCCCCTTCTTAATAAAATGAGGCAGGCTTCCGTCAAAAAAGTGCTAATTTATTTCAAACTGCAATGCATGTTCAATAGGTTATGTTGGAACATCCAAGCCATGAACCAGAACTTGGTCTACCAGCAAGCACCAACAATCCTCTAGACTTCAGTGCTGTTGATGTACGCCTCCCGATGCTCGTTTACATCTCCCGCGAGAAGCGGCCAGACTGTGATCATCAAAAAAAGGCAGGTGCCATGAACGTACAGTTGCGAGTCTCTGCCCTCCTGACCAATGCACCCTTCATCATCAACTTCGATTGCGACCACTACGTCAACAACTCAAAAGCCTTCCGTGCTGGCATATGTTTCATGCTCGACCGTCGTGAAGGTGACAATACTGCCTTTGTCCAATTTCCCCAGCGCTTTGACGATGTTGATCCCACAGACAGGTACTGCAATCACAACCGTGTCTTCTTCGATGCCACCTTGCTTGGTCTCAATGGCATCCAAGGGCCCTCTTATGTCGGTACCGGTTGCATGTTCCGCCGTTTCGCACTTTATGGTACTGACCCACCTCGCTGGAGGTCTGACGATGTCAAGATTGTGGACAACTCCAAAAAGTATGGTGGTTCCCTGTCCTTCGTCAGCTCAATACCGCCATCTGCAAACCAAGAGCGCTCCATCATGTCGCCGCCGGCACTTGAAGAGTCTGTCATGGCGGAGTTAGCTGATGTTATGAAATGTGCATATGAAGACGGAACTGAATTTGGCAGGGAAGTTGGCTGGGTGTACAACATTGCAACGGAGGATGTGGTGACCGGCTTCCGGCTGCACCGGAATGGGTGGCGGTCCATGTACTGCCGCATGGAGCCAGATGCGTTCGCGGGAACCGCACCCATCAACCTCACCGAGCGCCTGTACCAGATCTTGCGCTGGTCAGGGGCTCCCTTGAGATGTTCTTCTCTCGCAACTGCCCACTCCTTGCCGGTCGTCGTCTCCACCCTATGCAACGAATTGCTTATGCCAACATGACAGCCTACCCAGTTTCATCCATCTTTCTTGTGTTCTATCTCCTCTTCCCGGTGATATGGATCTTCCGTGGACAATTCTACATACAAAAGCCATTTCCCACATATGTTCTGTACCTCGTCATCGTCATAGTCATGACCGAATTGATCGGCATGATTGAGATCAAGTGGGCTGGCCTCACGCTGCTGGACTGGATCCGCAACGAGCAGTTCTACATTGTTGGTGCAACAGCTGTGTACCCTACAGCCGTGTTGCACATGGTGCTGAAGTTGTTTGGCTTCAAGGGTGTTTCATTCAAGCTGACGGCGAAGCAAGTAGCAAGCGACACGAGTGACAAGTTTGCTGAACTGTACTCCGTGCAGTGGGCTCCGTTGCTGATCCCGACAATGGTGGTGATAGCGGTAAATGTTTGTGCCATCGGTGCGTCGATAGGCAAGGCGATCTATGGAGGCTGGTCACTCATGCAGATGGCAGATGCAGGGCTTGGGCTGGTGTTCAACGTGTGGATTCTGGTGCTGATCTACCCGTTCGCACTGGGCATCATGGGAAGGTGGAGCAAGAGGCCGTATATCCTGTTCATTATGTTTATCATTGCTTTCATTGTAATCGCTGGGTGGATATTGCCATCCAGTCCATGCGCTCTGGGGTCGTTAGGTTCCACAGGTTCCACTTCAGAAGTTCTGGTGGCGCCACTTTTCCCACAAGCTGGGGTCTGTAAGTTGTAAGGCCCTGTCGACTCCATTGTTTTTCAGTGGTGCCAGTTCCTCCCTTTGTTGAGGGTTTCTTTCTTTTCTTTCTGTGCGTTTTGCATGGTGTGAATCGTATAGGATGTACAAGCGTGTGGAAGTAATGTAAAATTGGCTGAAGATGTGGGGAAGCAACACCTGTAGCATATCGAGTGTAATGTTGAGGATGCCTGGGATTAGTACTTAATGCTTGTCTAACTTTTGGCATGTTCCAGCAAGACATCAAGATTTCTACTCCACCTTCTAGCTGCAACAACGGCCTGCGCTTGCTGGTGATTTGTCAATTTCTCATGCCGACCTTCTGGCTACTCTCGCATCAACTCACCTGCAGCAAAACTCTGCTTAATCTGAGAGCGGAAAGAGCATTGTCGCGGCCTGTTTCTTTTAAAAAAAATCGTGGAAAAAATTCGGCCGGTGTTGTGTCAGAATATGCATTACAGCTCGAGTTACATGTTGGTCGGCTAATACAATCTGCAGATTCCGGTACGTCATCAACGAAAACATCGAAGGACTAACTGGCAATGAAAATCAGTTCACCATTTTTAATTGCGTCTCAAACTCCCAATCTGCTTGTCGGTGCTTGCAAAGTCCCTGTTCAGCTGAAGACTTGCGTTCATCAGGGATCAAGCGAACCTTCTGTCTGAGGCCTTAGGGCATCTTCAGCCCCCCCCCCCCCCCCGCCGCCGCCCCCCTAGGCAGCTTTTTTAGCGCCGGCGGAAGCAAAATCTTTCCAGTCGCGCCCCCAGAAGGCCGATTTCCGCCGTTTAGCGCCGTTTTTAGCGCCGGCGTTCCCAGGCCAAACCCAATTGGCCGGGTTCGGCCTGGGGGGGCAAAAGGCGACGTGGGCCAGCCTTGTCGGCGAGATGAGGCATTTCCCCTCCCCCTTTTCCCTTTGCGCGCCAATTCTCCCGCCATCTTCTTCCACATATCCCCTCCCATCCCGCAGCTCCCGCCATTTTTCCCCATTCCCCCAGATCTCGCCGCCATGCCGCCCAAGAAGTTCAACGGGCCACGCACCTCCGCCGCCGCCGTCGCCGCATCCTCCTCCACCTCCGTCGCCGTGAAGAAGAGGAAGCCCAGGCAGCCGAGGAAGAAGCCGGACGGCATGACCAACACCGAGTGGATCACGGAATTGGCGCGTTGCAAGGTCGAGACCACCAGCCGCCGGAAGAGGGAGCAGGCGCAGCGCGCCAGGCAGCTGGCCGAAGGCGGCGGCGATTCCACCGCCCAGGAAGAGGAGGAAGAAGATGAAGAAGGAGAAGAGGAGGAGGAGGAGGTGAGGCCATCCTCTTCACCCCGACGACGCCGACACCTCCGCCCGAGCACCACAGACGCTTCGGCCGATCCGAGTTCCTCCACTGCAGCCGACACGAGCTCGGCCTCGGGTACCGCCGACACAACCACGCCCCCGCCGAGCACTGCGCCGATCGCCACTCCGAGCTCCGCCCCTACTCCGACGACTGCACGCATCGACCTGGACGACGACGCCGAGGTGTCACCGGTGACCATCTGATCTGCGCCATCAGCATGCCGAATGTGGCACTACGTCGCCGAACAGTAGCATGATTCGATCGCCCATTCGTGGCGATCCGAGTTCCTCCACTGCAGCCGACACGAGCTCGGCCTCGTGTACCGCCGACACAGCCACGCCCCCGCCGAGCACTGCGCCGATCGCCACTCTGAGCTCCGCCCCTACTCCGACGACTGCACGCATCGACCTGGACGACGACGCCGAGGTGTCACCGGTGACCATCTGATCTGCGCCATCAGCATGCCGAATGTGGCACTACGTCGCCGAATAGTAGCATGATTCGATCGCCCATTCGTGGCGATCCGAGTTCCTCCACTGCAGCCGACACGAGCTCGGCCTCGGGTACCGCCGACACAGCCACACCCCCGCCGAGCACTGCGCCGATCGCCACTCCGAGCTCCGCCCCTACTCCGACGACTGCACGCATCGACCTGGACGACGACGCCGAGGTGTCACCGGTGACCATCTGATCTGCGCCATCAGCATGCCGAATGTGGCACTACGTCGCCGAACAGTAACATGATTCGATCGCCCATTCGTGGCTTCTTTTTGTATGATCGCCTATATGCATGATCGCCAAACTGTGGCTTTCTTTGGATCGCCGAACTCGGGCTGATTTTGGGGCGGGAATATGAACTTTTAAATTATGTTGATTTGTGTTTGTCTTGGGTGGCCGAACGAGTGGAAAATCCAACCCCCAGGCCAAAGTTAGCGCCAGCGCAAAGCCAAAAAGGTGCCTTTTTCGGCCTGGGGGGCCGAACGGCTGAAGATGCCCTTAGTTTAATCTGTTTGATCCTTATGCCTTGTGGTGTCTTCTTTTGTTCGTCTCATTGTGCTTGTCATCTGTATCCTAGAAAAATTGTGATTGTCATCTTTAGCCGGTGTTCCAAGCATTTCCTTGTTCTCGTTCTTTTCTGTAATGTGTTGGGCCTCTCTAATCCTGACAGGTTCGGGATTTATTAATTTATTAAAGTAGAGTTTAAAGATGGGGAATTCAGGAGATTTCTGTAAATTACATACTGCATGAACGCATTTTTTTTAGATAAAGGGCTTTTATTACTTAAAAGGTTTAAGCATTACACCCGGCCTCTGCATAACTAAGATGCACACAGCCACCAGTTCAGCATCACTCAAGTCGGAAAGCAAAAGATAAAAAGGCGAATTACATATCAAAATGAGAAATTGTAGATCCGCCTAAGAAGCTGGTAGGTCTATCCGGAGTCTATGTTGCCACCCATGTCGGGAAAATAAGTCCCTGGCCGCAGCCTCCAGTCTCGACGCCACCTCCAAAAATAAGTCTCGGTGCTACACACGCTGCAGGGGTGACCATGCTCGTAGCGTCGCTGTGCACCAGTAAATAACCTGCATAAGAGAAGCATTTTTATCATTAAAAACCTTGTTATTTCTACATAGGCATAGCGACCAAATAACAGCAATCGCTCCCACCCTGCTGAATAGTTTGAACCTCTTGCTGAACATGAAATACTGCATGAACGCATGCATACAGGTTATGTCTACAGTGACCGTAGATGGGATGATCCAACCTCTTGCTGAACATGAAATCTAAGTTCCTGAATTTTTTTTGAGAGAGAATTTCACACTTTATTGATCACATCACATCATTACAGAGTTCAGACCGGATGAAATCTAGGATAACATCCAAAGATAAATTACATGATAAGCGTTCCGAAGAACGATCTAAACGGTGTGCTACTACATTCGAAATACGAAGAACATGTTAGAAACAATAGGAGTTGAAGCCACCTGCCAAGGTTTTGATGTCGGTCACCACTGAGCCTAGCAGAGAGATCGATAGCGTGATTTGGACGAGAGGCGCTGGACTAAAGACAGGCAGTCAGAAGCAATCACCATGTCCAGGAAGCCCTGATCGCGGAGAAGCGTCAACGGCGCCCGCCTCACCGCCATGCCTTTTGCAAGTTCAGGGTTGGGAACTCCTCGAAGCCCTTGCTGCACGACAGGATGAACTTGCCGTGGTGATCACGCAGGACTCCTCCCCAACCCATTTGTTGTTCCGCCGGAAAGAGTGCAACATCCACATTCATACATACCATACCAGCCTGCGACGGAGTCCATCGTTGTGTCGAAGATGAGGACTCACGTCTATATACTGGCTTGAAACTTGAAGCATAACTGGATGATCATCTCCACATAGGCCACCGTTTTCGCTGCTACTCTGAGAGGGTGCAGATCGGTGCCATTGTTCCTCAGATCGTTTCGAGCTTCCCATATATGCCAACACGTAGCTGCCAGTACAGTTGCAGCTGTGGTAGTCTCGCGTTTCAGCATCTCAAACATCCACTGTTTCGCCGAGGTGAGTGTTCGCCACATCAAGCTAACAGGAAATGATTCCTGCACTGACTTCCAAACCTCAAGGGCAAAGGAACATAATAAGAACAGATGTTCAACAGTTTCTAGCCTGCCACAGAAGGAGCATGAGCCATCGGCTGGAATGTGTCGATGTAGAAGCTGGGCTCCTGTAGGCAAACAATCATGAGCCATCCTCCACAGCACTATCTTCATTCGGTGCTTGGATGGACCAAAGAGACTTCCAACCTTTCGAGTCGGCCTCCCGCTCTGAACTTTCACCCCTGCCAGCAGAAGCATGCTTGGCGAAGAAGGATTCAGTTCGGATGAGGTTGTAGGCGGACCGGACAGTGTACATGCCAAACCTGTCCGGATGGACCAAAGTTCCTGAATTATAGATGGGGTAGGATGGGCCGAATGTTTACTGATACCAAAAGGCAGCTGCTCCAGCCTCCATGGTCTTGAAAAATGAAGATGGGCCAGCTGGACCCAAAAGCACAGGGGAAGGCTGTTGCTGGTCTCTCAAATTTAACCCACGCGCTGCGACTGCGACTACCCACCGAGTCCAGCGCCGCCGCCCTGCTCTGTCCCAAACATTCAACCCGAGTCTCCGGCGATGGCTCAGAAGCACGCCGCCGCCAAGAGGTCGGCACAGCCGCCGCCTCCGCCTCCGCCTCCGCCTCCTCCTCTCGCTGCCTCTTCTGAGGAGACCGAATCTAGCTCCGGATCCGAAGATTCGGAGGACGAAGCCGCGTCGCCTACCCCCGCCCCCAACATGCCGCCTGCGCCGCCGCAAAAGGGCGATGAGTCCGAGACCTCTGACGAAGAGGAAGAGGGGGATGAAGAAGAGGATGAAGAGGAGGAGGAAGAGGACGAGGTTCCCACCCCCGCGGCCCCGACCACCACCCCCAAGAACCAGCCTCCGCCGCCGCAGCAGAGCGAGGACTCCGACACTTCCGAGGAGGAGGAAGAGGAGGAGGAGGAGCACACCCAGGCTGCCCCTCCCTCCGCTCCGAAAAACCAACCTCCGCCGCCGCAGCAGAGCGAGGACTCCGTACCCACCCGCGCGGCCCCGACCACCACCACCCCCAAGAACCAGCCTCCGCCGCCGCAGCAGAGCGAGGACTCCGACACTTCCGAGGAGTCAGATTCGGAGGAGGAGGAGACAACCCACGCTGCCTCTTCCTCCGCTCCGAAGAAACAACCTCCGCCGCCGCAGAATAACGACAAATTGGATGCCTCTGACGAGGAAGGGGAGGAGGGCGAGTCGTCCGAGTCCGGCGAGGAAGCCCCGCTACCGAAGCCTTCTCCGAAGCAGGAGGCGGACGACATAAAGCCCCCGCCGGCCAAGAAGGCGCGCGTGGCTTTCCGCCGCATCTGGTCCACCGGCGACGAGGTCCGTATCCTCGAGGCCCTCGCCGCTCACCGGAAGCAGCATGGCGCGCTGCCGCAGCCCGACGCTCTCATCAGCGCCCTCGCTGGAAAGCTCGACAACCGTGCCTACGGCAGCAAGGAACTCCAGTCGAAGCTTAAAAAACTCAAGAGACGGTGCGTCATCCTCACCAGCAAGGGCGAGCTCCCGAGCAAGGAACACGACTGCCGACTGTTGGACCTCTCCAAGCTCGTCTGGGGCAGCGACAAGACCACCACGGCTGCTGCTGCGAAGGCAGCGAACGGCCATGAGCTGAGGGGTTTTGAGGAGATGTGTGAGTTGTACCCGTACCTAGCAGAGGAAGTGAAGAAGCTGGAAGCTGCGCACACGGGCATGTTCAAGAGGGTATTCGGGAAGATGGACGATGATAAGGCGCGTGCAATGGATGAGAAGATCAAGAAGCAGAGGGTAGTGCAGATGAAGGTGGAGCTGCGCCGCAGCGAACTGGCCAAGGAGGTGACCAAGGCGATCATGGAGCTGGTCGACTGATGGGATTGGGATGAGTTTCCCTGAACCGTATGGATAATCAGCTGAAATCAGTGCTGAACGAGACCATGTTGGAATTACAAATTGTGTCGTCTGCCAGTGTAAGAATGTTGTTGTTGTGTCGACAAGAGCATATGCTAGATATTCAAATTGTAGCATCTCCACGGTGTAAGGACGTTTTTTTGTGTGATGAGAGCATGCTGGAATTGCGCATTGTGGCCATTTTGGTACTTTAAGGATGTCTGAGGAGTGCAAATTGTGGCCAGTTTAGACTGATCAAGCACTACGCCCTGACAGTCAAAACCACCACACAAATTGTGTTAGGTTTCTTGAGTAGTAAGCATGCAGTAGTTTTGTGTTCGTTCTGCTTGCTATGTACCCTAATTATGGCAATGCTTCAAGCACAGGTAAAAAATAGGAAGCTTGGTTTGGAAGATCAGGTAAGCCACCAAGGATATCAAAGAAGAGACAGTCAGATAATGTTATTGCTCGGAAGAGGCGTGTTCAAGCACAGGTTTTTCTCTTTCTCTTTATTGCAGTTGTGTTCTTTTAGTAATATAACTGCTGCTCTATTATGACAAACAAATAGTGAGTTCAGTTAACGGAATTTCACAGTGAATTATATTGTAGATGAACAAAATATTTGCTGAGGATTATTCTAGTATATATTCACCTAACTTAAGCTGTCCACAAATACACTGTAATTTGCTATGCATGCTATAAATTTTTGCAACACATGCAACTCAGTACGTATGCAAATCCCACTCATGCCACCACACACACCCACAAGTGCATACTGCGCACATCCGCAAGGTGCCGACTCCCATCCTCAGATATTTGAGCTGTGGAAGTAAGGCACCTGAGACAGGATTGTCTTGGCTGGCCACCCAGACAAAAGTATTTTTTTAACTCACACAAAAGCTTTCTTTGAAGTGGTTGTGAACCAAATACCAGGGTAAAGATTTCCACTATTTACCGGATAGAAGAAACCCAGCTTAGAATTCTGCCATGTGATGTAACAGTTGTATGATCAGAAAGGTGTTGGAGTTGGAGTCTGGAGATTGTATGAGTCACAGGAGATGTAATTGTGCAAGTGGAAATAAGTAATATATGAGCAGAAAAGAATTAACATATATTCCTGGGAAAGGCCATCTTTTGGCACACAACTGCTAAGTATGTGGTATTCTGTAAGTCTACACACAGGGGTTTACCCCCGGAGAGATTTCGTTCAGAAAATATCCCATGGAGAGGCAAAGTTTCCACTGATTTCGTTCGTCCATAATGCCAGTTTAAGCATTTGACTTGACTTCTCTTCCCAGATAATGGCAATTATTAATTATGGTCAAAGGAAACATTTTTCCCAACTATTAGATTTGTCCTAGTTGTTAGAAAATGACAACTGCTCTTATTAATCTGTTTGACTACTCTTCTTGTAATTCAATTGAATATTTTGTTCCTCTTAGCATCATATAGCTTTCTTTTTGTGGGTGCGACTTAGTTAAGTAAGGCCATCATATCTTCCCAGATATTAGTGTCTTCTCTTCTTATTTATCCCAAGAAACTAGAACGGCAGTTCAAGGACCTATTAGATTTATATTAGCCAGTAGCCTATTCTTAAGAAATGAGCATGTAATGGAGACGGGATTCATTTTACCTGCTCTAAATTAAGCATAACTGCAACTATGATTCCGTTGCTCGTTTAGTTGCATCAAAGAATGGGATCTGCTTTGCATCGGGCTCCAATCTAGACTGTTTTTTAATAAATTTCTCCTAGTACTAGTAGTTACTACAAGATTAGCTAATACTCCCTCCGTATCAAAATATAAGACTCTCTAGCTAGCTAGTACACACATGTATCTAGACATGTTTTAGTGCAAGGTTCACATGAATCTTGCACTAAAACATGTCTAGATACATGTATGTACTAGCTAGCTATAGAGTCTTATATTTTGATACGGAGGGAGTATCATCTATGGCTAAAGATAACAAGAAGCCATTGTTTCTAAAATTTGAGAAAGTTTTTGTTTGATCTTGTTCTTAATGATCACAATTAATCAGCGATGATTGAATCTTGGTCCTGCATTAGAGTTGAATAGGTCCTCAGAACAGTGGGTATCACATTGAGTCCTCTATTGCCTTCAGAACAACAGTCCCTACGCATCAGTCTACCTTAGTGTAAATTATATCTAAAATTTGAGAAAGTTTTTGTTTGATCTTGTTCTTAATGATCACAATTAATCAGCGATGATTGAATCTTGGTCCTGCATTAGAGTTAAATAGGTCCTCAGAACAGTGGGTATCACTTGATCAAGAACGCATAATTATTTAATTTTACATATAATTTAGTGTAATGGTTCTCAGGTTAGGGCTATTTAGCCACTTAAGAATTCGAAAATCCTAACAAAGCCATCCAAATGTTAAACAAAATATAGTTTTCTTTTCTCCATTTGTTCAAGATCCGAAAAGCTGATGTACTGAGATGTTTAAGTTATATTGCATGCAAGAAGTCTATAACCCGGAACTGAATCACACATACATATACATGTTTTTGGTTCATGTACTAAAAGTGAGAGGTGCAGTCAGATTCTTGCTGTTTAAATTTGGTATTATGTCCTAGCTTTTCTTTTTGAGATGTAACAACAGGGACACACAGCACATTCACCCCACACCATATGTAAGGATGAGATCGGAGACGTCAAAGTCCTCCGGAGCACGGGACACGTGCTGTACCACTGGACGAACACGGGTGTGTACCTGGTCTACCCTGAAAACATGTGCAAGGGACACTTCTATTTATGAGACACCCAAGCTTATCCCGGTGGTCGAACTCGGGCAGGTAGAGTGCAACCTGGGGGTCCAACCACTCGCTCTAGGCGCAGTCCTCTAGTATTGTCCTAGCTATGTTGTGCTATTGGCTGAGGGTAAAACAGCGCAGCTGTAGCTGCTGGACATAACAGGAGCACCTAAGTGATGCAGATTCTAGTGTATGAACTAGAGCTCAGTATTTTTACTATGCCTTGATTAAGAAGTGGGGAAATTCGGAATATTAAATGTTACAACAGTCTTGCTTTCATATTGGTTATTCAACTCTTCTCTGAGCCTGCAATGTTTAAATAGATAAATAGAATGACATAAAAGCTGAGGATACTAGTTTCTATAGGTGTACAACTTCAGTCACTTATAGAACTATTCAAACATATAAATTCCTTGCCCTGATAATTGCAGGATTCTGTGGTTACAAAGTTTAAAACTGTGAACTGCCTGAAGCAGCAGTTTGTGTGTGAAGTTGTCGTGCTGTTTTGCGTCTGGGAATTCTGGCTTGAAGACAGATCTGAGAAGAAGTTTACGACATTAGGCTTTCACCAAGAACTGCCAATGATCGTCTAGGCAATAGGCAAGCAAAACACCTAGCGCTTAATCGTGGTATGCATGCGCTTAGGTGAGATAGGCACTAGGCACAGGAAAAACTAGGAATTAACGCCTAGCGCTTTTTTGAAGTTTGATAGGTCCTAGAAACAGTGGGTATCATGTTGAATCTTCTATTGCCTTGAGAACAGCAGTCATCGATGCACCAACATGCCGACCTTGAAATCCTAGTTTGTAGTTCCGTGTGTCCTACCTCCTAATTCAAGTCTGAATTAGCATCTTAATGTATGCATCCTTTACATATCTCTGTTAATTAAAATTTGAAAATCAACAAACCATCCAGATGTAGTTGTTTTTTTCTGCATTTGGTCAAGATTCTAAAAGCTGATGTACTGAGATGTCAAGGTATATTGCATGCGAGAAGTCTATAACACAGAACTGGATCATGTTTTGGGTCCTTCTATTAAAGTTCAGAGGTGCAGTCAGATTCCTGTTCTGTCTAAATTTGGTATTATCCTGGTTTTTTAGAGGAGGCGGAGTGCACACCTGCGACCCCAACCACTCGCCCTACACACAGTCCTCTCGTATATTTCAGTCACTCATAGCACTCTTCAAACACAGACATGCCTTGCCCTCTTAAATTGCAGGGTTCTGTGGTTACAAACATAAATTTTTTGAACTGCTTGAAGTATCTCAGAAGTTGTGCTGTTTTGTACCTGGGAAATCTGGCTTGAAGACTGATCTGAGAAGAAGTTTATGACATAGGGCTTTCACCAAGAACCGTCAATGATCTGTGTAAAACTGTTTTTGTGTTGTTGAGAGCATATGCTAGAAATTCAGATTGTGGCATCTTGATGGTGTAATGTTTTTTGTGTGATGAGAGCATCTGGAATCGCACATTGTGGTCATATTAGTACTGTAAGAATGTTTTTGTCTGATGAGAGCATGCTGGATTTGCAAATTATGGCGAGTTGGTGGCATAATAATGTTTTTTGCGTGATGAGAACATGCTCACTGATTTCATCAATTGAGTGAGGTTGTAAAATGCTCGCTGGTTGCAAAAATTTTAGTTAAGATGTTCTGTTCTAGTGCTTCTTAGTTTTGACAGCTCATTTACGCAGGCTCATTTGCTGTTTGGAGTATTTCAGACTTCTTTGTGCGGGCTGGAGTAGTAAGTCTGAAATCAACAAATGTTATCGGAGCATTGCAGTGGACTATGGTAAATCTCGTTCATCTAATCCATGTTTGTTTATTTTTCCCCACTCTTAACCAAACTTTTGTACTTACGTGGCTATACTTTTGCATCTTGATGTCCGTAAACTGACCTCAGTCCTTCAGCTATATCGAACCCTGTCATTTAACCTTTGCTAGGTTAGTCATGGTTGGCTTGTCTCATCTTGATGGTGTGAGAATGTATTTTGTGTGATGAGAGTATATGCCAGAATGGCAAATTTCTTGAATTTAAGAATGTTCTAGAATTGCAATTTGAGTTTTCTTTATGGTGTAAGAATATATTTTTGTGTGACTCCGAGCATATGCTAGAATGGAAAATTTCTCAGTGGTTTAAGAATGTTCTAGAATTGCAACTTGTGGCGTCTTGATGGTGTAAGTTTTTTTTGTCATGGCGAGATCATTGCTAGAATTGTAGCATCTTGATGGCGTAAGAACTATTTTGTGCGATGTGAGATCAGCAATTATGGCTATAATTCTCTTGGTACATATACAAGCAGTTAATCATATTATGTATGTTCATGCTTATTGGTTATCTGAAACTAACATTAGAGAGAAGAACCACTAATAAGTTTTCCTTTTGCACTTACACCTACATAGGTTTTTGAAAATGCTGGCCTGTAAAGTTGCAAAAACAGCTTCTCCGATTGATCAATATTGACATGTCATGCAAAAGGTCAGTCACTCCACTTGTTGCTTTGCACGTGTAATATTTGGTTGCTCTGGAAATATAGTTAATGCTTGTTGCAGCATGTGACTAATGGCTATATGCATTGTTATGATTATGAGCAAAGAACTGTTGGGTGTGTGGTATTCTGTAAGTCTGTACACACGGGATATACCTCCTAGAGAAGTTTCGTTCAACAATATCCCATGGACAGGCAAAGTGTCCGCTGATTTCGTTCGTCCATATTGCTAGCTTTCTCATTTAATTGGACTTTCCTTTTGTGAAACAATGGATGTGCTTCTGCCAAATAGCGTAACCAAAATAATACCATGATCACCTTTTTCCCAGACTTGTGCTCAAGAAAAAGCAGAAACTCGTCATGAAAAGTAGTTATTAAATTTGGTCAAAGGACTTTTTTCTCAACTCCCAGTTCTCCTAGCTGGTAGAAAATGACAAGTGCACTTGTTAAAATTTGTTATACTGCTCTTCTTGTACTGCTATTGAATAATTTGTTCCTTTTAGCATCATATAGTTGCTTGACATAACAGGAGCACCTAAATCATGCAGATTCTAGTGTATGGGGTAGAGCTCAGTTTTTCTACTATGCCTTGAGTACGTAAAATGGGGAATTCGGAATATTAAATGTAATAACAGTCTTGTTTTCGTATTGTTTATTCAACTCTGCTGTGAGCGGTGAGCCTGCGGTGTTTAAATAGATACATAGAACGCCATATAAGCTGAGCATACTTGTTTCTACAGATGTACAACTTACATTCACTCATAGCACTCTTCAAACATATAAATGCCCTGCTGTCATGAATTGCAGGGTTCTCTGGTTAGAAAGTTTAAAGCTGTGAACCACCTGAAGTAGCAGAATGTGTCTGGGAAGTTGTTGTCTGGGAAGTCTGGCTTGAAGACAGATCTGAGAAGAAGTTTATGACATTGGGGCTTTCACCAAGAACTGTCAATGATCTTGGAACGGGGGCATGTTCACATCAAGGAACCCCTCTAGGATTTGGACGATCTGACCCGTCGTTGGTCTAGTGCTTTCATCATCTTGGATGCACCAACAAGCAACCTTACAAGCTCTTGTGAGCTCATCAGGATTTGCATCTCCTTTCAGCCTGGGGTCCAACAAGGTTTGCACACCGCCTTCATGGAGCTTGCTTGCAGCCAAGGTTGGGAAGAAAGTGTCATCTCCGTGATCAGCATTCCTTCTGCCCGATATGATTTCAAAAAGCATCATGCCGTAGCTGAATACATCTGCCTTGGCTGTTATGGGCACGCCACTGATCCATTCAGGTGCAAGGTAACCCCTTGTTCCTCTCATCGTCGTCAAAACACGGCTGAAGTCCCGGCCTAAGAGCTTTGCTAGACCAAAATCGGACACTTTTGGTACAAAGGACTCATCCAAGAGTATGTTATCTGGCTTGACATCGCAGTGTATGATGCAATCCCTACATTTCTCATGCAGGTAGTTTAAGCCTCTTGCTGTTCCAAGTGCAATTTGGTATCTGGTAGCCCAGCTCAATGCGGTTGTCTCACCAGGGAACAGTTGCACTTCGAGGGAACCCTTTGGCATGAACTCATACACAAGCAGCCTCCTTGATCCTTCAGAACAGAACCCAAGAAGGCGGACCAAATTAACATGCTGGGTTGTCCCAATTGTGCTTACCTCGGCACGGAATTGTTTCTCCCCTTGATGGAACCCATCAAGCCTCTTCACAGCAATGGCGGTTGAATCCGGGAGCTTCCCTCTGAACACCGAGCCGAAGGCACCTCCCCCGAGCTTCTCTGAGAAGTTCTTGGTGACATGCTGTAGATCACTATACCTGAAGGCAATCAGTGTGCCCCCAGCAGTCTTGGATATCCGAAGAGTCCTGTCTCGGCGACGTTTCTGAAATAGGAAGAAGAACACAATACCAAGAACTATCAGAACTGCAGCAGCTCCACCAACAACTCCACCAATGATTGCTGTCTTGCTCTTTTTTGGGTCTGGCAGCTCGGATGCTGCAAGCCTGAGGAAGAGTGTGCCTACTCCATTTCCATTATATTCTTCTTGAAGGTTCACCAGGTCTCCAGGCCAGACAAAGCAGCCACTCGAATTGTAAGCGTAAGCATTACATGCACAGTTGTTCAGACAAGCCACCTCACACTCTCTAGAGCTCGTGCCCGCTGCACTCTGAGCATTATCAGGTAGCCTCACGCCTGTCATTGCATAGAACTTATCAGGCTTAGCCTGTCCGCGGCTGGAGTTGGTCTGGCACTGCAATGGTACGTTCCTCTTGCACCCAGCACTGTAATCCTGAAGATCCCAATCACTCTGAACCTTCTGGCTGTACCCTTGATGCAGTTGCAGAAGGGCAGGGCATTGTTGTTGCAGCTGCCATATGCCCCACAGATCTCATACACCTCACACTGCGACCGTGGCTGCGACCAGAACAAGTTCCACTGCTGTGTGGAATCCAGCCATGTCCACTGCTTGATCTGTCCGTTCACGTCCATGATGAACCGGGAGATGACTGAATCATCCTTCATCGAGTAGTAGAAGTAGCTTTCTGTGGCGTTGTTGACAAACTGGAAGTCGTAGTTGTAACCGGCCGTCATCTCTGGCACGAGGCTAAAGATATTGCCGTTCCAGGGGCCACTGGTCCAGTAGGTTATGGATTTATTCCACTGGATGAAGTACTGTGTTGTGCCGTTGGGGTCTAGCTCCAGAGAGAACAAGCCAGGGGATGGGTCTGCGTTGTTCTTCCAAGGAACGCGTCCCACTTGTGTTTGCCTCATTGTATCGCCATCATCCACGTGTCCTGTGGCCTTCATCATTCGTGGCTTTACACCAGATTGATATCGTCAATTCGCCAGATGAACTCGTCGAAGAGCTTGTGCTAGATTCAGGGTACCTTGTGTGTTTGTTAGCATCCTTAGCGCGATATGGTGTCATCCTTCCTCGAGCTAGCTTCATGAGAGGGGGTCGACGTTGTCGCTTCGAGCTCATCGTCCACAGCAAGCTCGATCATTGCCCTCTGTGAATCTGTAGTTCTGCACATATACTCGCTGTTGCTTAGGTTGTCATATCGCCGCCGATGTCAAGCGATCAACCTTTTTTTTGGCAATACACAAACGCATCTCTTAAGTAAACAAGCCTCTGGCTCAGGCCCGTGGTCTTGTTCAGCCCGAGCTTGCCCCCGGAAGCCAGGTGTTTGTCTGGTGGTCCATGCTTCGCCAGTAAATTATCGATGAATTGGAGGCATCAGTGAGGTCAAGGCTACCGCTGTCCCTGATGATGGCCATAGTGGAGTTGGAGGGTACGCTTACGTTGGTCGACCATAGCCGCCGGTTCTTGGCTTGATCAAGGAGGACGAGGTTGCCGTCGCTGGCGATTCCCAAGGAGGCGGTGGTCGGATCTGACACCGGCACGCCGGTGGTTGCCGTCCACACGGTGGTCAGTATCGGTATGTTGCTGTACCATATGGCTATGTAGTAGTTGCCGGAGCTGGAAGATGCGGTGTTGCTTTGAGTTGGGGAGTAGAAGCCCAAGGCGAATTTGTTGCCCTGGGACACGATCTTCTGTGTCCCAGTCAAGGGTGTGGTGGAGTTGATGGTGTCGACGGCCGTGCAGAGAAGGATTTGGCCGAATAAGAGGAGGAAGAAGAAAAGAGCCATGGATGGGAGCTCGGAAGAATAGCCAGGGCTCAGAGGAGGATGGGAGCCTGGATTTCTGGAGTAGCCCGTGGTGGTGGCGTTGGTGGGATAGTTATGAGGTTTTTTGGTTGGCCAGCAACAAGGCTAGTTCAATGAAGAAGCCTTCTTTGACCTGGTACTGCAGTTGGACTGGTTGACTGGTACATGCCCAGCGGCCGTCTGGTGCTGAAATGATAGATGGATTAACATAAGAAAACTCCTGTGTTGAAATTTTAGGCACATGATTAGCGGTGTTTTTTTCTCGATTGATTCATGTTATGTCTATTCGATTCAACTCTACTTGCAGTCGAATTATTAGTGGAGTATTTTTAATGTTCATTGATTTATGTTAGTACACAGAAATGCCAACATCTGACTGGTATTATGCCGACTGTAACTGTTGCTAGAAGGGGGGAAAAGAATGGTGTGAAGCCAGATAAATGTTTTTCGGCGGAAGAAGTTCCTGGGGCAGCGTGGACTTGAAATAGTTTAATGAAGGCCGTTCGTTTAGCCGTCGCAATTTTTTTTAAATCTTTCTTGTCATCTTGCGATTATATTAGTCCAATATGTAAACCTGGACCAGATGGTGTCTCATCTGGAAGATGAGCAGAACTAGTTAAAGTGTGGCTGCTGTTCTTCTCGGGGGAGAGCTTCCTGAAGCGGTCGCTGTGAACAGGTTAGCTCAGCTGGTCGTGGTGAATACCAGAATTTTGGATTTGTCTGCTGTTTGATTTAGTGCGTCAATTCAAGGATGTGATTTGTCAATGTCGTGTTAATTATACTAGTAAATACAGTCTTTCTAAAGGTGTAAATGATGTCTCTGATTTGTTTTTGCCCTTTTTTTTTCCTCAACCGATCATGTTTTGACCCAGTCCACATGTCAAAGGGTAATCTGGTTATATGGAGCGCAGATTTGGGGCAAAATTGTCTGTTGGTGAAATAATTGCCGTGTTGGACGACCAACAGACTAGTCTCAATCTTTTTGCCTGATTTAGTCATTCGATAGCCTTAAGGAGTGTCCTGTCCCGTCAGTCATTCTAGAACTTTTTTTTTCTGACTTAGTCATTCGATAGCCTTAAGGAGTCGTCTCTTTCATCGGTCTGGATGGATGACCCTCCAATTATATGATGTAAACTGTTCCTTAAAGTTAATACAGAGGTGATTTGTAGTAAACCAAGTGTAGGATTTGTCAGGGCATTCGAGAGCCCGATAAAATTCGAGTCCTGTTGAAGCAGAGTGTACTGGCTGCCAACGTGCTTCCGCTTGGACTACTGATCGCGTGCACATGTCATGAGCACTATCAAACAAAGCACGTTGGCGTAAAAACAAATGGAAAACAAAAAGAAGAAGGCATGCGCATGCCCTGTGTTGTGTATGTCATCGAAATCACGAGCATGATGTCCTCCTTGCTTCAGTTGTACTAGAAGGGGAAGGCGCGCTTTGCCGCGCCCTTTTGTTTTTTTTACCGCGCTTCAGTTGTACTAGAAGGGGAAGGCGCGCTTTGCCGCGCCCTTTTGTTTTTTTACCGCTCAAAAGGTTTTGTCCAATGAACTCTTGTTTCCAGTGGCGGAGCTTGACAAAAATGTTTGGGGGGGCGAAATTTTTTTTGGCCAAATTAACAAACTAAAAATTGTACTTGAGATAAATTTATATTTTATAATGGCCACATTGGTTGCAAAATAATTGTATGATGCCATCCAAATATATATATTGAACTACTTCATAATAGAACTACTATACAGCCTCTGTTCTTTGTCCAATTGCAGTCCAATATACACATTTTCAGTCCAATTTCCAAAGCACCCATGTCCAATCAGTTGCCAAATCAAGGATGGAGAAGAGGTGAACCGGTGGAGAGCATAAACGCCATGCACTCCCGTGAGGCCTTGACGGATAACTCAACGCCGGAGCTGCGTGGTCTGCTGGTAGCCGCTCGCCGTCAGGTCGTTGTTGCTGCCTGCTGGCTGGTCGCCGGCCGCCTGGTGGGGGAGACGGGGCCACAGGGGGTTGGTTCGTCGCTCGGCGTCAGATCGCTGCAGGGCTGCTGCTGGCCACCGGCAGCCGCGGGTTGGAGGCCAAGGAGCGGTGGGACGATTCAGGCTGGTTGCTAGCCAGTCACATGTGCAGCGAGAGAGACGCTTCGTCTTTCAGTCGTATCTCGTATGTACGTGGTTCTTTAAACAGCCCTAATACCAAGGCTCGTAGGCTGCAAGACTGCAGCTGGGGGGGCCGAATACTTTGATTGTCTCCAATTGTAGCAAACTACAAAGTAGTAATCAGAAAAAATATTTTGGGCTGGGGGGGCGGCGGCCCCCCCTGACATCAACATAGCTCCGCCCGTGCTTGTTTCCATCAGATTTTCGCCTTTGGTGAGCTGTCCATAGGTTGTTTTTTATTTCGGATTGCCCATACGCTTTGATTATACAATGATTCTCTGGAAACAAAATGATTTGGTCTTTGAACATGACACATTCAAATAACGATGTTTAGAGTGTGTTCCATATAGCTAAACTATGCTCTTTGGGTGAGGCGTGCTTATAACGTAGCTATATTGTTAATCGACCATTCAGGATCTTATTATTTCTATCTCACAAGCACAAAGGCAGAATTGGAATTATAGGAAAATCTTGAGCTTCCCTAAAAAAACTTAGCTAGGTGCTGCAGCTGAGGAATTGCAAGGCTTTTCTACACAATAAGTCGTCAAACATCAATTTTAGTTGAGCTGAACAAATAAAAATATAGAATTTTATTGCACGCAAAAACTACCATCAAAGGTAAAATTTCTTTGATATATTTATCATTGGTACACATAATTTAGTAATGAGCTAGGAAGCACCATGAATCATCCTGACACACGGTGGTAGAGCATTAAATCTGCAAATTTGAATCCTATTTTTCATTCACGCTCCAGCTTTAGGGTTCTTCCACAAGGAGTAGAGTAGGCTTAGTCTGCCATTGTGTGTTGCAGCCTTCAAGATCTCCAAGTTAAGAGCATGACCTGAAACATTGCCCCAGAAAAAGAGACAGTTAAAAACTTCAAGTTCACGTGTAACATGAGTAGCCCAAGAAGCATTAAAGGATGATGATTTAGCCTTTATGGTGACGCCAATTCCAATAATATCATAGAAGATGAGCTGGGGTGGGGGGCATCAGGAAATAAAATATAGCATCAAAAGGTTGCTCGCCATATGTTAACTCTGGTATTTTCCCTCACTTTGTTCATGTTGTACTTGCAAAGAATGACCAGTAGAAGAGACGGGACAATCTGTGCATGTAGACTCAAAGATGTGCCAAATCCAAATCAATAAGACTGATATGTGTGTTGGTACTAAATTTGCTAAATTGCAGGCAGTAGATGCTTCCCTAAGATGAACTCAAAAATACTGGTAGATAGACTTTGTAGTCAACAAAAAATTAAGCATGACTGGACAAAAACATGAAACCAAAAGAAATCCACATAAGGATTTGTAATGTACAAACAAAAATATACTCGCATTTAACACCACAAATTTTTGTGCCTCTTCTACTGAACTTAACATCTGAAAGTAAACGAACAATCCTAAAAGAACAAAGTAAACCAAAATTCTATGACCACATTTACAAAACAACAATGTGAAAGAACAAAGAACTGAACTTAGCGTCTGAAAGTAAACGGTTCATCATGTAGTACATGATCACTTCCTGTCCCTGCATGTCCAAGGTAATTTGTATGCTAAAAATATAAAATTTGTCGGGCAGGACAAGTCCAGATGATCTCTCAGGGATTTTGTCATACAGCAGACTTCATCAAATTTTCTTAGATTATGTTTACCTATGCAGTTAGGGATAATATAAAATATGTCAAGTGACATGAGCCAAGTAAAGAGCTAATATTCACTGCTTGTTTCCGTCACATGAAAATGCAGGGGCGCAAAACATATCACCTGTAGATCCGAGAGGCTCTTAACAACCCTGAAGTTCACAAGCCTATTTTCAGTATAAAGAGCTGGAGCTTCAGCCCGACATAAGAGGACAAACCCTTGAATATGTAAGAAGCGTAACTAATAGCCAGAAGGTTTTCAGAACTCTCTGAGTGACAAGCCAGTTTGTCGTCCATTGTACCGAGCTGCAATCTGCAAGCAACAAAGGGGCATACATTGTTATTCTGTCTTCGGAGTGGAAATTAGTGACTGAAAACTAAAAATAAATAACACAACATTGTTCAGATTGGCAGCAATTGCTTCCCGTTCCATATCTATCCTTGAACAATACAACAATAATGTAATGTTATTATTTAAACAATGTAGAAATGCTTCGTTAAAGTGGAAGTGGCCACAAATGAACCTCGACTGGTTTCCGAATAAGTAGGTTATTTCGAGAAATGAAGCAAACTAAAGAAAAACTCAGATGAGTAAATATTGTCTTCATAATGACCGGCAAAGACTTTCATAACTCTCATCTGCTTTAACACTTTCCACCTTATTTTTAGTTGAAGGCTTGTACAAAAAGATATATAATGTTTCTAAATTGGATATTCAAAATAAATAAATTTGCCCACCATGCGAGTAAGAAAAGATGTATCATTGAGGAGCCCAAAGGGTGTTGTATTCCTAACAGAAATTGACTGTCCTGATTCAGAAATCACCATGATCGAATATTGTTTCGTGTTCACCATCAAATGTACGTATCCTATGGTATACAGAAACAAGGACCTCTTAAAGGATAGGTACATATCCTCTGGTATATACAGAAACCAGCACCTCTTTACAGATAGATACATGTCATCTTGTATCCAGAAACCATGACCGTCGACTGTGCATATCCTCTGGTATACAGCCCTAATTGCCTAATTTTTGCAAAATAATAGAGGCCATTGGTAAGTACACATCTTTTGATATACAGAAGCCAGGACCTCTTAACAGATAGACACGGAAAACAAATCAGGGCATTGTTAAAATCTCCTGCCGGTGGTATTAACGTCAGGCATAAGACAAATTGCTTGTTCTCTTACTTATATTCGTTTTTGCATCTTAAGAAATAAATATGATAGTGATGAAAAAAGCAATTTGTTATACAAATAAACCTTCCTGGGCATATCGTAACTTTCAGGTCAGCAATCCCAACATCATTTGATCAAGTAAAACAAGTCTGAAGTAATATTAGCTTAGCTTGGTCAGAAACTGAAATTTAACGCTTGGTAAGCAAGTACTATTTCCTGGATTCGATTTTTAGTTTTCAGTTGCACACACTATTTCTTGGATTCGATTTTTAGTTTTCAGTTGCATAGTTGGATTCAAAAGCTGATAAATCTTATAACAATCCAAGGAATTCCCTAAGTTTCTCTTCCTCCGGAAAAAAGGAAGAAGCTTTCTGGTAACGAAAAAGGGAGCTAAATTTTGATGTTCAAAACGCATGCTGTTGTAGTTTATGTTGTATTTCCAAATGTTCCACACTTCCACCACAATTCACAATGGGTATGTCATGGTGGATAATTAGTACTAATTACTAACTGCTTTGAGAAATGAACACTACTGATAAAATAGTACAAAATAATGTTCTGTTAGTCAGAAGACAAAACATCCTAGAGAATACAGATCTACCAAATTTCCATGACAGCATTCTATATTTAGTTTGGTCTAATGTCATATTAGTGACCTATTAAAAACAAGAACTTGCTAGACTACAAACAAAGTGATGCTTTGGTTGAAAAATATGTAACTTCCATCACACAAATAGTCAGAAGAAGACTCACTGATTCCTAAGACTCAAGCAGGACGTGAATGCATCTGAATTTGAAGTTACACGTTATACACCGCGGCAGCCAAATCTAGCCCAGCCGCATTATCCAGGCCATGGTGCGGTCCTAGATATAAGCCAATCAGCGTGCCTACTTTCCTAGTGCTTCAGCCGGGAGCACTAAGCACTAATCAGCAGCACATGCTGCACGGCTTCACAAGTGAGCCCCCATCGGCCGGCCGGCCATCCGATCATGCACAAGTGTAGGCACAGACTCGCAACCAACAACTCACTGCACATCGTCGTTGTCGCACATCTGAATCTAACAAAAGACACATGGTCACACATGTAGTACAAAATAGGACAGTTTGTAAACAGATCAATAGACAAAGAGAAGATAGAATAGAGTACTGGCCTTGTGTTCATGTTGATGGTAGCTAGCTCCTCTCCTCGCTGGCCCTGTACCGTGCGTGTTGGACTGCTAGTGGCGGCATGGGCCGTGCGTCCCGTCGGTAGGGGACCAAAGCAGGGGAACTGTTGAATGGGGAAGGGAGGTGAGAGCAGCGGCCGAGTTTCCTGCCTGCCAGGGAAGGGAGCGCTGCACGCGCCGGCTACCTTAGTCCACGCCGTCGCAGCTCCAGTGTCGCCTCCAGGATCCAGCACGTCGTCGCCTGCTTGTGCCAAGAGAAGGAGGTAGGGATCCGGGTAAGACGGTGAGCTCCATGAACAGATCAGAAAAAAACAAATGGAGAGTTAGGGTTAAGGCACCTGAATCAGCTGTTCCCAGTGACCTTGCCACCCTCCGCGCCGCCGGCCTCGTCCGGGACGCGCTCCTGCAGCGCCTCCTCCCGCCGGGCACCATGACCTCCCTGTCCGGCTCCGTCCGCTCGGCTCGTCGCTCGCCCTCTGCTTCGCAGCCGCCATCCTCTAGCGCCTCTTCCCGCCAGGCACTGTGGCCGTCCCGCCTGGATCCATCCGCTCGCCAGCGATGCAGCAGGGGAGGCAGCGGTGGAGGAAAAGGAAGCGCACGGCGGCGGCGGAGTTCACGGAGAGGAGACATGAGGAGGATTGGGGGATTGGAGGAGAGAGACGTGTGGGGGATTGGGGGGGGGGGGGGGGGGGGTGCGAGTCAACTGTGACCAAAACCGACGTGCGCCAGCGAATCACACGAGGCTACAACCGACGTAGAAATTTATCTGAAACTGACAGGCGGGACCCAAAGGCAGAATGAACCACAGGCCAGGAATCCCAGGGAGCTTAGATATGTTAGAGATTTATCGAGAAATTCCATCTTCACACCGGCGAGCTTAGCTAAAGCTCGACTTAGGGCTCCTTTGATTCAAAGAAAATTTATGGGATTCTTGGAGGGTTTTATCCTATAGGAAATTTTCCTATGTTAGTCGTTTGATTCATAGGATTAGTTCCTATAGGAAATTTTCCCATAATTTTTTTTGTACTACATCCCATAGGAATTCTAGCATTCACTCCAACCTCTTTTTACAATTCCTTTGCCATCAATCACAAAGTACTATTCTTATAGGATTCAAATAGACATGACATTCCAATCCTATGGGTTTCCTATTCCTACACTTTTCCTATCCTACGAGCCCGGTTCAACTGTAATTGTACCCAACGAACTTTAAATGTCAAGATCAACTTGTGACGCAACAAAGTTTAATTGTACCTAGGAGTATGTTCCCGGTTTTAAAATATGTTTTAAACACATTTGAAAATGTAAAATTTCGGATATAAACTTTCGCGTACATCTCGACATTCTATGTGTTCACAAAGTAGTCTCACGAAAAAACAAGACAAAATTCGGTGCTAAAAAAGCTTTTCATGATACATCTTTTGTCATTTTTACACATGCCACAAAATTTTTGGTTTTCCGCGGAACTTGACGTTCGCGCATAGAATGTCGAGATGTATGTGCCAAAAAAATCCGTATTTTTTTTACATTTCAAAATATTTTTTTCAAAAGTTTGCCGCTAAAATGAATTTCCCACCAACACCTACCATTTTTGTGCTTTCATTTCTCTCGCTTCCTATTTTTTAGCTACCTGTTACTCACTCGTTGTTAGAAGTCGTTTTTTAAACAAGGCAAAAGTTTTGCCTTATAAATTGATATAGTAGGAGTAAACAGGAAGGACAAGGCCTAAAGGATAAAAATGGTTAAAGAAAGGGGTGGGAAGTGCAACAAAATCACCCCATCCCTCCGAACAAACTCTAAGATGTTATTTCCGCAAGGTGCCTGACATCTGCTAGGATCCACTTGTCATGAGCACTATCATTCTATCAAACAAAGCACGTTGGCGTAAAAACAATTGGAAAACGAAAAGAAGAAGGCATGCATGCCCTGTGTTGTGTGTGTCATCGAAATCACGATCATGATGTCCTCCGTACTCCGGTTGTATCATGAGTGGGGAAGTGATTCCTTAGCCGCGCTTGGGCATTATCGAGAAATTCCATCTTCACACCGGCGAGCTCAGCTAGAGCTCGAGTTATTGGGTTCAATTGTAATTGCACCCAACATACTTTAAATGTCAAGATCAAGTTGTGACGCAACGAACTTAATTGTACCTGGGAGTATATGTTCCTGGTTTTTAAAATACGTTTTAAACACGTTTGAAAATGTTAAATTTCGGATATAAACTTTCGCGTACATCCCGACATTCTATGTGCTCACAAAGTAGTCTCACGAAAAACCGACAAGACAAAATTCGGTGCTAAAAAAGCTTTTCATGTAACATTTTTTTGCCCTTTTTACACATGCCACAAAAATGTCGGTTTTCCGCAAAACTTGACGTTCGAGCATAGAATGTCGAGACGTATGAGCCAAAAAAATCGGATTTTTTGACATTTCAAAATAATTGTTTTAAAAAAATCGCACATACTCTCATGCCGCCAAAGTGAATTTCCCACCAACTAATACCATTTTTGTGCTTTCATTTCTCTCACTTCCTGTTTTTAAGCTCGCTGTTAAAAGTCTTTTTTTAAACAAGGCAAAAACTTTGCCTTATATATTGATATAGTATGATCAAACAGGAAGGACAAGCCCTAAAAGATAAAAAAAAGGGTTAAAGAAAGGGGTGGGAAGTGCAACAAATTCACCTCCATCCCTCCCAACAAACTCTAAGATGTTATTTCCGCAAGATGCCTGGCATTTGCCAGGATCCACTATTTTCCTTCGTCCTTGATCCACTGCATCAGCGTTGATGGCATGGATGAGTTGTTGTTGAAAACTCTCGCATTCCGCTCCTTCCAAAGGTTCCACACAATAAGGGTGATGGCCGAGCGAAGGCCCTTATGGTGCACTCGGGGATTTGCTGATGGCATTCCAGTATTGCAAAGTAGTGTCGCGTCTAGAGCCCATATCCAGAATCAAAGAAGGGCATGAGAGCCAAGCGGTTGCTGCCGTCAAAATGCGTTTGGAGAACTGACATTTGAAGATGATATGTCGGGAAGTTTCGGGCATGCATTTGCAGAGCTGATAGACACGTTGATGGGGCCATTCCCGAATTGCTAGCCGATCGGAGGTCCATAGGTGATTCTGGACAGCTAACCAGGCGAAAAACCGGCATTTTGGCAGAGCCCAAACCTTCCACACTAGTTTCTCGAAAGAACATGTGATAGAGCCGATAAATTGCGCTTTGTAGGTTGAGGCCGACGAGTAGTTGCCTGAAGCAGTATGTGTGCATGTAATAGAAACATCTATCGCTGGGTTGAGGTGGACGTCCTACATGAGACCCATAACTGGATGAATTGTGAGCTGTGTTCGGCAGTAATACTTTCCATTTTGAGGTCGGTGATCCATTTCTGGTCAGTGATAGCGTCCAATACGGATGTTCTCTTTTTCTTGGAGGCCTTGAATAGCAGCAGAGCTAGGGCCCGCGAGTCACCAAAGAGCCAGAATGACGACCAAAAACATGCTTTCTTTCCATTTTCGACAGTCACCGTTGTGAGTGCATTGAAGAGCCGGCGATCAGTGTCGTCATTTGGGATTTCCATACCCACCCATGGTTTATTTGGCGCAGCCCATTCCTTCCAAAGCCTCCGAAGCCGAAGCGTGCGGGCGAACTTTCCGAGGACCGAAATTCCCAGACCGTCGAGGGGTTTAGGCCTACACACCTTGATCCTATTGACCTTGAATTGACCCCCAATGACAGAGCTGCTGTTGGCCCATAGCATGCCTCTTCTGAGCTTGTCGAAAGAACATATTGTAGTTCTGTTGACCTAGATGGCGAAAGCAGGAAGATGGGTATGGCGGTGAGCACCTATTTGACCAACACGACCCAGTCGCCCCAGTGCAAGGGGAAGGCCAAGGTATTGGAGGGGAAACTTGTAGCAGGGAAATCTGTAAGAATGGCCGGAAGGTCGATGTCTTCATAACGAATGGGCGCGATGGAGCTCTTTTCCTTGTTGGTCACTAGACTAGTGACATCGCCAAACTTGTGTAGGATCAAAGCGAGGTTGTTCACGTCTTGGGCAATGGGCGAAAGGAATAAGACTGCATAATCTGCATACATGGATAGCTGTAGCCCCGCATATCGTCCAGGGAGAGCATGCAAGAGGCTAGATGCTATGGCCAACTCGAGGATTCGATGGAGTGGGCCGATGGCGAGGACGAAAAGTAGCGGAGATAGGGGCCGAGTCTCCCTTCCTGAGACCCCTACTATGAATTATGTCGGGGCGGTATACCATTAAGCAAAACCCGTGAGGATGCTGACATAAATAGCAGGGTGACCCAGGCCCACCATCTGGGTGGGAATCCCCTACGCTGCATGAGCTCGAGAATCTAGTCCCACCAGAGGGTGTCGAAAGCCTTGGCAGTATCGAGCTTGACGAGCAAAGCTGGAGATTGATTCTATTAGAAGTCATTGTTCACATTGCATTGGAGGGCTTGATCATTTTTAGAACTCCCACCCCCTTTATTCATTAATCCATAAAGTTTACAGGAACACCATCCGGTGGAATTAAAAGCCATACATGCCTGCCTAGATTTGAGAAGAGAGAACCTCGGGCTATACCATGGGCATCAACATTTGAGCGCTGAGCTTCATGGACAAATTCAAACAATTGGAAACTCCTTGCCGTCAACTCCATCTCTTGCACTAGCTGGCCATAAGATCCTAGCCTATCGTAGGCAAGTGTGATAGAATATTTGATGCCTTGTTAAAGGATAAAGTGATAAGAATTAACCATGTCATACCATCGCCTGAAGAATTAAGGCGGTGGGCTTATTGTAAATATCACAATTCTTTCTCTCGTGCTACTAATGATTGCAATGTTTTCCGTAAACAGATCCAATTGGCCCTCAATGACGGACGATTGAGTTTTGCTGGCATGGCAATTGATACATAGCCGTTCCCCATGAACGCGCTAGACCTGGAGGGGAAGAAGGTTCTACTTCGGCCAGAGGCGGCCGAAGCCGCTAACAAATTTAATGTTGTTGTTGGTGAGCCCAGGAACAACAAAGGAAACAGCAGGTCACCTGGAAGGAGAGTGACCATATGCCGACAACCCAGGGGTGAGGAGGTTATCAAGATCACCTTCAGCAACACCACGCTCGGGGGGCAACGTCAAAAGCAGGCTAGACCTCCACCAAGATTTATCAAACCGCGAAACCGGAAGTCGGTCAGTGAAAAGTTAACACGGTTAATGCCAAATACAAGCAGATAAAGCCGACTTTCGACATGCTGTTGAACAAGTACGTGTGCCAAGCCGGAGTAAGATCATGCCAATGGCAGCATGGAAAGTGACCAAGATCACCATCTACGGAAGGAGGTAGTCGGCATAAGCCGGCAGGCGAGTCCAAGCGCCGGGTGACCCGGCCATGTATGCAAAGCTGGCTCACATACCCCGGCGACTCATCATACTAGCAGGTCAAGGCGCAAAGTGTTAAGGCAGATGAACCTAAGTCCGGGTTATCTTCAGGTGACTCGATTATTGTTGGTACCCATGTGTTGAAACTAAAAGACCCGGTTATTGAGCCGGCAAACAAAGGGCCGATGCATGTTATCATGCCTAAGGTGTCAGCAAATGATCATGAAGCCAGTTCCAGTCAAGCCGCAACAGCTCAACCCCGGGATCCATAATACATCCAGCCAAAGTGGTGCCCACGCGGCATAACAAAGACGCAGAAGCGAAAGTTGCAGAGAGCCAGGAACCGTGAGAAGGCGGAATAAAAGGCAGAGCAGTCAAGGGATGCTATCTTCAATGTTAAGCACCCAATGGCACCTTCCCAGATTTGGATCCCAAGGCCAGTTATCATGGCGGCTTCTTCGACGATCGTACCAGCTTCTACTATCAACGATGAGACAGAGCCGGCAATCACACCGGCTGTCACTTATTCTTCATGGGCTGATGAAGTGGAGGCAGCGGATTTGGCAATGGGTGAGCCGGTGATACAAGACCCGACCATGGAGCGATTGGCAATTTCAGACCCGACCTCCGATGAGCCGACAAGTCGAGACCTCGCTATGGAAGAGCCAGCTGGAGACCCGGCAATGTCGGAACCAGCAGTGGAGGAGTCAGGCGATTTAACAGATGAAGACTTGTTGGATTATGAAGAATCGCCGGCTCGAATGAGTATGGATATTAATATGGTATACTATCTGCCTACGGAATTCCGTGCTGCTGAGGAAGAAGGCGAGGTCGCACAAATTGACTTCGGCCCAAGAACGTTGTCTTTGAGAAACCTGGAGAGCCGATTAAAAATTTGAAGCCTTTGTATGTCAAGGTCATATTGATGGGAAGCCGGTCACCAGGATGATGGTTGACGGTGGTGCTGTAGTAAATCTGATGCCATATTCTGTCTTCAAGAAACTACAATTAGACGATGGCGACTTGATGAAGACAAATATGGTGCTAAACGGGTTCGAAGGAGGAGAAGGAGTAGAAGCCAAGGGGGTTATAAGTTTGGAACTCACAGTGGGGAGCAAGACCTTGGCTACTGCCTTTTTCGTTGCTGAGGTGCAGGGAAATTACAACGTATTGTTGGGACGAGACTGGCTTCATGCAAATCAGTGTGTTCCATCTATTATGCATCAGCAGCTTGTGCAATGGGTGGACGATGAAGTTGAGATTGTCCATGCAGACGACTCAGCATGCATTGCTTTAGCCGAGTCCATTGTTGATTGGCAGCATTCTAATGTTACATGCCTATCTGTGCGTGATTTATCCGGGTTCGATTTCGTGAGTGCTACCAGGGACGGATTCGTGCCAGTTTCTCTAAAGCCGATTGAGGGGAATCGGCTGCAAATCAAGTAGATGGATCCTAGCGATGAATGGCTGCAGAAGCGTCTGGACAAGTATCGGGCCAAGAGGAACGATATGTGTGAAGCGATTGAAGAACCAGACGACATGGACAAGTTGGGACAGGGCTTTACGTCGGCCGACCCACTCGAGGAAGTGGACTTAGGGGATGGCACAATACCAAGGCCGACGTTGTAAGCCGGAATTTGAAAGCCGATTACAAGTTCGAATTAATCGCGCTAGTCAAAGAGTACATGGACTGCTTCGCCTGGGAGTACCACGAATGCCCGGGTTAAGCCGAGAGCTCGTCAAGCATCGGTTGCCCATAAAAGCCGGCTTTAGCCTCACAAACAGCCGGCTCGCAAATTTAATCCGATCATATATGATCGGATCAAGGAGGAGATTGGCCGGCTTCTGAAAGCAAATTTTATCCGGCCTTGCAAATATGCTGATTGGCTCTCAAACATCGTGCCGGTAGAGAAGAAGGGATCTAGCAAAATCAGGGCGTGCATAGACTTCAGAGACTTAAACAGAGCCACGCCTAAAGATGAATATCCTATGCCAATAGCCGACATGCTCATCAATGATGCCTCAGGTCACAAGGTAATAAGCTTTCTGGATGGCAACGTGGGGTATAACCAAATATTCATGGCCAAAGAGGACTCGGCCAAAACAATGTTTCGCTGCCCCGGGTTTGTTGGTTTGTTTGAATGGACAGTGATGACCTTTGGGTTGAAGAATGCTGGAGCTACATACCAAAGGGCGATGAACTTAATATTTCATGATCTTCTAGGAGTTGTGCTGGAAGTCTACATCGATGACGTGTTAGTTAAGTCGGATGGCGAGTCAAATCATTTGGCCGACTTGCGGCTTGCGTTTGAGAGGATGAGAAAGTATGGGCTCAAGATGAACCCTTTGAAATGTTCCTTTGGTCTGTCGGCTGGGAGATTTCTCGGCTTTATCATACATGAGCATGGCATAGAGATAGACCCGGCTAAGATTGAGGCGATCCAGAAGTTTTAGGCGCCGGGTTGCAAAAAGGAGATGCAGAAGTTTCTAGGCAAGGCAAATTATTTGAGGAGATTTATAACTAACTTGTCTGGAAAGGTTGACGCATTCACTCAGATTCTTTGGCTAAAAACGAAGATGAGTTCACTTGGGGGGCAAAGCAGCAAGAGGCGTTCGACAAGATAAAAATTGCCTATCTACTCCTCCGGTTCTCAGGAAGCCGGCTCATGGTCAGCCGTTCCGGCTCTATATTGCTGCAGAGGAGAAAGTAGTTGGAGCCGCCTTAACCCAAGAAGCCGAAGGACAAGAGTACGTTATCACCTATCTGAGTAGGCATTTGCTGGATGTCGAGTCAAGGTACAGCTTTGTGAAGAGGTTATGCTTGTCTCTTTATTTTGCCTGCACCAAGTTACGACATTATTTGCTGTCCAGTGAATGCAAGGTTTTCAGTCAGACCGATGTTCTCAAACACGTGATACAAAAGCCAATTCTAAATGGTCGAATCGGCAAGTGGGCATATGGATTAATTGAATATGATTTGGCCTATGAACCTCTCAAGTCCATGAAAGGCCAGATTGTAGCTGATTTCATCGTTGAACATCGGATTGACATGGAACAAGAAGCCGGCTTAAACATTGTGTCGGCTGTACCGTGGAAGCTTTATTTTGACGGCTCAGTTTGCAGCAGTGGACAGGGAGTTGGCGTTGTGTATATTTCACCACATGGTACTCTTTATGAGGCCTCCTGTCGTCTTGAATATTTTTGTACTAACAATGAAGCCGAATACGAAGCACTTCTTTTCGGGCTAGAAGTTTTGATTGACGCAGGGGCGACTCATGTTGAGGCATATGGAGATTCGCTGCTTATTGTCCAGCAGGTGGACAAGATCTTTCAGTGCAATAGCGGATCACTCAATATAGACCTTGACAGATGCCTGGATATTATCTCAAAACTGGATTACTTCAACATATCTTATGTGTCCAGGCAGGACAATTGGCTCGCCAATGAGTTAGCACAGCAAGCATCAGCTTATCATGTTAGCAGGGGCATATTCTTCATGGCAGAAGAACCGATGTCAAAAGTTGCTAACTCAAAAGGTCGAGGGAAAGACGGTTTAGCTAAGCTGGCTCTGGAGGAAGGTTCTATCGAGACCCGGTCAGAAGACGAGACCCGACCTAGAGAATCTGCAACCCGGCCAAAGGAGGTCGGCGTAACCCGGCTGGATGAATCTGGCGTAACCCGGGATTCTGATTCGAGAATACCTATTAGTTCTTACTTACAAAACCCAAGTCAAAAAACAGACAGGGAGTTCGGCGACTGGCGCTCAAGTACACGTTGGTGGACAACACTTTATATCGTCGGACAGTTGATGGTCTTCTTCTAAAGTGCTTGAATGAAGACGAGGCCAGAGTCGCCATGGGAGAGGTGCATGATGGTTTGTGCGGAACACATCAGTCGGCCCACAAAATGAAGTGGATGCTCAGGAGAGCCGGGTTTTATTAGCCGACGATGATCAATGACTTCTTCAGATACTACAAAGGATGCGAAGCTTGCCAGAAGTTTGGAAATATTCAGTTGGTGCCGGCTTCACCTCTTAATCCTATCATAAAACCGTGGCCTTTCAGGGGTTGGGCGCTTGACTTCATTGGTATGATCCACCCAGCTTCATCTAAGGGGCATCGGTTAGTATTGGTTGCTACTGATTATTTCACCAAGTGATCTGAAGCAGTACCTCTCAAAAACATGACTCACAAGGAGGTAATTCAATTCATAACAAAGCATATTGTTCACAGATTCGGTATACCACAGACCCTTACTACAAATCAAGGAATTTCCTTCATGGCAAAGGAGGTTAAACAATTTACCGAGTCATTAGGGATCAAGATGCTCAGTTCTTCTCCATATTATGCTCAAGCCAACGGACAAGCCGAGTCAAGCAATAAAATCCTGGTCAAGTTGATCAAGAAAAAGGTACAAGAAAACCCAAGGCGGTGGCATGAGGTGATGTCCGAAGCATTGTGGGCTCATAGAATCTCGAGGCACGGAGCCACTAAAGTGACCCCATTTGAGCTCGTATATGGGCAAGAGGCCATTTTACCAGTGGAAGTGAATCTGGCCGCCTTGAGGTTTGCTAGGCAGAATGATTTGTCGGCTGAAGACTACCGCAGTTTGATGATGGACAGCCTAGAAGAGGTAGCTGACAAGCGTGAGATGGCTTTGAAAGACATGGAGAAGGAGAAGTTGCGGGTGGCAAAAACTTATAACAAGAGAGTCCGGCTTAAGGATTTTCAAATCAACGACTTGGTCTGAAAAGTTATATTGCCAGTTGGCTCTAAGAGCCGAAAGTTCGGCAAAAGGTCCCCAACTTGGGAAGGGCCACTTCGAGTCGTGAGGATAGCATCCGGCAATTCTTATCTGGTGGAGACATTGGAGGGAAGCATGCTTCCTCGAGCTATCAATGGGAAATACCTGAAGAAATTCCACAAGAGCGTGTGGCAAACTGCTTGAGTCGCGCGTATGGCCGATATACATATATCGCCCTTAGTGCATGGCCGATGAGCTTAAGCATCGTCCTTAGATAAAAACTTATGCATTGAATATTTTCTAGTACGCAAGCTCTACTAGAAAACAGGAGGGCATGTGTTAGCACCCATTTTTGGCAGGTTAGATCAAAGCTTGAAGATTTGATCTAGGAAGGATTGGCGACCTAGAAGGAGCGACTCGAAGAGAGCTAACTTCACACAAACATGTAACACGGCAGACAGGTGAGTCGCAGCTGGTGTCGTGGGTTTGTCACGTCAGATGTCATGGATGACTTCGTAGGTGTGGGATTTGCGCGAGTCAATCGTCTCCGAGCTTGGGATCGCAGGAACAAGGACGAACACAGATTTACCCAGGTTCGGCCCCTCAATGTGAGGTAAAGACCTACTTCCTGCCTACCCTAGCTTGGTATTGATATGATATATGTGGTGTTACAATGGAGGCGATCCGATCTGGGAACTCGCCGTAAGAGCTAGGGTTTAGGGCTTGATAGCTTGACCCTGTCTAAGTCCTGCGAGTCCTCTTTATATACACAGAGGCTCGCTAGGTTACAAGAGTTCTACACGAAGCCGATTGCAAGCTTGTCATCCAAGGCAAGTTTTACCACCGACCTTCTGGAGCCTTCCTTTGGCAGGCCGCGATCCTTGATCGGCCCATCTTTTACGTGGCCCAATAATAGCGTGATCATGAAGTCGCTGTTTTGGCCTTGAATAAGTCGCGGGTTAATTATTCCCCCGACATTAGCCCCCAAGTGTAGCCTGAACTTCATGGAATATCTTGATATGTTTTCTTGACTTTGAAAGGTTCCTTGGACGTTTAGGCTGCACTTTTTTCTTTCTAGCTTGCACTTCCTTGCTCTGCGACTCATGATCACGTTGGACTGGCGTTTACTCGCACTTTTGGGGCGGCCTTGAAAATGCATCTGACTTCGTGAGCTTCTTACTCTGTCAAGGTTTGCCTGATAGCTTCAACACTTGATGATGACCAATCTTCAAATTTTTGATAACAATATGCTGTAGCCCCCAAGGATTGAGCTGATGTGATTTGACAATCATCTCAATTCTTCTCAGGAGGTTTTGAAGATCGTCACCTGTAGCTTGATGTCATAGATAAGAAACAATTGTTAAGATATAAGCAATTGCAATTGGTGTTGCCGTACTATAAGCAGTACATTGACCTCTAGTTAGGCCTTTCTGAGTCCATTAAGTGGGCACTCGCGCGACTCAGTATTTCCTAGGAACATGTGTGTTCAGGGTCGAGAGCGGCCATGATAGGCAATCAAGCTCGATTGACGCCACACCCCAGTACTTTGGACGCATAATGCAAGTTGCAATCCGACTTAAGGTAAGTTTGATGGTTGCCAGTAGGTTGGCTGTTTCAGGGTACAAAGCCCCCAAGAAACAAATGATATATAGCTATAAACAGCTTTGTTTATGATGACACATAAGGTCGCGCCTTGGTGGCAACCGAGTGTTATACATAGGGTTGGGTCGCACGTAGGCGGCGATCCCAGTTTGAGACATACGGCCGCGCCTAGGTGGCGGCCGATTTCTGATACATAAGGTACGGCCGCGCCTAGGTGGCGGCCGATTTCTGATACAGGTGTTGCAGGTCGCGCCTAGGTGGCGACCAATTTTGAAGCAAGAGCCCTTAGTGGCTAGGATGATACTCAGCTATAGGCAGCTGGAAAAGATGAAACTTAGCTCTGATTAGCTTTTTTATGTGTAGTAAGGTCGCAGTTGCGCGACGTTCCAAGGGCGAGGCGCTTCTAGACGATCCTCGAAATCATGGCGATCACTGCTTTCTTCTCTCACATCCAGCAGATAGTACGATCCATTGTTTAGTTTTTTGCTGATGATGTAGGGTCCTTCCCATGGAGAAGATAGCTTGTGCATTCCCTTATGGTCTTGCTTGAGTCGCAGCACTAGGTCTCCTTCTTGAAAGGTGCGGGTTCTGATGCGTCTGGCATGATAGCGTCGCAAGTCTTGCTGATACACCGCTGACCTTGATGCTGCCAAATCTCTGACCTCTTCTAATGTGTCCACAGAATCCTGCCGAGCTGCTTCATTATCTGCTTCGACATAGGCCGCAACTCTTGGTGAATCATGTATGATATCGCTGGGCATAACCGCTTCTGCTCCATAGACCATAAAATATGGTGTAAATCCTGTGGATCTATTAGGGGTTGTTCTTAAACTCCATAGCACGGCTGGCAGTTCCTCCACCCAACATCCTGGAGATGCTTCAACCTTTTCAATAAGGCGCGGCTTAATCCCATGGAGAATTTCCTGGTTAGCTCGCTCAGCTTGTCCATTGCTCTGCGGATGTGATACTGACGTGAGGTCCAGCCTTATCCCATTGTTCGCACAAAATATTTGTGTAGCTCCTTCAGAGGTGTTGCTTCCGTTGTCTGTAATAATACTATGGGGATATCCAAAGCGGAATATGACCTTCTTCAAGAACTTGACTGCTGTTTCAGCTTCACAATCTCCCACGGGTTCTGCTTCTATCCACTTTGTGAATTTGTCCACCACGACCAGGAGGTGAGTTTTTCCCGTTGAGGACCGTCTGAAGGGTCCTACCATGTCAAAACCCCATACGGCGAAAGGCCATGTGATGGGTATTGTACGAAGTGCTTGAGCTGGCATATGATCTTGCCTGGCGTATCTTTGACATCCATCACACTCTGACAATCTGCTCAGCGTCTGCTAGCGCCGTTAACCAGAAGAAACCATGTCTGAACGCCTTTGCCACCAAAGATCTTGACGAAGCATGATGGCCACAATCGCCTGCGTGAATTTCGTGCAAGATTTTTCGTCCTTCTTCTGGTGATACGCATCTTTGGAATGTCCCGCGACGCTGCGCTTGTATAGCTCATTGTTTATTATTGTGTAGGCCTTGGATCGCCGTGTTATCTTGCGCGCCTCTACTTCATCCTCTGGTAGCACTCCGCGACTTAAATATGCCATGTATGGCTCTGTCCATGCCGGCTGTTCATGCAGGGCTGCGACTAAAGTTGAATCATCCTCTGGCTCTGCGATGTCAATCTCTGCTGGAGGCTTAACTGATGGGTTATGCAACTCATCCAAGAAAACATTGGGCGGGACTGATTGCCTATTGGATCCTAGCCGAGACAAGGCATCTGCTGCTTCATTTTGTCTTCGATCAACATGTTCAACTTGGAAGCCAGTGAAGTGTCCAGCAACTCTGTCCACCTCTTCTGTATGCAGCCATGTTTGCATCCTTACTGTCCCATGTTCCAGAAACTTGTTGAGCTACCAAATCTGAGTCTCCAAAGCAACGGATGCGACTGACATTCATCTCCTTTGCTATACGGAGTCCGTGAAGCAATGCCTCATATTCTGCTACATTGTTTGTGCAATTGAAGTGTATTTGGAGCACGTATCTTAGCTTGTCTCCCTTGGGGGAAGTAAGTACAACTCCAGCCCCCGAGCCTTGTAGCTGTCTTGACCCATCGAAGTGCATGGTCCAGTATTTTGTTTCTGCCATGGTGGGAGCGACTTGAATTTCTGTCCAATCATTGATGAAATCTGCGAGAGCTTGCGACTTAATTGATGTGCGCGGCTCGTAGCTTATATGGTGTGGACCCAGCTCGATCGCCCACTTGGCTACTCTTCCTGTTGCTTCTCGGTTGCGGATGATGTCTGCCAGTGGTGCCGAGCTGACCACAGTTATTGGGTGTTCCTGGAAGTAGTGCTTCAGCTTGCGACTCGCCATGAATACTCCAAACACTAGCTTCTGCCACTGAGGGTAACGCTGCTTTGAAGCCGTGAGCACTCACTTACGTAGTATACTGGCCTTTGGACTGGGTACTCCTTGCCTGGCTCTTGTCTCTCTACAACCATCACGGCGCTTACGGCACGAGAGTTTGCAGCTATGTACAACAGCATGGGCTCTTATCTTTGGAGCTGCCAGAACTGGAGCATTTGTCAACTGAATCTTCAGGGCTGTTAAAGCTTCGTCGGCTTCTGAGTCCCAAACGAAGGTATCTGATTTTTTCAGCATCTGTATAAAGGCAGGGCTTTTTCTCCCAGTCTTGATATAAAGCGACTTAACGCCGCGACGCAACCGGTAAGTCGCTGTACGTCCTTGATCTTTTCTGGTTTTTGGAGGTCCATTACAGCCTTTATCTTGTCAGGGTTGGCTCGATGCCTCTTTCTGACACTATGAACCCCAATAGCTTCCCCGCTGGTACTCCAAAGACGCACTTCGTCGGGTTGAGCTTCATGTTATATCTTCTGAGATTTGTGAAGGTTTCTTCCAAGTCACTGATGAGATCCTGGCCTACTTGCGATTTAATGACGATATCGTCCACATAGGCGTGAACGTTGCGACCTATCTGCTCATGCAAGCAACTTTGAATGCACCTCTGGTAAGTCGCACCTGCGTTCTTCAATCCAAAGGGCATGCTTACATAGCAAAAGGCCCCAAAGGTGTGATGAAGGATGTCTTTTCCTGGTCCTCCTTCTTCATCTTGATTTGATGGTAGCCTGAATAGGCGTCTAGAAAGCACAACAACTCGCATCCGGCTGTTGAATCAATCACTTGGTCAATCCTTGGCAAGGCAAATGGGTCCTTTGGACAGGCTTTGTTGAGACTGGTGTAGTCAATGCACATTCGCCATGTGCCGTTCTTTTTCATAACTAGGACTGGGTTTGCCACCCACTCCGGGTGATATACTTCTGTGATGAATCCTGCGGCCAATAGGCGAGCTATTTCTTCCCCTATCGCTTTTCTCCTGTCGTCGTGGAAACGCCGCAGCGGTTGCTTTACTGGCTTGGCCAGGGGTTCACGTTAAGACTGTGTTCTGCCAATTCCCTTGGCACCCCTGGCATATCTGATGGTTTCCATGCGAAGATGTCCTTGTTTTCCTGAAGGAAAGCGATGAGTGCCCGCTCCTGTTCTTTCTCCATGTGGGCTCCGATGCTCGCCTGCTTGGATGAGTCGCCAGGAACAAGATCTATCTGCTTGGTGTCTTGGGCCGCTTTGAATTTCATTGGTGGTTCGGCAGATGGCGTGGTAACTACGCTCATATCATTGGGATCCACCTGCGACTTATAACTCTTTAGCTCTTCAGCGGCACAAGCTGATTCTGCGAAGGCTGCATCTCCCTCCTCGCACTCTATTGCTTTTTCTCTATCGCCGTGCACTGTGATGACCCCTCTTGGTCCTGGTATCTTCAGCTGTAGGTAAACGTAGCATGGCCTGGCCATAAACTTGGCGAAGGCGTTCGTCCGAACAGGGCGTGATATGGGCTCTGAATTTTACCACTTCGAAGCATATGAACTCGCTTCTGAAGTTTTCTTCCGTCCCAAAGGTTACTCCCAGGGTTATCTTTCCCACTGGCTGTGCTGACTTTCCTGGGACGATGCCGTGAAATACGGTCGTCGTGTGTTGCAGGCTGGAGTCCATGAGCCCCAAGCGCTTGAACGTATCGTAGTACATGATATTTATGCTGCTTCCCCCGTCCATAAGTACTTTGGTTAGCTTGTATCCTGCTACATAAGGTGCCACAACTAGCGCCAGTTTCCCTGGCTCTCGCACTTGTGGCGGATGATCGTCGCGACTCCAAGTGACTGCATGCTCTGACCATTTTAGCCAATTGGGGGTTGCTGGCATCACAGTATTTACCTGCTGGCTTCTGCGACTTAATTTCTCTTCCCTCTTGGAGGTGTTGATAACTATTGTATGGTACTGCCCCACCTGCCTGGGGTTACTCGCATTGTGCGGTCCGGCGCTGAACCATGAGTCGCACCAGGGCTTCCTTCATGGTGGTTTCCCCTGTTGTGTTGGCTTTCTTCTTTCCACTTCTTGTAATAATTACATTGCGCCTTGGTATGGTCTGCTGGCCGCCCGTCGCCTCCCGTGTGAAGATCGCACGGCCGATTAAAAACTTCTTCCATGTTAATTGGACGAGAGCCGATTCCTCGGCCTCTTCCTCGTTGGCCCCTGAAACCTCCACGTGTGTTGGCGACAAGCCCAGAGTTTCCTTCTTCACTCTTGCGCTTGTTTTGATTCGCGTTGTTGTGGCTAGTTTGTTGCTGTTGAGGCTTGCTGGTATTTTTCTTTCCTTCAACAGCGGCCTTCTCCTCTTCTCCATCTGACGCATCTCGGGTCTTGTCTGAGCCAGCGTATTTGTTAGCCGCAGCCATTACCTCGCTGAGACTCTTGACTTTGCCCTTCATGCGACCTAACTTATGGATCAGTGGTTCGAACTTACAATTTTTCTCCATGACTAGGACAGCTGAGCTTGGAGGTATGTTGTCTGAGGAGTGTATAATTTCTGCCACCCTCCTCATCCAGTGGCGACTTGACTCGCCTTCCTTTTGAACGCAACGCTCTAGATCTTCTATATTGCAGAGTCGCTTGCAGGTTCCTTGGAAGTTTTTGACGAAAGCGTCTTTCAACTCTTCCCAGGTATTTATGGAGTTGGGGGTAGATTTTGTAGCCATATGTGAGCCGCGCCCTCCAACATCATGTTGAGGTACCTTGCGCATATCTCTTCTGAAGCATTTAAAATACTCATCCCCATCTCGTAGTTGTTTAGCCAGGTGGTAGGGTCCATGCTGGCGTTATAGTTTGCCACCTTGCGTGGTCCTTTGAAATCTTCAGGGAAAGGTTCCGATCTGATCTTCTCGTGAAGCATGCCGGACCTTTGAGTCGCGAGGACAAAGCTGTGGATGTGCCCGTAGGGTTGTTAACTTCCACGAGCCGCGTCTGCGTCGTTGGCATGATAGCCTGTGCTTCTGCGGCTTGTTCCTGCTGCCTCTGCGCGACCCTTGATATATCCTCCGGTGGCCGGCTTTGGACGCTTCTTTCTGCCGCGATCCCGCGGCCGGCCAGTACGGGGGGCTGCTGCCCCTCGGCTTCTGCCCTGTTGGCTTGTTGTAGGACAGCAGTGCTCAACATCTGTATCGCACGCCGTGCTTCAGTGTTGATTGGGTCGTCGCCTGTTGGTACCATCTGTGTCAAGATATTCGCCGCTGCATACATGTTATCGACCGGGCTTTGGTAGTGGCCTTGTGGGGTATGAAACCTCCTTGGTTGTTGCGATGGTAGTTGCTGGGCTTCGTGGTCAATCGATGGTTCCAAAATCCTTGCGACTGGTTGGTCTCCAGTGGGTGGAAGTTCTATTGTTGGTTGAGTCGCGCGCGCTTGCGCCTGCGAGTCAACTTGTCTTTGAGTCGCGGCGAGCGCGGCTATCCTTTGCCGTTCCTGTTGGATTCCTTGGTTCACCTGTTCGAGCCTGCAGCGCTCTGCTTCCATCCTCCGAACCTCGTACAGGAGCTCGGCCCTGGCGGCCTCAATTTCCGTTGCGCGGACAGCGGGTGTTCGGCTGACACCGGGATAAGTAGTGGGTTGCCGGGAGGTGTCGATCTTTCGGCTTCTCCCGCAGTTCCTGACGTACTTGCACCTCCGGCCATGTAGACTCCAACTGGTGCCGCCTCTTGTCCTACCACTGGTGCGTAATCCCAGTAACTGTCCTCAAGAGCTGGTATGATGGACCCAAATTCTTGCGAGTCCATGCTCTCCAGAGACTCTTCTCCGTCACTGGCGAATCCTTCTGCTGAGTCGCCTTCTTGGACTGAGCTAACAGATCCGCCGCCAATGAACCGACGAAGACATGAATAGATCCAAACGGGATGACGCGACCTGTCTCCAGGTAATCAGCTTCTGGTCCCCAGCTTGAATCGTCAATGAGAGGCGTGCCATCGACCATGATGATGCGGCCAATGGCGAGATCTTCAGCTCCTTTCATCGATCCTGTGCGGAACGTGACGCTCTTGACCGCAGGCCCCACGGTGGGCGCCAACTGTCGTGGGTTTGTCACGTCAGATGTCATGGATGACTTCGTAGGTGTGGGATTTGCACGAGTCAATCATCTCCGAGCTTAGGATCGCAGGAACAAGGACGAACAAAGATTTACCCAGGTTCGGACCCTCAATGTGAGGTAAAGACCTACTTCCTGCCTACCCTTGCTTGGTATTGATATGATATATGTGGTGTTATAATGGTGGCGATCCGATCTGGGAACTCGCCGTAAGAGCTAGGGTTTAGGGCTTGATAGCTTGACCCTGTCTAAGTCCTGCGAGTCCTCTTTATATACACAGAGGCTCGGTAGGTTTACAAGAGTTCTACACGAAGCCGATTGCAAGCTTGTCATCCAAGGCAAGTTTTACCACCGACCTTCTGGAGCCTTCCTTTGGTAGGCCGCGATCCTTGATCAGCCCATCTTTTACGTGGCCCAATAATAGCGTGATCATGAAGTCGCTGTTTTGGCCTTGAATAAGTCGCGGGTTAATTATTCCCCCGACAGCTGGCGTAAGCCGCGGGCAAACCCGGCAAGGCCACATAACTAGGCAGGTTCTTAATTTTGCAAAGTAAGCCGGCGTTGCAGGAAAAGCAGCCCAGAAGCCAAGTCAATTAAGGCAATACAAAGGAGGCAAGTCCAAAGTCAACTCGGAAGGACAAAAGGCGACTTTCCGAAGGAGCCGGAGAAGGACACTTGGGTCCGGGTTCAGTACAAAACTGACCTAGAATTGCCTAGTTTAGGAATAGAATTCGACTTACATTATGAATTGTAATCCTTGTAGGAGTCCAATACTTGTACGGAAAGTCCAGCCGGCTCATATATATGTGAGAGGTGATGGCCGATTGAAATTAAGCAAACAATCGACATATCGGTCCAAACCCTACTTTTTACCCTCCAGCAACCCTTGTTCATTCTTCCGTTGTTCGGCGACTTCGTTTAGATTTCACCGGATATCGACAACCGAGAACCCGGAGCAGCCAAGTCCGGCCGGGTCTCACCTGATCATCGCCGGCTTCCTCCGACGGGGCTTGTCCAGAGGGGCTGGGGCGTCCGGGTCTCAGAAGAGCCGGCTTGCTGTCTTGCGTATCGCGCTATAAGCCGGCCTTCCGCAGGGCGAGTTGCGGAGTATCTCCCCTGGCACCGTGGGTACACGAGGACGTGTTTGTGTGACGCGTTTCTAACGCAACACATACTTGTCCATGGAAGCCAAAAGAAGAAACTAATTGGAAGAAATTTCCCAGAAATTTGATCTAGACCGGAGTCTCCGGTCTCAAGGGGGCGGAGTATCCGGCCACACCGTAGTCTCCGGTCAGGGAGACCGGAGTCTCCGGCCCTGGGACAAGAGAGTTCGATCTAGGTCAAATTTGAGGGAAATTGGTTGCAACTAATTTCTAGAGATTGCATTTGCCAGCAAAAAGGTTCTACACTATGAATTTCAACAGGAACTACTCTCGAACATGCATCTGGGATGAAATCCTAGAAGAGGAGAGAGGTAGTTACCCTTGGCCTTCATGGTGAGGTCCAAACGGAGGGGAGAAGATGCCCCGGCGTTGGAGAGGTGGAGGATGCCGGTGGAACGGCGGATTCCTACGGTGGAGGCGGCCGAAGCAACAGTTCGGAGTGGAGGCGGCGGCAGGAATAGGTTTGGGGGTCAGGGGTGAGTGGTGAGTTGTGGAATCAACTCCCACCCCGACTCCCTATAGACTCCTGGGAATCTGCCAAGCCCAGAGTCTCTGGAGTAAACAGGCCGGAGTCTCCGGCTTAGCCGGAGATTCCGGTGTTTACTGCGGAGACTCTGTCCGACCAGAGTCTCTGGTGCTTTCACACCGGAGTCTCTGGCCCCTCCAGACGAAAAACTGCCAGGTTTTGTATGGGACATGTATGAGCAAGAGGAGCATGTTTTTAAGAAAAGATTTGGCTTAGGTTGAGAGCATTGTCACTGATGGTGGGATACACACTTGGAAGTTGCAAGATCAAATATAAAGGCCAATTCCAAGTGTTTCTCCCAAAAACAAAATAAAGGTCTAGAAAAGCCAAATGAATCCAATAAATCCAAATAAAATCCAAATAAGATCCAACTCCCACAAAGAGGAGGGCGGTGGCCTAGGCCACCATGCATGAGTTTATGGCGTGACACCGCGAAGATATATCTTGGGTTCACAACCAACACTCGTCATTGTAAGCTCACAATTTCAACAAATGAAAGTAGAGAGACAAATGAGGTCTTACTATCAGCATAATGGGGGAGGGATGGTCCAATGTATTAGGACCGCACTCCCCCATTTCCATACCTACATCTAAACACAATAGATAGTCAAGACATAGGTGTGTATGCAAGATGGTCAAGCCAAACTCCTTGAATCCACGATATTTAGCTCATTCCTCAAATAAGTGAACCTTGTTTCATCAAGAGGCTTCGTGAAAATATCGGCAAGTTGATCTGTTGTGGAAACATGGCCTAGCTCAATATCACCATGGGCAATATGGTCTCGAATGAAATGATGACGAATCTCAATTTGCTTGGTTCTTGAATGTTGCACCGGGTTGTGGGTAATCTTGATAGCACTTTATTGTCACATAAAAGAGGCACTTTGTCACAATTGACACCGTATTCCTTTAAAGTTTGCCTCATCCATAACAATTGGGTGCATGCACTTGCGGCCGCCACATACTCGGCTTCGGCGGTGGAGAGAGATATACAATTTTGCTTCTTGGAAGACCAACTCACCAAGGAACCACCAAGAAATTGGCAAGCCCCGGAAGTTGACTTCCTATCATCATGATCACCGGCCCAATCCGAGTCCGTGTACCCACGAAGAGAGAAAACCTTGTCCTTGGGGTACCACAAACCAAACTTTGGGGTATGAATCAAATATCGTAGGATTCTTTTGACCACATCATGTGGCTTTCTTTAGGAGCGGCTTGGTACCTTGCACACACCCCTACACTCAACACAATATCGGGTCTAGATGCACAAAGATAGAGCAAAGAACCAATCATGGAACGGTATACCTTTTGATCGACATCTATACCCTTTGGGTTAAGTTGTAGATGAACCTTGGTGTCCATTGGGGTGCGCTTCTCCTTGACACCAACCATATCAAACTTCTTGAGCATGTCTTGGATATATTTAGTTTGAGAGATGAAAGTCCCTCCCTTCAATTGCTTGATCTCAAAACCAAGGAAGAACTTCAACTCTCCCATCATGGACATCTCAAACCTATCGGTCATAAGCTTTGAAAATTCATCATTGAAAGCTTTGTTAGTTGAGCCAAAGATAATATCGTCCACATAGACTTGGCATATGAAAAGCTCCCCTTTTACTCTCTTGGTAAAGAGAGTGGGATCGATTTGCCCAACCTCAAATCCACGGTCTACTAGAAGCTCTCTAAGGTGCTCATACCACGCACGTGGAGCTTGTTTAAGTCCATAGAGCGCCTTATCGAGCTTGTAGACATGGTTAGGGAGTTTGGGATCCTCAAAACCCGGTGGTTGCTTAACATATACTAATTCTTTAAGTGGACCATTTAGAAAAGCACTTTTCACATCCATTTGTTGCAAGATAAAATTATGATGAGATGCATATGCAAGGAGGATACGGATGGACTCAAGGCGAGCCACGGGAGCATAGGTCTCTCCAAAATCAATGCCTTCAACTTGAGAGTACCCTTGAGCCACCAATCTTGCCTTGTTCCTCACCACCATGCCATGTTCATCTTGCTTGTTCTTGAATATCCACTTAGTGCCTATAACATTGCGGCACTCCTTTGGCTTCTCAACTAGCTTCCACACTTTGTTGCGCTTGAAGTTGTTGAGCTCTTCATGCATTGCATTCAACCAATCCGGATCTTCAATAGCTTCAAAGACTTTCTTTGGTTCCACCATGGATATGTGTGCTTGATGTTCACTAAAGTTTGCACATTGTCTTCTAGTCACAACCTTGCTCTTCAAGTCACCAATAATATTTTCCAACAAGTGTTGTCTTCTTTCCATGGTCTTGACATTTCTTGCATGACGACGGGTGTCGATATCCTCACGGAGCTAGGAGGTATCTCTTGATCATTTGTGTCCCCGTCTTGACCGGAATGATGACCTTGGTCTTCAATGTGCACACCTTCATCACTAGAAGGAGAGGATGGACCTTGGTCTTGATCATGGCTAGCATCAACAATTGGAGAACTTGGTTCTTGCGTAGCAACTTGATCAATATGAGGAGGGTCTTGAACTTGTTCTTGGCTAGGTGCATCATTTGCTCCATCGGATGGTGTGGGTTCCACTTGTGATGATGTATGCTCCACATGGGTGGAGCTTGGTCCTTCTTGAGGCGCCTCATGGTGGATCTCGATTGGGCGAAAGAATCCCACGCCCATTCGCCTTATTGCATCTTGAGGTTCCTCATCATCTACATCACGAACATGAAATTGCGCCACTTGGGAGCCGTCATTCTCATCGAACTCCACACTACAAGATTCTACAACGATCCCGAAGGACTTGTCGTAGATTCTATAAGTGTGGGATTCGGCACCGTAACCAACAAAAGTACCCTCTAAAGCCTTAGACTCAAATTTAGATAAACGATAACCTTTGATTTATAGAAACACTTACAACCGAACACCCGGTAGTAGGAAATATTGGGCTTGTTGCCGGTAAGCATTTCATATGGAGTGAGCTTCTTGCCCGTGCGGAAGTAGAGGCGGTTTGATGAGTGACATGCCGTGGAGATGGCCTCGGCCCACAAGAAAAGTGGGGTCTTGAACTCCGCCAACATAGACCTTGCCATATCCATAAGGGTCCGGTTCTTCCTCTCGGCTACACCATTTTGTTGAGGGGTATACGCAGCGGAATATTGATGACGAATTCCCTCTTCACTAAGAAACTCATTTAGGGTGTAGTTCTTGAACTCGGAGCCATTGTCACTTCTAATGGCCAATATAGGACATTGTGTTGACGTTGCACTTCATTGGAGAAGTCGATGACGGCTTGTTGGGTCTCACTCTTCGACTTGAAGAAATAAACCCATGTAAATCTTGAATAGTCATCAACAATCACCAAGCAATACTTCTTCCCACCAAGACTTGGTTGAGGCACGGCACCAAAGAGATCAACATGAAGAAGTTCCAATATCCTCGTTGATGAAATGATGGTCTTGTGTGGGTGGGGAGAATCATGCATCTTTCCTTCAACACAAGCCCTACAAAGACGATCTCTAGAAAAGGAAACATTCTCTTTTAGTCCAAGAATGTGGCCACCCTTGTGAAGACTTTGCAAAGTTCTCATATTGACATGGGACAAGCGGCGATGCCACAACCCCACGTCGGCCTTTCCGAATAAGCACATCGCTTGAGAGTTGGTTGACTCCGAAAAGTCACCACAAACAACTCATTTTCGACATACCCAACGAAAGCGACCTTTAGAGTTGCTCCACATGAGTACCACAATATCAATAGAGAAAAACATCAAACCCATCTTGTTAAGGCACGAACAGACATTAATTATAACCAAGGGACTCGACAAGCATGACATTCACAAGGGTGATATCCTTGTGACTACCACCTTGCCGAGGCCCGATACCTTAGCTTTGATTTGTCTCCATAAGTGACGGTTGTTGTTTACATTTGGTCTCAACTCTGTCACAATCTCCTTGCTTCCGGTCATATGACTAGTGCATCCACTATCAATCACCCATTTCGACCCACCGGAAGCATAGTCCTACAAGAAATCATTGCTTGGTTTTAGGTACCCATCTCGCAATGGGTCCTCTTTTGTTAGCAACAAGGGTCTTAGGAACCCAAATAGAGTAAGCAATGAAACCATCATAAGGACCAACATATTTGCATAAACATCCCCATAATAATCAACATAAAGAATATAGTTGGGGTTAGCATGTCCCGCAAAGTCACTACGAGGAGTGTTGCCCCTTGTGGCATCACCACTCGCAATGGTAGTCTTCTTTGCTTGTGCGGGCTTGGCCTTCTTCTTGTTCTTCTTCTTCTTCTTCTTGGCAACATAACCAAGACCCTCTTTCCCAATGTGTGGCTTTTGCATTTGCAAAAGATCATCAAGAGGCTTACTTTGGGAACTAGAGGCCTTGGCAAGTTCGCTCTTCAACCTAGCATTTTCCTCAATGACATTTGCATGATCACAAGAAGTAGTAGAGGAACTAGGAACATTAGTTTTAGATGATTGAATTTGAAGTTGTTCAAAAGACTTGGTGAGATAGAGTGTTCACTCTCCAAGGCCTTGTGGGCCTTGGTGAGCTTCTCTAGCTCCTCGGTTAGTCTATCATGACCAACACCAAATTCAACCTTTTCTTTCTTGTAAAGCTTATATTTTGCAATAGCATGGTCACGTTCTTTAATGATTTGAGAAAAATTGCATTTTGTGACTCATCAAGATTTTCAAGTTTCTCTTCAAGAGAAACACGAAGCTCATGCTCTTCCTCAAGAGCCACGGTGAGAGCGGCAATATCATTAGCATACTCTCTTTCAAGTCTCTCCTTCTCCTCAAGCTCCTCTTGAGTCCGCCCATAATCGCTCATAAGAGCTTCAAAGCATGTCTTGGCTTCACCTTGCAAGTTAGTCATGAAACGATCCAAAGCAACATTTTCTTCCTTTACTCTAAGACTCATAAGATCATCCATTTCATTTATAGTCTTGGAGGGGAAGGAGATGATACCTCGGTGTGCTTGGCCATGAGACACTTGGCGGATTGGATGGGGACGTTCTCATTGGGGATTCGAAGAGAGATGATGATGATGAAGCAATGGCAATAGCGGCCACTTCACTTGAGGTTTCTTCTTCATCGCTCTCACCCCGGACATGTACTCCTCTCTTGTCACCAATACCATTCTTGAAGGTGGCTTCTTGTTGGGAAGGTTCTTCTTGAAGAAAGGTTTCTTGCTAGGGGACTTTGAGGCATTCTTGAGAACAAGCCTTCCTCCATGTTCTTCACGGTTCTCATAGGGACAATCGGCAACATAGTGATATCTATCTTGGCAATTGAAGCAAGTCTTCATTTTTGGGTTGCCCTCCTTGAACCACTAGATTTGAACTTTTGCTCCACTTGAGCTTTAGCTTTGGATGGATTCTTCCAAAAGGTCCTTGCCGCAAGAGCCACATAGTCTCTATGAGCAATCTTGAGTTCTTCGGGGTCCATGGAGGACACATCTTCACAATCTTGATCTTCATTGTGTTCAACCACCTTGGCCTTCAAAGCAAGTGTAGCTCCTTGTTGCATTCCAATAGCTCGGGCACGAGAGTCTTGTGCAATTTTGGCTTGAACTTTGAAAGATTGCATCTCTTGCATGACTTCATTGGAGGTCAATTGTGGATAGTTGTGTCTTCCTTGAGACTCTTCAAGTCGGCCGGTTCGAAGGGCAAGAGAGCATTCACATACTTCTCTTGATCCAATCATCATTCACATGGGGCGCACCAAGAGCTTTATAGGCATTGGCAAGGGACTTGAGTCTTCGATACATTTGCTCGTGGTCTTCTCCATCTTCCATGAAGAACCCTTCGGCCTTGTTGCTCATTTCCTCAAACCGGTTTCTCTTCATGCTTTCATTTCCAACAAACACCTCAACAAGGCACGTCCAAGCTTCTTTGGCGGTGGTGCAATGCTCGATGTGAGACATATCATCATCTCCCACGGCATCTCGGATCAAGTCAAGAGCGGTGGCATTTAGTTGACAATCAATATTTCTCTTCTTGTCTTGTTGGATTCATCCACGGCTTGATATCCTTGCTCAATGATCCTCCAAAGCTCGATAGATGCACTGTTCACATAAGATCTCATAGAAGATTGCCATTTAGTAAACAAAGATGCATTTAGCTTAGGTGGGTTTCCCCTTAGGTGTATAGGAGGATGAGGGATAGGTAGGTCGGGAAAGTATGGAAAAGGAACTGCACCATATACTCCCGAACCATTAGGTGGTTTAATTGGGGTGTCAATTTTAGCGTTGTCAACCCCCTTCTTTTCCCATCACCTCTCCTCCTCGGGTTTCTTAGGAGGCCCCGAAGAAAGAGGAGTGAGAGGAGATGAGATATCTTCTTCCCCATGAGTTTCAAGATCATCTCTTGCAACTTATCCATTTTAGTTTCCATAGAGCTCTTCAAGGCATTGAAGTCCTCTGTGGAAACCGAAGTGGACTCGATGGGGGGGTCGGCAATCACATTTCCATGCTCGTCAATGGCCATACTTCTCTTAGGCGGTTAAGCCCGAATAAAGAGCCGAGCTCTGATACCAATTGAAAGGATCGGTATGGCCACCTAGAGGGGGGGGGGTGAATAGGTGCTACTCAATTTTTAGCTCTTTTTCGAATTTAGGCTTGACACAAAGGTAAATTCTCTAGATATGCAACTACGGTGAATTTACCTATATGACAAGTTAACACAAGACTAAGCACGATACAAGTAAGAACTAGCGAGTAAGGAGTAACCGAACGGGAAGCACGCGGAAACAAGGATGTATTCCCGAGTTCCTCCTTTTTAGGGGAGTACGTCTCGTTGGAGGGGTGTGAGTTTCAAACTCAAACGCCACAAATGGCCTCACCCTATTCTCCGATGAACCTTGCCCAAAAGCTCGGTTCACCTTCCACTATCGGAATCCTTCAAGGCGGAATCCGGAGCCCTTAATTACAACAAACTTGAGGCTCAACCCACAAAAGATTGGGGGCTCCCAATCACCACAACACCTGCTACACAAAAGTAACAAGCAAGTAAGTACAACAAGATGCCTAGGTTTTCCTAGTGGAAACCCTAAGCTCAAATCCCTCAAATGAATGAGGGGGAAATGAAAAACGCTTTGGTGAAGTAGTAGATCCGGGCCTTCTCCTTCAATCCTCCAAAGATCAACGAGTTTAGGTGGAGGGATTGGGAGATCTAGTGATTCTTGAGCTTGCAACAATGGTGGACTTGAATGATGGGCGAGCTAGCTGGCTAGAGGTAGGCATACCCCTCCCAAAATTGTAGCCATTGCAGTCCACTTACACCGGAGACTCCGGCCAGGGCGGAGACTCCGGACCCGGAGGGAGCGGAGAATCCTGTCTCAGGCGGAGACTCCGGGGTCACTCCGGACCGACTCCGGACCCATGGCAGAGAGCGCCGTCTTGTGAAGCTCTTCGCTCCAAAATTTGATGGACCAGAGACTCCGGCCCCTGAGCACCCCTGAGGCCGGAGACTCCGGCCTAGACAGACTAGTTGCAATCTCCTTTTTCTTGACAAGTGTTTTGATGCAAAGTATAAATATTTCTTTTAAATCCTGCACCACTTAACATCATATTAGATATTTCCTAGTGTTGTTGCCTAACACACAAAACACATAGGGGACATAAAATATGTTTATTCAGACGGGAGAGGGATATTCAGCACAATTTCAGCATCCATTGGTGCCAAAGCATTCCGCACTTTCTCCACATCCCATGATCTCGATTGAGCATCAATTAGCTCACTAACTAACTCTGGAGGCTCCTCAAGTGTACAACAAACTGGCCTGAGCATGCCGTCACGCGGCATCCAGTTCATATTCCATATATTAGTCTTCTCCCCCATCCAAATCCGGCGGATCAAACCTTGTCTCAACACATCCTTCCCCTCCATAATAGCTTGCCACACCCTATAAGGTGTCGCACCAACCTCAGCTTCCAAGAACTCACCCGTTGGAAAATATACAACTTTAAGAATTCGTGCACTCAATGTAGTGGGTTCTTGTATTATCCTCCATGCTTGTCGTGCTAGGAGCGCCAAATTGAATAATTCAATGTCTCGAAAGCCCAGCCCTATTGGAGGGCTTGATCATATACTACAGGAAAGATCGATCGGTTTGGACCGTGTGGACTACCCCATGATATTCAGGGGTAGCCCAACGGATCAACTAACAGGGGTAGTCCACACGGTTCAACAAACAGTACTTTCTAGGTCACTTTGGACCAGGGACATCCGATAAAACAATACTTTCTGGATATATAGGGGCGATTTCAAAAGGCTTCTTGTATATCCATTCTGTAATTATTGTTCAGTAGGAGTACGTGGAAATGTTATTAAGAGCTGTACTTTTCAACCAAAGTTCAGTCATGTTGTTGAATCGTGTATGTTTCCGTGAGGCTGATGGTTGCAGACTCACAGGTGGGCAATAATCATCACGTAGGCCCGCTTGGATTGTCGGTTCAGATTACGGTGCAGAAATATTTCATGACGCATTTTGTTGTGCCGCCGGATTTTCAGCGGGGGTCTCAACCGGTCTGTAATTTTAGCCGGTGTTTTGCCTAAAAAAAACGCTGATCCAAGTGGAGCTAGGATTTCCGGTGGCGAAAGGTATCGAGAACATGAGCAAGTGACACATGGAGATCCAATCATATGGAAATTAAGGTGCCTAAATTTCTAATACTAACAATTATACTATTTGATATGAATACGTTAGAAACAGAAACGTAACAAAAACAATGAAAAACAGAAACCTGACATATATAATACCTTTATTTCCTGCCATAAGATTGATTCCATGGAACACTACACATACTCTGTGTAAACTGTAAAGTGACCGCGGCGCAAAAATAGTGCACCCAATCAGGGGCGGATCTATGTAGCAGTCAGGGGGGCCGCCGCCCCCAGCCCAAGAATTTTTTGCCAAAAATTAGTGTATTTTGACCCATTTTTATTCAAAAACAGTGATATTTAGCCTATTTGCTCCCCCAATTCTGGCCCAACAAGCCTATGTGTCCCATTTGCACCCCCATGAGCTTGGCCCAAACTCCGCCACTGCATCCAATTCAAGATGGGTGCTTCAAACTAGCCTAGATCTAGAAAAAACACTGATCCAAGCGGAGCTAGGATTTCCGGTGGCGAAAGATATCGGGATACATCACCAAGTGACGCAAGGAGATCCAATCGTATGGAAATTAAGATGCCTAAATTTCTAATACTAACAATTATTTGATATGAATATGTTAGCAAACAAAATGTAACAAAAACAATGAAAAACATAAACCTGACATACATTTTTTTCGATAAAGGGATTTTATTACTTAAAGAGTTTTAACCATTACACCCGGCCTCTGTATAAACCTGACATACATAATACCCCTTTATTTCCTGCCATAAGATTGACTACATGGAACACTACACATACTCTGTAAACTGTAATAAAGTGACCCACACTTGCGGCGCAAAAACCATGCACCCAATTCAAGCGAAACTAGTGGTATTTGGCGCGGCGCACGCCGCGCCCTTGATGTTAAATTTTGATGATGGCTTGGATTTTTTAAAAAAAAGAGAAATGTTCAGATTTAAATTGCTTGAAATGAAGACAAAATGTGTGAGTCTTTTGTAAGGCATTTTTTCTGGAATCTTCGAATTTGATTTTCGGCAATGGGGCACGTAATGTTAGCATTTTTTTGCGTGTTGTTATGTTGGTATGTCTTCATATATTTTTTTTTTGATGAGTATGCTTGAATAGAAAATTCTTGATGAATTAATATATTTGCATTTTTGATATATGTAGATAACGGTTTTTCTATAGCATTTTTTTGTATATTTTATGGAATGTCGGAATATTTGCGTAAATTTTGGCCAAATTAGAATATTCAAACATGTTTTTAATTTTGTGTGAGTATGTAGCAATTTTGACGATCATTTTTTATATGCTTTGTACAATATTCAAATGTTTAGTAGTTTGAAAAGTCCAAACATGTTTGTATTTTGACGTGAACATTTAATCGAGATTAGGAGAAGTGCACATGAACTATCTCCAAATGCTGGTTTTTTTTAATTGGAATCAGGAAAAAGTCATGTGGATTGTCTCTAAATGTTGACAAAATTTGTATTTTCACTTTTTTTAAGCGTGCCGTTACGGCACGTCCTTAGTATTTTTTTGTGCTATATTTTTTTCCTGTTAACCAAAATGTTGACTAAATTGGTGTGTTGGAACATTTGTTTGTTTTGTTATGAATAAGTAGCATTTTTTGCATGCATTTGTGATATGTTGTGTACAATATTCAAATAGTTGAAGGCTCGAAATGCTCAAACATGTTTTCTTTGGACATCAATATTTAATTAAAATCAGAACAATCTATTTGAATTTGATTCCATATTTTGGGAAAGTTTGCTCGTGTCGAGTTGAACTGCTAGCCAAATTGAAATGTTGAAACAAATTTGGTATTTGTTTTGAGTGCACTCCGGTCATTTTTGATGAGCATTTTGGTTTTTATTTTACAGAATATCGAAATATTCGGTCAAATGTTAGACAAATTGCAACTTGAGAGCATGTTTTCTATTTTGTTATTGTAAAGTTGAACAATACATGTAGTTCTTAGATAAATGACACCATTATTAAGTGAGACATGAAGCATTTGGAGTGGTGTAAAAAAATGATTCCATTATCATTTGTTTAAGAATTTGGAACATTGCATAAAAAGTCTTTTCTTTTTTATCTATTTCTTTTGTTTAAACAAAACTCCGAATATTTCATATTTCTTTTATTTTTTGTAGACCATAAGAAAAGATTCGCTCAAATGAAATATAAACATATTTTATATTCCATCATTAAGTAGACCCCATCTGCGCTTGTGTGTGTGTTTTTTTAATTTTGAAATGTGTAAATAAGTTCGTATTTTGGCATTAATAAGTATTATTTATTTTGGTGAGCATGTAGATATATTCTGTAGTACCTTTAATAAGTATTATTTATTTTGGTGAACGTTTCTTTGTTGGCATGAATTTTTAAATGTAATTTAAAAAATGTATCTAAGTTAGAAATGTTCGAACATGTTTGTATGTTGGTGTTAATATGTAATTTAAATTAGGAGAAGAATGAATATGTATTATTTCTATATGGTGACAAAATTTGAATATTTTGGGAAGAAAAAATCAGCGTAAGTATTTTTCGTCATATTTTTTTCTAATTGTTTTGGTATGTACTTGTATTTGATATGTTGGTGTTAATATGTAGTTTAAATTAGGAGAAGAATGAATATGTATTATTTCTATATGGTGACAAAATTTGAATATTTTGGGAAGAAAAAATCAGCGTAAGTATTTTTCGTCATATTTTTTTCTAATTGTTTTGATATGTACTTGTATTTTTCAGTGGATATATTTAGAGACGTTCATTTACATTTTGTTTGAATTGTAAAGTTGATGAAAGTGGGAAGATATGTGTATGTTTCCTTTTTTTGTTGCAAATTATCAGGTTTAGAAGATATTGGAAATTTTGAAGTTTTCTGTTTAGAAATTTCGGACATATGGCATAAATAGTAAATGTATATATTTTATGTGGTCATGTTGATATTTTTTTGCTGAAATAACACTTCAAATATTTGGGGTTTTTATTTTTTGGAGTGATGATTTTGTTGTTGTTAATTACTGTCGTGTCTTTGTGAGAAATAGTTGTTCCGATTAAGTTTCAAACCTAATTTTCTCTTTTTTAGCTCATTTTTTTCCCTCAAGTACTATTATCTGGAGTTTGTATTTTTTTTTTGAGAATGGCGCAAAGCTTCTGAAATGTTCATTTTGATTTGTTTGAAATTTGTAGAAGTTCGTGCGTCTTGTTTTGAATTTGGTGTGAAGTGATTTGAATTTGTATTTGAAAATTACAGGAGTATTCGGAAATAGAAAGAGAAAAATAAGGGAAAGTGCAATATGCGAGATAATTTGGGAAGTATATGTGTTTTTAGAAATCCTTGGATTTGTTTTAGCTAGCTGAATTTTAAAATTCAAATTTGGAAATGTCCCTATTTTAAAAGTGTCAAAATATGGAAAAATGTCCTCTTTTTTTTTTTAGAAAGTGTGGAAATTTTGGGAATCGTTGAATTTATGATAGATGAATAATTTAACTGAATAATTGGAAAATTTGGAAATGTCCCTTTTTTTAGGAACTGTGGAAACTTTGGAAACCGTTGAATTTATGTTAGATGTATAATTTAGCTCAATAATTGGAGGGAATACGTTATATGAGATTTTTGAGAAATTTTATTTTAATCCAATCAATAATTAGGGGATACGATTTGTATTATTTGCAATTATTAATATAATTTAGCATTTGTGGGAAAATTTGCCTTCATATATTCAATGTTGGCCTTTTTTATGGATCTTGAAAACATGTTTGTATTTTGTCATAAATAGCTAGCATTTATTTCTTCTGATGGGTCGGATATGTTATTCATATTTTTCAGGTGGATAGGTTCGAAAATATTGGTTTGTTAAAATGGTCCTACTGGTTAGGAATGCAACATTTTTATAAATATATTTTTTAAAAGGGATATCGTTCATGTTAATTTGTCGGATGTAGCTAAATATTATCGTCTAGAAGTTTTTTTTTCAATACATCTATTGTATGGTGAGTTTTGGAACATGTTAATTTTGTTATTATTTTTTTCGATATGTTGTTTGCATTTTTTCAGAATGCAACATTTTTTTTGTAAATATATCAATATATTTTAAAAGGGATATGGTTTACGTTAATTCTTTGATGGGTTCAGATATTATTGTCTGCATTTTTTTTAAAATGTATCTTTTGTGCGGAGAGTTTGAAAAATATATTAAGTCTGAATTTTTTCGATATATTGTTTGCATTTTTTTGGGGAAACAAATTTAAAGTTGCGACTTTCATAATTTTCAGTTTTTTTTGTTGTAATTGTAAAATTTATGACACGTAGGTCCTGCTCGTTATATTATTTTTTATTCTGAAATTCGGCAGTAAGAGAAAAAAATCTGACAGTGCGGGCCTGTCTGAATTAGTAATTTTAGAAGGAAAAATTTGGAATATATATTTTTGAAATAGGACGAAGGTGTCAAATGAAGATTTATCTATGATTTGAAATGTGCAAGATTTGAAATATTCTGGAAAAGGTTATGAAGTATTTAGAATGACTACTTTGTTTTTTGCAAATGTTTGAAAATTTGTTAGAATTTATTTGGACCTATATTTCATGTGCTTTAAAAGTGTTAGGGGAAAAAAATAACAGTTTTGGGGGAAAAAAAAAACGGGCCGAGGCAGGCGCCCCGCAAGCAGGCCGGCCCAGTGGACGGCCCACTGCTCAGCCCAGCCCGCGATGTCGTCACCTCGTGACGTCGTCCGATGGCGGCCGCCGCGCGCCGTGGAGCTCGCGCCGGAGCAGCTGCTGCGCGTGCGGGCCGGAGATGCTGTGGATCTGCAGGAGGAGGCGCAGGGGAGCAGAACGGGCGGCGTTTTGGGCCATTTCGTCGCCGGAGTCGCCGGCGGCGAGCACGGACATGACGGCGGATGCCGACGGACGGCGGCGAGGATTGCGATGCGATGCGGCCGTCCCAGCACGCGTGCGTGGGCGGAGATGGAGGGCGCGCGACGGCGCACCGCGCCGTGGCCGTCGATTTGGCCGCGGAGACGTGCTGCGGCGGCGAGCCACGTCGGCGTCGACGGCGAGCTCCGCGCCGTTCGCGGGAGAGAAGAGGAGGAGGGGCGGCCCGTGGCACTTTTACGAAAAACGACCTAAACTTTCGCGTAATTGCAGATAGGTCCCTGGAATGGAATTTTCTGAGAAGAACATCTAATTTCCACCCCCCGCGTGCTTCTCCGCAAAAATCCGCGTCCCGCTGTGAGGCCGACTCGCGGGGCCCGCACGCTACTGTAGCACTGTAGAAATCTACAGTAATCTACAGTAAGAACTGTAGGTAAGCTACAGTGACACGGGCGCCTCTGAGGCCGCGAAATTGCACGTCCATTATACAATCGAGAGTCTACAGTATCTACAGTAAGAACTGTAGCTAAGCTACAGTGACGCGGACGTCTCTGAGGCCGCGAAATTGCACGTCCATTATACAATCGATGATGAGTGCTTCAAACTAGCCTACACCCAGAACGCCACAGGGCGTGTATCCGGGAAACCATGTGGTCGTCTGAAGACGCTTTTTTTTTTTTGCGAACAGGCAAAAGGCTTGCGTGTCGTCTTTATTAGAGGAGAGAAAAGAACCCACATACAGCGTCTCCGGCACACAGATTGGTGCGGTTACATGTCGTGATAAAGAGGTGGCAGGGCTCCCACGATCACCACAACTAACACAGCGCCCTCAAGCCTAAGGGACTACCTCCAAATATGACCCAGCCCTACCGCACCCGAAAGCTTCCAAAGCTCAACTTCTCCAGCTATCTTGCGGCAAACAGCAGCGACGTCCTCAGCTTTGTGCTCGAAGACCCTGGCATTCCGTTCCTTCCAGAGCAGCCACACGATGAGGAGGACGAGGGAGTCAAACCCTTTTCTAGCATGCGGAGGTCTGAAGACGCTGGAACTGCGTGCTCGTGGCGACTCGAGTCGCAGCTCCCCGTCGTCGCTGTACTTGACACCAAACGTGGTCATGCGTACCACGACGCGCGGAGGGCCGACGTACCACCCGCTAAGCTCGCCTTTGCGACGTATGTCATCGTCGTCCTGGTGCCACATCTGCTCCACGAGGCAGAACCTGGTGCCACCCATGTGCACGAGCCTGGCGCCGAGGTGCAGCGGTGACTCTTTGTCGAAGAGCCTCTCCTCCCCGAGCTTCCAACGCGGCAGGGTGGTCTCCCCGGCGCCGATGGGCACGACGTCGGAGGAGCAGAGGTGTCCTTTGCCGCCCTTGTGGCGGCAGATGCCAACCCACGCGTCGAGCTCGGCGAGATAGTATGCTCGGCCGTGGAAAGGTAGCATCCAGCCACCGTGGCGCGTCCACTCGAGGCGATCGGTGTCGAAGGAGAAGGTCCCGTCCTTGAAAGTGCCCCACTTTCTGGCGGACACGACCAGGGTGCGGCCCTCCGGGTGCAGGGCGTGGCACCAGCTGCTGCTGGCCGTGAATGCCAAACGTGCCTGCGGTGACCGGACGGCAGTCCAGACCCACGGCTCCTGCACGCGTGCTTGGTAGAGCTGCCCATCTCCGTTCCCGATCCGCGCGGCGGTGGCGGCGGCGGCGGGTCGCCGAGGTAGTAAATGTCGTTGATGAACAAGAAGATCTTGCCGGCGATGGAGATGAGGATGGGCCGGCCGAAAGTCATTCGGAACTCCGGCCACGGCAAGGTGACCACGGCCGATGTGGCCGTGTCGAAGGCGGGGATGGCAGGGCAGATATCGGGGGGCTTCATGGCGATGATCTTGGTGCCGTGGGTGAGGAAGGCGTGCGAGTTCCCGTGCACGGCGCCGAAGCGGGCGACCGGCGGCTCGGTGAAAGGCTTCGGCTGCAGATCGCCAGCGTCGTCGGAGTCGAACGCGTTTACGTCCACCTTGTGGACGCTGTAGCCATCCTCCCAGTCGTCCAGCACCAGGTACAGGTGTTGTTGCTGCCGATTCGCCGGACTTTTCGTGGCGGCGCTGCAGCTCTCGACCGAGACCTTGCGCTTTGACATATTGGCCTGCAAGAAGCAACATACCGTGGCCGCGGGTGAACCAAATCTCCTGTATATATGAAGAGGGGACTCGGGTCAGCGGCTAGTGCTCGAATCCAAACTCAGGTCGGGATCGGGGTTGGGGTCGGCGACTAGCGTTCCTATCCAACCAAACTCGGGTCGGCGACTAGCGTTTGTTAACACTTACAAGGACGCGGACGGGCTGCTTATAAAAGGGAAAAGCCTATATATCATCCGGGTGATCTAATACTCTCGCGTCCTCCCCATTGTGCGCCCGACGCGTGTCACGCGGACCCCACCCATGATGCGTCTCCCTCGTTGCTCGTCATCCCTATCCTCTGGCGGCGTTCGTCTACAGAGGAAAAAAATCAGTCCGACCACTCCCCACAATCCCCTCCCTTTTCCGCGCCGTGAGCCACACCGGATCTGGCGGCCACCAAATCCTGCCGCCCTCCACTCCGGTGCCGCCGGTAACCTCCTTCCCCTGCTGCCGGCCGACTCACCATGCGCCGCCCTAGTGGAGACCTCTCTCGGCCCACCTCCGTCCCTGTCTGCACGCCCCACCCAAGCCACGATGCGCCGCCTCACGGGGACACCTTCCTCGCCCGCTGCTTCATCTGGCTGCAATCCAGCAGGCTTGGGTGCTGCAAATGGGGCCGTGCTGGAAGCCACAGTCAGCGGTGCAGCCAGCCATGGCCGGAGGGGCTGCTAGGGCCTCGCGGTGGTGGTGTGAGCGGCCACCGATGCTACCGATGGCAAAAGGAGTTGCTACCAATGGCTGTCAGCGGTGCTACCGGCGGCAGGCGCCGATGCTACCGACGGCAAAAGGAGTTGCTACCAATGGCTGTCAACGGTGCTACCGGCGCGCCCGCCGGAGTTGCTACGCACGGAGAGCGGCGGTGCTACACGCGCCCGCCGGCGACACGAGACCGCCGACATTGCTACCTACGGCCGGCGGCTTTGCTCCCTACGACGAGCGGTGGTGCTACACGCGCCCGCCGGTGCTACACTCGCCCGTCGGCGTTGCTATCTACGGTGAGCGGAGGTGCTACACGCGCCCACCGGCGTTGTTACCCCGCGCCCGCCGGTGTTGCTACCTACGGCGAGCGGCGGTGCTACACGCGCCCGCCGGCGTTGCTACCTGTGGCACCCCGATCCAGATGATCGAGTTTCCCCATATACCAGTCCCAGAAACACTGGATATATGACAGCTTGATAAACAAAGGCAAAACCAAATATATTCATAAGGCTTCGAGTTCGAACAAATACAAGGTTACAACACGGGTGAGGCTCCAGCTCTTGCGCAACAGGCGCACACAACAGTATGTACATTATTTTTCTAACATCGAGCTTCTAGCGGAAGTCGTAGCGGAAGCGAAGATAGTAGCGTGGCGAGAGCGGCCTTATTCCACAGGATCCTGCCTGGGACACGGGTTCCTAGTTCTCATAGAGCGGGTACTCGGCGACGGTTTCAGCAGGGTCTGGCCACATGAAAAGCCAGGTAAGTACTTGAAGTACTCGCAAGACATCAGCCCAAAAGCAAACAAGGTCTATCTATATGGCATGGCATGGTTCGGAAAGTAACATGGCATGAGTTTGGTTGCGAGGGGGAGTCCAAGCTTAACGGTTGGACAAAACTTACCTACTTACCTTGGTAGGGAAGTTCCGTGGTTGCTGGAATGAGATCACGTTTCTCATCCAACAACATCTAAGCTTTCAAGCCTCTAGCCAACTCTGGCTTAATTCCAGCCAACTATGGCTTTTTCTCTAGCCACTCTAGCTGTCATTCCAGCCAACTATGGCTACCATTTCCAGCCAACTCTGGCTTTGGGGTTGGGTTTCACATTTATTATTTCTCCATATTCGACAGGACTGACTCATAGCGTGACTTGACCCAAACAACGTCCCATAACCCAGGGACAAGGCTAGACATCCAGATTTACACTCTCGAGAGGTTGCAACTTTTTTCCACACGCTGAAGTCTAGGCTTGTACCGCCGGTACCGAAGTACTAGAACCAACCATGGCGGCAACACAAACCCATACTTCCACAGACGTTTACTCTACCAAGACTCTCCCTGTATAGCCACCGACATAACTCTATGCCTTATGCAGAAGTGAATCCGGCACGTCCCCAACCCATGAGCGACGCCTAGCTTCGGAACCTTCGCAAGCCTAGCCCCGACCAACTATGGTAACCGACTAGACTTGCCAAAGAGGTGGCATCAAAGGAGGCTGATAAAATACCTGGCCATGGTCCGCCCACACGGACGACGCATGGTTGTGCTAGTTGTGTTTGGTGAGTGGCACTATGTGACTCAATCTAGTCGAGGGAGGTGATTATCTTCTTAGTCACTTTGTTTGATTACAGACATCAACATTAACAAAGTAACACAAGGTAACCTCATAACAATAACAACACAGAATATATCACTTGCATGCATAGATAACAACATAACAATAATAATAATACCCGGGTGACTGTGGCGGGAGACCCGGCCGGTGTCACTCGGGGGTTAGTGTTCACAGAATAATAGCATAATATTTCAAACGGACGACGGTGGCGGGAGACCCGGCCGGTGTCACCGTAAAGGAATGAACCGAAAAGCACTCATAAAAATGAGAGAGCATCCATTCCACTCGAGGGTTACCCCGACGTGGTGTAAGCAATCTCGGTAGAAAGAACCAAATGGAAAGTCAGCTCCCAAGCGTCGCAGTCCGGGTGGTCTATGCCAACCATATTTGATGGAGGGACAAGGCAATTAACTCTTGTGGCGAATGCCCCCAACTCCGAGGATCATAAGACGACATTCGTCCGCTCCTCACCTCGGCTAAGAAGAAAGAAGCAAACAAAGCCCCGCAAGCGCGAGACGCACAGTTGTAATAATTCCCCCATTCCTTTGACTGAGGCGGTATCACCGGCCATTGTCTCGGGAACGTGAGTGTTGCACAGATAAGCAATACAAAGGAGTGCAATAATTCAAAATGCAATATGACATGTGAGGTGCAACAGATATTAATTCAGCAGTCAAATATTTCCTAAGTTCGACCAAGTTTGAAATTGGGTTGGTGGCTTGCCTTCAGCAGAGTGGTAGGGTTCGGGTTGGACTTCAACTTCGTTGGGGAAGTTTGAATCTATTTAGAGAATGAAATTGCATTAAAAACCGTCCCTAAGGTATCGAATAAACGATCAAGCAAATGAACTCCAAATGAAATTCTTTTGATGCCAAAAGACAGACATTTGAAAAAACAAAGCCATCAAAAAAAGATTCATATTTTTTTGATGATTTTTGAGAGAGATATGGATTTTCAAAGTTTCTGCCATTTATTTAAACAAGAAAAAACAGAAAACAAAAAAAAAACCTTGGATAATGTTCAAAATCCTGACAGCGGGTCCCACTAGTCAGTGACTCATGTTTTAAACCGAACCGGTACGCGCTGAAAAATTAAAGAGAAGGCATGGGACGGGGTGGCCGTCTCCGGCGAACCTACCGGCGGCGTTCTTCGGCGGCTAGGGGGCATGGGAGGCGAGGGAGAGGACGCGGGAGGGCTCGGGGAAGCGTTGCGAAGCTCGTCGGTGAACTTGCGCGTGCTGGGGAGGTCGGCGGTGAGCAGAGCTTGCACGGCCGCGGCTCCGGCGATCTGTCGACGATGGATTCGACGATTCCGGCCACGGCTTGCTCCGGTGATGATGGCTAGAGATTCGCCATGGTCTAGAGAGGCTGTGGGTGTGAGGAATTGGACGGAGGATCTTCTACGGGGAAGAATTTGAGCGGAGGCCGTGTGGCGGTGGGCAGCTTGAATCCGGCGAAGGGGAGCTCCTCTGGCTTCGATACTGCGTGGGAGGGAGCTTGGGGATCGAGGGAGGTGGTGCGGTGGTCTAGCGGTGCTGGGGTGGTCTATAAATAGCTCCCCGAGGTGGTCGCCATTATTGTGCGACGGTGGTGGAGGTTGCTGTTCGCTGTGACTGTTCTACGTGGCGCGTCGCGAAGCGGGTGGCAGCTGCGGGCGGCGTTGAGCATCACGAGCTCACAGGAGGGGTGGATAGGCACGGGAGGGTGCGGTGGAGTGGCTGGCAAGCGGGGCCATGGCGGAACTGCTCCGGGCGGCGCGTCTTCTAGCTTCTCCGACGCTTGCGGAGGAGGCCTAGGGAGCGATGCGTGCTAGCTGGAGGTCATGTGGGTGTTGGAGGAGCAAGGGGGGCACGGGAAGCAGCGGGGAGCGGCACGACGTTGATCGACATCTGGCGGCCACAGTGCGGCGCGGCGAGTCGCCGTGTGCTTGGAGCCTTGCAGCGGAGGGCTTGCCGGCGTCGTGGGGCGGCTGGAGGAGCATGTGGGAGGTGGAGAAGCAGGGGGGCTCGGGGAGCGGCTGGGGGGGCCGTGCTCAGGCGACGAGCACCTGGCGGCGCCGACGACACTGTGTGGCCAGAGGTGATCACCACCCTGGGCATGGCCAGGAGTGACATCGATCCACATCTCCCAGCTCACTGCTCCAAATCGAGTGTGGTTTTGATCTCTGTGCGCAAAATTGCAAATGCAGCAACTTTCCTGACTAGTGTTTCCCCAAATTCTAAAGTTGGTCTATAGGAAATTTTGAAAAACACTTCTGGTCAAAAGAGGAAAATATTGTTTTGGGAAGTAAATGAAATGTAAAAGGGTTCAAATAAATCCCTGAGGTGTGTGTACTCCTAGTGGCTGTGTTTAGGGTCTTGGATCACCAAGGAGAAAACATTTGCTTTGAACTTTGAAAATAAAGAAGAAAATGGGCAGAAACTGAAGTGGAGAATTACTCCAAAATTTTGTAAACAAGGTATCAATTGTCTTTGCATAAGTGGGCCATATATTGCCTAGGGGTCATCCCCTAATTTTGGCAGAATTTTTGGAAAGATCTTTGAGGTACTTCCTTTGTAAAGCCAAAATAATAGGATTTTGGTTATTGAAATAAAGGAAAATATTGGAATAATATTTTTGGGTGAAATGAGCCAGCAACATGTTCACCAAGTGGGAGGGAATCCAAAACATAAGAACCCAAACTTGGACAAGATTTGGTAAAAGTTTGAGAGTTTAAAATAGCAGTGAACACAAAAGAATATTAATTCCCAAAAATCCAATAATAGATTTTTAAAGAATTTTTTTGAAAAGACCAAATTTCAGGATGTTACACTACCTATGGTGAGCGGCGGTGCTACATACGGCAACCAACGTTGCTACAAGCGACGCTGCGACGTTGGTCTTCTCCGGCTCTAGGCGTGGCTCTGGGCGGAGAGGTGCCGGCGGCCCGGCGCACAGCGTTTGTGCATGGATGGTTCAAGGGGTCATGCTAAGAAGGACCCGCTGCTGCTTGTCGGCGGCGGTCGGAGACGAAGGAGTTTCCTCACTGGCGGCGGTCGGAGCACGAAGGAGTTTCCTCGCCAGCGGTCGTCGTCGTACGGCGGCTGGGAGCGTCGAGGCGCACGAGTCGCTGTGTTCCGTATGGGAAGATGATTTTTGTGCGGTCAGCAGAAGGTGCACGTGTGCGCGCTTAGACAGGCTGGTCCTATGTTAATCACACGGTCCCGCGCGACTTGATCAAACGGCTAGCGACCCGGGTGATCTTTTGGAAAGATCACCCGGGTGACGCTCAGCATGATCCCTGCCTAAGAGCATCTCCAACCGAGCCCCCAAAGCCAGCCCAAATGTCCGGACGGTCCGCCCGGACAGCGTTTGGGCCAAAACCGCCACCCAAGCGAGGCCCTAAGAGCCATTCCAAACGATCGGGCGGCCCGGCTGCCCCCAAACCCAGCTCATATGTGTGGCGGGTTTGGGACCGCCCAGACACGTCCGCCCCGTGGTCGCTGATAGGACGGCCCCACGCTTAACCGTCCGTCCACGCGCAGTGGATACCTTAACCGTCGGCATTCATGGCGCACCGGCTGGCATTCATGGCGTATCGGCCACCTCCGACTACAAGTGGAGGTGCCGGAGCAAACCCTAGCCCTCACACTCCCTCATCCACCGCCGCTCTACACCAATTCTGGCATTTCTGCTCCTCCACATCCACCGCTCCCGACAGCTCCTTCCCATCTTCCACCACCATGCCTCGCCGCCTTCACACCACTTGCGCGAAACTCACGCCGGAGAAGAGGGCGCAAATCTACTAGGAAGCCATGGCGCGCGATGCGGCCGAGGTTGCAGCAATGGCGGCGGAAGCGCATGCAGAGGTGGAGGTGCATGCGGCCTGACGTGGGCCTACCTTTCGGGTGCCCCACCATGAAGGTACCTGGTGCACGTGAGGACTAGGGCCCGATGGACGGCCTACTGGAAGACAATGTGCAAGGCCCTGCGCCCCAAGGAAGGTGTAGTATAGGTCGGCAAAGACTTGCCTTATCTGTAAACCTAGTCAGTTACAAACTCCCGAGACCCAGCCTCCTTTATAAAGGCTGGGAGGGCCGCCGATCTAGGACACGCTCATATTCCACCACCAAAACCCTAGCGAGATCGACATCTCGCCGGGATCGCCATTGTAACACCTCCAAACTATCAATAACAGACAAGCTGGAAGTAGGGTATTATCCTCCGGGAGCCTGAATCGGGGTAAATCGCCTTGCTTGTCAGCCGTGGTAACTATCAGCACTCCAACCTTTCTCCTACTCAATCAACCTGGGGTACTCGACCCTGGGATTTGCCGTGGCCACCCCACGTCAACTAGCGCTGTCTGTGGGAAAGAAGAGTGCTAGAATCATGGTTGCACCGGCTCCATCTGCAACGACCATCGACACGCCGACAATCACGGCGCCGATCTGCTTCGGCTCCTTCGAATTTTTCCCCCACCCGCTGGCCCACCGATTGGTGTACGCCGATCTCTACGGAGGTATGTGCTTACTTTCGGTAGCATGAAATTCATGTGAACAAGTGGGGGACGATTCGACTCTCCAACCACGCACCGGCATCTTCGTCGACTACGGAGATCGCGCCTACTTCGACTACGTCCCCGACATCTTCGTCGACTACGGAGATCGCGCCTACTTCGACTACATCACCGGAATCGTCGTCGACTACGGAGATCGCGCCTGCTTCGACTACGTCACCGGCATCTTTGTCGACTATGGAGATCGCGCCTGCTTCGACTACGTCACCGGCATCTTCGTCGACTACGGAGATTGCGCCTGCTCCGATTACATCACCGGCATCTTTGTCAACTATGGAGATCACGCCTACTTCGACTACGTCACCGACATCTTCGTCGACTACGGAGATCGCGCCTACTTCGACTACGTCACCGACATCTTCGTCGACTACGGAGATCGTGCCTGCTTCGATTACGTTACCGGCATCTTCGTCGACTACTGAGATCGCGCCTACTTCGACTATGTCACCGGCATCTTCGTGGACTACGGAGATCGCGCCTACTTCGACTATGTCATCGGCATCTTCATCGACTACGGAGATCACGCCTGCTTCGACTACGTCACCTGCACCTTCGTCGATTGCGGAGGTCGCATCTGCTCCGACCGTGGAACTCGCGCCTTCGTCGACTATGGAGATCGCATCTACTCCAACCGCGGGACCCGAGCCTTCATCAACCACGGAGATCGCATCTGCCTTAGCTATACCCTCGTCTTTTTTGATTCCGACGCCCGCGACACCACCGACTGCTGCTTCGCCTGACGAGTTCTGCATCGACTGCGGCATCTTCCACGTCACCTCCATCTTCGGCTCCGAGGACAGCTCCGACGGTGAGAGCAGCAGCAACGCGTATTTGACCGCGCAATCTTACCCCGTCCAAATCTTCATGGTGGACGCAGCAAATAACAGGACACCCGGAACTGGTCCCCACCACGAGGAACCTACGTTCCCAATGGAAGTCACCATGCCGGACAAAGTGACAACCCTGACGATCACTCAAGAGACGGGGGTCCAGGCCATGAAACACGACCAAGAATGCACCTTCCCTCCATCGGAGGCGACCCGAGAAGAGATGATGGCCTACCAATACCTCGTATGGAAGGAAAACGAGAAGCTGTTGTGCAAGAAAGCTGATCTAGCCAAACGGAAAGAACTCGCCGACGCGTCGAGTGCCCGCTGAGTAGCTTACTCCTTCTCCTCCTCAGGACCAACCGTTACGCAAGACAACAGGCGCTCCATACCTCGTATCAACCTGATGACAGATACTAAGAGGCTGCGACCACTCACAACCTCGAGTCATCGTTTATGACAGAAGATGCAGACGGGATACCCATCCCGAGAACAGCCTCGGGTGCTCTCATGTCATTCTCCATGTACCTGCAGGTAACTAAACCTCTGGAAGGCGACCCCCACGCAGCTCTACACCGACAACAAATCCAGGCGCTTCGCCTAGCAGAGGAGGCGCTGATCCCGGGAGCCCCACCCGCAACAACAACTCCAGCACGAGGAGATCGCGACAGACGCGACCGTGAAAGAGCAACACGCGGAGATCGACCCATCCGATATCTAATGGAGGGTGAGGACGCTCGCAACGTTATTACGCAGCGAACAATCGACCGCAACCGCTCCAACCGACCTGTCAATACCCCGACTGAGGAACTTTACTCGGACGGCGACAACGAACCTTGCAGGCTTGCCTGTTTTCACTACCGCATCCGCGCCACAAGAATACCGCGACGTTTCAAGCTCACGTCTGAGTCAGTCAAGTTCGACGGCACGCAGGATCCGAAACTCTGGCTCGATGATTACATCATCGCAGTCAACTGTCAAGGAGGTACCACTACAACAGCCATGGAGTATGTCCAGCTGATGCTCGTAGGATCAGTACGTACTGGCTCCAGAACCTGCTGTCGTGGGTTTGTCACGTCAGGTGTCATAGATGACTTTGTAGGTGTGGGATTATGCGAGTCAAGCATCTCCGAGCTTGGGATCACAGGAACAAAGATCAACACAGATTTACCCAGGTTCGGCCCCCTCAATGTGAGGTAAAAGACCTACTTCCTGCCTACCCAAGATTGGTATTGATATGATAATCGAGGTGTTACAATGGAGGCGATCCGATCTGGTACTCGCCGTATAAGCTAGGGTTTGGGGCTTGATAGCTTAACCCGCTCTAAGTCCTGCGAGTCCTCTTTATATACACAGAGGCTCGCTAGGTTACAAAAGGAATCTTCCCCATAAGGAATACATCCACAGAGGCCTACTCGGAGACTACTTGGTCTTCACGTCCTCCGGGAGTTGTCTTCTAGATCTTTCTCCTTATGGCGGTTCAATATTGGGCTTGTTCCCAAGTGGGCCTTCATCCGTGCGAGTAAGTTAAATCGCACTGGGCCGCGGGTTAATCCAGAAAGTATTCCCCCGACATTAGCCCCCAAGATTGGTTAGGACTTTACGGTGAGAATCTTCTCGCCTCTTGAAATGGTCTCTGAGCCGCACTGTAAACGTTCTGGCCAATCTCCTGACTCATGCGATTCAGAGCTGCGACTCATCTGTGCGACTCATCTCTTCTTCTGGAAATATTCTGTTTCCTTTAATTGCGGACCGTTACTCTTTTTGCGGGCGCAAATTGTGCCGTTGGTTGCGAGCACAGATAATGCCGTTAGTTGCGGGCCCCTTCAGTTATAAGCTGCGGCCACCTAGGTCATTATCCATTTGTCCCTGCAATCTTCTCATCCCTAGCCACGCCGTCTTCTTCCTCGACCCAAGCCTAGTTCCCCAAATCAATCTCTCCCTCGCAATGGCGCCCAAGGCGAAGCCATCTGACAATAGGCGCCAGATCTCCTGCAACTGGGAAGGATCCTGGGTAACAGAGGAAACTCTTGCGGATCTGGCCGAGGCTGGCTTCTTGCCGCCGAAGGGGGACGGCGTCTGGCGGGCACCAGGCGATGAAATCGAGCCGCGCCCCAAGCCCAACGAGCTGGTGATGTTCGTGGAGCACGTGGAGCGTGGATTCGCGCCGCCAGGTTCTCCCTTCTTCCGCAATTTGCTACAATGCCTAGGCCTCCATCTTCACGACATCGGGCCCAACTCAATGCTCCAGGTGAGCAATTTTCACGTGCTGTGCGAGGATTATCTTGACATAGCCCCCAACATCGATCTGTGGCTAGCCTCGTTCACCTGCAACAGCCAACTTGTCTCCAAGGGTGGCGCCTACGTTCAGGTCGGCGCCATCTCTCTTCAGCGCCATAGGAATTCTTGCCTTCCCAAGCTAGCCCTAGCGAATCGACCCAGGACTTGGCAAAAATCTTTCTTTTATTGCCAAGATACTTCACCGGAGGGCGAAACTCGCCTTCCTTCCTGGTCTAACACCCTCTTCGTGCCTACCGAGGCACTGAAATCAAAACCCCGTGACTCGTCCATGTCCTTCATCAATGAGTCGCTGATCAAAGTCCGCGCCTTAATAGGTCACGGTCTTACTGGCCTTGATCTTCTCTCTTGCTGGACCAAATGGCGCATTCAGCCTGTGAGTTCACGACAGCGATCTTTCCTTGAGTGCACAGGCACCTCTGCTGATATTGATCGTATCAATGCTTCGGACTGGAGGCCTGAGGATTGGGTGGAATTTGTCACCCGTGTGACTGAGGAGAAGGACATCTCCTTCGATAAGGTGGGGCTTGCCCCTTTCAGTGTTAACAACAAGCCTTTTGAGGTAACTCCTCTTCTCTGTCTTTTCACCTTCATAGTTGAGTCGCATTCCTTTTCTTTACACTGCAACTTATATTTCTCTCATCGAGGCTGACGAGAACTACTGGTCGCTGCCTGCGACTATCGTCGGCACTGCTGCTCCCAAGCGTGCCGCACGAAAGAAGTTGCTGCCCACTCTAGAGGGCAGCGAGATTGCTAATATCCCTTCTGTTGCCTCTGCAGCCTCAGATGATGAAGAGACCGAACTGGACGAGGACGTGAGCCCAGCGCCAGCCGCGAGTTCTGTTGCCGCGGCTGAACCAACTCCCCGTAGAGCCTCCAAGAGGCTATCTCGTGAAGAACCAGAGGTTGATGCTCTGGAAAACCCCGAGGCCATGAAGCGTCGCAAACCTGTTACGGGCGCGATCTCCTTTGTTGCCAGGCGTGCTTTCAAAGCTACCGCCTCTGCTGAAGAAGACATGGGTCCCCACTCTGGTAATTTCTGCTGTCTTGTCATCTTGAATGCTTATTCTTTTTCCTCTACTAACGCGTAAAACTTTTACTCGCAGATTCTGGGACCCAAGGCCTGTCCTCACCATCAAGTGGTGAACTTATGGCCTTTGTGAAGATGGCTCCAGAGTTAGTAACTTTTCCCTGTGCTTTCAATACTTTTATTCTGGCTTATGTTCTTCTTCTTCTCATAATGCCCTTGCTTTTTACGGAAGTGCGGCTGAACCCGCGACTGAGCTTGGAACCGTGGTTGAGCCACATTTATCACCTGTGGCTCATACCGCCATGGTAGAGGGCGTGGCCACCACTGATGACCTGGCCACGGTTCCTGTTGTTGACACAGCAACCCAAGAGGTGGCTCTGGAGGATAGAACGGATCCCCTTATGATCCAGGACGTGGAGAGGGTCAACCCCTCCTCCATAGATGTAATGGCCAAGGATGCTGATACGCCAGTGGTTGAGTCGCCAGCGGCGGACAATCTGCGGCCGCCCATTCCACATGCTGAGGTTGCTTCTTCCACCTCCACAAGCCGCGCTGAGAAACTGTCAGAGGCTATCATTGCCTCAAATGACAAGCAAGCCATGGAGCTCCGCAAGGCACTATCTGACCTGTCTGCGGCTTATAAGGTAAACTTCTATCTCCAGTTATCTGTCTCTAGCCCCCAAGGATCAAGTTTCTTCTTTGACTGTAAAGGGAGACTTGATGCTTCTCTTTTAGCTGTTTGACATATACTTACTGACTGACGTTCCCTTCATAGGAGGAACTAAGCTCCATAACAGCTGCCAAAATTGACTTGGAAAAGCATCTGGGGGATACTCCCTCTGAGCTGGAGAGGCTACGCGAGCTCCTTGGCCCGCGTGATGCTGAGCTAAAGAAGAGGGAAACCAGGATGGGCGAGCTATCTGATGAAAGCTTCAAGTTTTCTGAGCAAGCCAAAAATACCGAGCTACGACTTAAAGTTGTTGAAGAGAAATTCCATGAGAGGGTCCAGCAGCTGGAGCTCCAAGTCAGCGCTCAGAAAGACGCCATTGCTGATGTCAATGAGGACGCAAGGCTGAAGGCTGTTTCCATTGGCGAACTTGAGAAAAAATTGAAGAAAGTTTCTGATGCCCATAACCTCGTCCACGCCAAAGTGTGCATCATGACTCAAGAATTAACTGGTATGTATTGCGACTTGTAACTGCATCTTTTTTCTCTATTATCTTTGCCTGTGTGTTGTAGAGCTGACGGAGACATGCCTTGATGTAGGTGAAGATGCCAAGGATCAACGCGGCAGTACTCAGGAGCAGCTGGAGTATATCCACGATTTTTCGCGAAGAACTTGTGACGCCTTGAAATCACTGTCTAAGTGCCTGCTGCCGACCAAGCCAGTCCCTGGTGATTCTGAAGGGCTGCTGAAAAGACTGCTTAGGGCGCCTCAGTTCTTTTTGGACTGGAAAGAGTCCTCAGCTCGCACCGGCGCGGCTCATGTTCTTGCTTTGGCCAAGACGTACTATCCTTCTTTTGATGCTGCCAAGGTTGCAAAAGGTAGGCCCTCGAAGAAGGTGGATGGCACCGAACTGACGGCCTCAGAATATGCGACAACTTGGAAGGATATGCGCGGCCATGCGACTGAACTGGTGGAGGGGATTGATCTTGCGACCTATATGGGCAAGTATAACGCAGATGGAAGCAGATGGGAGAAGTTACCCGCTCCGTCGTCCAGCGCGGTGATTCCGCAGGACAAGAACCCCCCTCCAGGCGTATCCAGCTCTGCAGCCCCCAAGCCCGCGACTGAAGAGCCCTCCAGGGAGCCTGAGACTGCTCCTTCTGGCAAGCTTGGTAAGCCGCCTGTTCCTCCTTCCCACCGGCCAAAAGCTGCGCACAAGTGAAGAAGAGAAAACAATGGTTTGATGGCCTTGGCCCTTAGCGGTCTGTAATAATTGTTAGAGTTTATGTGTCATAAGACAATTTTATGGTTTGCTTAAGTACTCTTGGCAGTACATGTTTCGACCAATAGGCTGGTCCTTATGATTTGTTTCAGTTTTTCCTCACTTAGGCCCTTGCGTGGCTCAGTATTTCCCAGGTAAAAAGTGCGTGTTCAGGGTCAAGAGCGGCCATGATAGGCAATCAAACTCGATTGACGCCACACCCCCAGTACTTTGGCCGCATTGTGCAAGTCGCATCCAAGAGAGGTTGAGTATAATCATGATAAATGCCACTTGTTTGGCGATCCCAAGGAATAGGCCGCGCTAAAAAGTTGCCGCACCCCCAAGGGACCAATGATTAAAAAATAAAAGACTCACAACTCAATTGGTAGTTTGAGATGCTTTATTTCAGAATCATTATATGATACATAGGGTCGGTCGCGCCTAGGTGGCGACCAGAAGTGATGCTTGGGTCGGTTGCGCCTAGGTGGCAACCAGAATTGGGTCGATCGCGCCTAGGTGGCGATCAGAGATGTTACATGGGTCGGTCGTGCCTGAGTGGCGACCAGAATTGGGTCGGTTGCGCCTAGGTGGCAACCAGAGATGTTACATGGGTCGGTCGCGCCTGAGTGGCGACCAGAATTGGGTCGGTTGCGCCTAGGTGGCAACCAGAGATGATACATGGGTCGGTCGCGCCTGAGTAGCGACCAGAATTGGGTCTATTGCGCTGTCGGGGGGCTGCCCCCGGGTAGGGCAATGATGTGGTCTTAAGAGTTATAAAGTACAAGTCGGATCAGTATCTAGCCGGGTCACTTAGGCCGGATCGATGTCTAGCCAGGTCATGCCAGAGTCGGTTAGCTCTTGACCATACCAGAATGCGGGAAGAAGCCAAACCGGGTCGGAGGAAGGAGTACCGGCTAAGTTAGCCGGTTGGTCAGGAAGGATCCGGATAAGGTAATCCGGATATTGCACAAGGGCCAAGTAATGTCAGTAAGGTCACGGGTCCTGCAGTTCTACTGACCGGGGCTCAGAAGACAGCAAGGTCGAGCCATGGGTTTTCCGGATCGCAAGGCCCTAGGTGCTGACTCGGCCAATTCGGGAAAGAGGAGGTGGCCTAGACCCGGCAGGCTACGCCTGCCATTGCCTGAAGAGGCAAGATAGGCCTGCTAGGACTTGACAGCCAGGTCAAGCCACGGGATTCCTGGGAGCGCAGCAACCTAGGAGCTGACTCGGCCAGTTCGGGAAAGAGGATGTGACCTAGACCCGGTGGGCTACAGCTGCCGTTGCCCGAAGGGGCAAGATAGGCCTGACAGTCCGGCCGTTGGATTGACAGGAGGCAGAGGCTTGTCCTTTTTCTCTTGTCAATGCCATAATCATCTCCGGCCAGGGGTAAAAAGGTAAACCGGTTAGTGTATAAGTAGACCGCTACATCCTCCAGAGAGAGGGACGACGAAGGAGAGGCCTCATTTCCCCCTGTTCCATCTTCCTCTTAGAGCTCTCACCATTGTTGCTTCATACAGCTCGAGGAGCACTTTGTACTTGTGACATTGAGATATAAGAGAGTAGGCTAGTGCTGCAGTAGGGGTGTTACCTCCACAAGAGGGCCCCGAAGCAGGGTACATCTTGGTGTGCTTTGGTTGTTCTTGGTTTGGCTTGTTCTTGCTTGTTCTTGTGAGTTCTTGGTTGTTCTTCATGCGTGCTTCGTGAGCGCGCAAACCCTCCCCGGATCCCCCAACGTCCTAGCGAGCCCACAACTTAAGCCATCCTATGGCATCTGCCGTGACACCACCACGACAGTTGGCGCCCACCGTGGGGCGAGCAGTGGCGTTGGTTGGGGTTTCCTTCCGGACGGGCTCCGTCACCGGCTCAGGCGAGCGAGTCCTTTCCGGACTCGTTTGCAAGATCGGCGAGTTCAACTTCATCAGCGACAACGCGGGGTGCTTCGCCAACAAGCCCTTCCCCGCTGGCGGCTTCCTCATGACGCTCGGCGGCTTCGTCACCTATGTCACCACCGAGCCTGTCCGCGAGTACCCGGCGCAGGTGCTCGTGGCCGAGGACCCTCCTTCATTCCGCGCATCTCTCGGACGGCGTAGCGCTCGCCCCGGGAGTAGCGTGGAGGTGATGATGACCGGGCCAAGTGCAGCAGCTGGCAAAGGAGATGCCAGCAAGAGCATGCCCGAGGAGCTGGCCACGCCAGTTGATCTGGGTGACAAGCCGACTCGGACGGCGAAGTTCCCAAAGGAGAAACCGGATCCGGTTGGCCCGCTTGGCATGTCAAGTAGGGAGGCTCCCTTAGAGGATGTCCTGGAGAAGTTATCTCGGCCAGTGGCACCTGGGGCAAATGTAGAGCTTACTGTAGCTCAGCTAGAGGCAGAGCGCCTGAGGTTGCAGAAAGAAGCCCGGTTAGTGGTGGAGTCTAGGCAAGCCTTTGATAGAGATATGAGAGAGTACAATGCTGCTAATGGCATCACCGATGGATTTACTCCTGTAGTGCATCACTCACGCAAGAAAGCCGAGTTGCGTAACAGGGGTAAGGACCTCAATGACGAGTTAGCTAGAGCTGCAGGATCGAGCTCAAGTAAGGCTACTAGTCATAGATCTGGTACAGGCAAGCCGGTGTATAGCTCCCCGGCTAAGAATCTTAGGGCTGCAGCGGCAGCGCGAGCCGAGTTGAGTACACTAACCGGGGATGCTTGGCGAAGGCAGAGAGAGTCAATGAGTTGGTAGATGTGTGTAACAGGCAGAATGAGGCTTACCGGAAGGCTAATCCGGATGCTGGTGGTTCTCGGGTAGTTGTGTCGGTTAAGGCTGTTAGTCAGAGGTCCAAAGGACAAGCATCATCCCCGCATGTCGGAGTTGACCGGGCCCAGAGCGTGAACTCGGGCAAGGGTAAACAGCTGCAGACCTATGATGCTGAGTATGCAGGCAAGCAGCTAGCAGCTCAAGGAAAAGGTGGCCAGAGCAGGAACAATGGCGGTCAAGGCTATCCGGGAGCCGGAAGGGTAATTCGGCTGGCCGAGGTCAACCACCTCGTCCTCCCGGGCAGAATCAACCCCGGCAGGAGCAGCAAATGGTGGTGCAAGCGCAGCAGCAAGGTGGTGGCCAGGCGGGCTACCACTATGATGACGGTAATTCGGCTATGGCGCGAGCCGGATACCAAGCCTATGACAATGCACTTGCATCAAGACTGGGACCTCGGGCGTTGGATCCGATGATCAGCGTCTCAAGTTGGATAGAATCTACCAGTCCGAGAAGCTAGAAGAGCAAGGCCCACCAGGTCCTCCATGCTTTGGGCCTCGAATCATGAACGAGCCGAGCGTGCCGTTGTTTCAGCTTGGCCGAAGCACAAAGCCGTATAATGGCAGCACAAAGCCACAGGATTGGCTGATAGACTATGTATCATCAGTGCACATTGCGGGGGGCAATCGCCGATGGGCGGTCCGGTATCTCCCGCACATGTTGGAAGGGCCAGCCCGGATTTGGCTGAATAATTTACCACCGGGTAGTATCAATTCTTGGATGGACTTGGAGCAGGCCTTTTACAGCAATTTCTCCAGCACCTACAAGAGGCCTAACCGACCTCAACTCTGCGGCTTGCAAGCAGGAAGAACGGGAAACAGACCGAGAATTCTTGACTCGGTGGAGCAACATTCGCAACTCTTGCGAAGGTGTCGTGGAGGAGCAGGCAATTTCTTGGTTCGCGCAGGGTTGCCGACATGGCACCCCGCTTTGGCAGAAGCTCCAGAGGGATATGCCCAAGACACTGGCGGAAACGATCCGGATAGCAGATACGTATGCTCTTGGTGATCCGACACAGCCGCATTGGATGCAGTGGGAACAAGCAGGAGGCAACCGGTTAACAACCGAGTAGGACCATTGAGGCCCAGTGACCGACATGAATTCGGTTACAAAAGAAGAGATCCGGATTATAGATACGGTTCAGATCAGGTTGCTGCAGTGAATATGGACCATCCTGGAGCAGGAGATGGTCAGAGACAAAAGACTGAGGGTCCAGCTTGGAGGCCGAATCAAGGTGCTTGGCCGAAGAAAGTATGGGATGGACCGAGTCCACCTCTAACTTTTGAGTCAAGATAGACGGGCCTTGCTGTTATCACACAACAGACCCACGCAAGCCGGCCAATCATTCAACTCGGAATTGTAGCTGGCATCATCGCATTCAGGCGGAGGGTCAAGAGGACCACCTCAGAGAGGTGCTCCTAGACCGAATTTCAGGCCGAATATGCCTTTAACCGGAGCCAATGCAACCCGGTGAACGCAGGAGCTCCAAGACCGGCAGCCACAAAGCCGGTTAACCTGGTAAACATGGGAGCAACAACAACGGTGCTGGTCCGAGTCGGCAAGGTGGATACCCCGGTAATGAGTACAAGGAGGCTCATCAAAGTTATGTGGTTTTTGTGACCGAGCCAACTGACAAGAAAAGTCAGCTGCGAAGGGCGAAGGAGGTGAATGCAGTCATGCCAGCAGTCCCAAAATACCTGAATTGGTCCGAGCAGGAGATCACTTGGAGCAGGGCTGATAACCCCAGAATTATGCCAAGTCCAGGAAACTATGCACTGGTGGTGGATCCGACTTTGGTTGGACCCAAGCTTAACGTGAGGTTTAGCCGAGTCTTGATTGACAATGGCAGTGCCATAAACATCATGTATCGGGACACAATGGTCAAGTTGGGCATTTCGCCGAATCAGTTGCAGCAGAGCAGTTGTACCTTCCATGGTATAGTACCCGGGGTGTCTTGTTCCCCAATGGGTAAGATCTGGGTAGATGTGCTGTTTGGTACCAAGGACAATCACCGGCTTGAGAGTCTCGAATTCGAGGTGGTAGATTTGGAGAGCCCATACCATGCTCTGCTCGGCAGGCCGCGTTAGCCAAGTTCATGATATCCACTCATGTGGCCTACCTCAAAATGAAGATGCCTGGCCCGAATGGTATTATCACTGTTGCGGGAGATTACAAAAAGGCCATACAGTGTGCCACGATCGGTTCCACCTTAGCCGAATCATTGGTGATCCAAGCTGAGAAGAGCAAGATGCATGAGGTGGTGGCAATGGCGAAGTCAGCTCAGCTCGGTGTGCTGGCTATGACCAATCCGGATGGAGGTGCAACATTTGAGATGCCCAAGGAGACAAAGAAGATCCCCATTGACCCGGAGAACCCGGAGCGCATGGCCATCATTGGTGCCGGGTTGGGCGAGAAATAGGAAAGCGCGCTCTGTCACTTCCTCCGTGAGAATCGGGATATCTTTGCATGGTCGGCTAAGGACCTGCCTGGTGTTCCGAGGGAGTTGGCAGAGCACTCTTTATTTGTCAGGCCGGATGTAAAACCGGTGAGGCAACCGACTCGGCGTCTCTCAGATGATCGAAGAAAAGTGGTGCTGATGAGCTGGCTAAGCTACTTGCAGCCGGATTCATTATGGAGGTGTTGCATCCAGACTGGATATCCAATCCGGTTCTGGTAGAGAAGAAGAAGGACGAACCAGCGGTGGTCAAGGTGTGGCGCATGTGCATCGACTTCACCAACCTAAACAAGGCGTGCCCGAAGGATCCGTTTCCTTTACCTCGGATTGATCAAGTGATCGATTCTACTGCTGGGTGTGAGTTGTTGTCTTTTATTGATGCGTACTCTGGTTTTCACCAGATACCACTGAACCCTAAAGATCAAATAAAGACTGCTTTTATTACCCCGTACGGGGCGTATTGCTATCGTGTCATGTGTTTCGGTTTGAGAAATGCCGGTGCAACTTATCAGAGATGTATGCAGAAATGCTTACACTCCCAAATGGGCAAGAATGTGCAGGTGTATGTCGATGATATCGTCATCAAAACTAAAGAAAAACACACTCTCCTCGAGGATCTCGAGGAAACATTTGTGAACTTGAGAAAATATCGGTTGAAATTGAATCCGGATAAATGCACCTTTGGTGTCCCGGCTGGAAAGTTGCTCGGTTTCCTTGTATCGAGCCGAGGTATTGAGGTGAATCCGGCTAAGATCCGAGCCATAGAAAGAATGAAATTGCCTAAATGTCTAAAAGATGTACAAAAATTCACCGGGTGTTTAGCCTCGTTGAGTCGGTTTGTGAGTCGGCTAGGAGAAAAAGCCTTGCCCTTGTATCAGTTGATGAAAAAGAGCACCGGGTTCACGTGGACCCCGCAGCAGATTCGGCTTTCAATGAATTAAAAAAGATGTTGTCCACTGCACCAATTCTGGCGTCACCTTTGCCGAATGAGCCAATGCTACTTTACATTGCGGCCACTAACCGGGTCGTAAGTGTGGTCATAGTGGTAGAGCGAGAAGAGGAGGGTAAATCCGTGCAGAGACCGGTGTACTATTTAAGTGAGGTGATCTCAACCTCAAAGCAAAATTATCCTCACTACCAGAAGATGACATACGGTGTATACCTGGCGGCCAAAAGTTGAAACATTACTTCCAAGAGCACCCGATTACCGTGGTATGTGAAGCTCCAATCGCGGAGATCATTGGGTGCAAAGATGCGACTGGCCGAGTTGCCAAATGGGCAATAGAAGTATCTCCTTACACCCCGCATTATGAGAGAAGGGATGCTATCAAGTCTCAGGCTTTACCGGATTTCCTTTGTGACTGGGCCGAGATGCAGTATGACCACCCAAGCCGGATTACAATTACTGGAAGTTGCACTTTGATGGCTCCAAAACCAAAATCGGACTAGGTGCTGGGGTAGTACTCACATCACCGAAGCAAGATCAGTTGCGATATGTGTTGCAGATTCATTTCTCAGCATCAAACAATGTGGCCGAATATGAGGCACTGATCCATGGGCTTAATGTGGCTAGGACATCGGCATCCGCCGAATAGAATGTTTTGGTGATTCGGATTTAGTGGTGCAGCAGTCTTCTGGAAATTGGGATGCTCTTGATGCCAATATGGCACTGTATCGATTTCATGTCCAGAAAATTTCAGGATTTTTTGAAGGCTGCGAGTACAAGCACATACCTCGGTTGGAGAACGAAGCTGCTGATGTCCTGTCAAAACTCGGGTCGTCTAGGGATGCAATTCCACCCGGATATCCTTGAATCACCTAAGGGTCCCTTCAATCAAACCTTCGCCTGATTCCGAGTCAATTTTTATCCCAAAGCAAGAATCTGAAGCTGTCCCTATGAATGTTGATGTCGGGTACATTGGGGAAGACCCGGGGACTGCATGGCGAGACCCGGGGACTGCTAACCGGATCTTAGGAAAGAGGAGCAGAGAAGAAGATGGTGCTAACCGAATCTTAGGGAATGGACAGAAGCTGATAGAAGAAATAATGGCGGCCGAACCAGTGGAAATAGATGAGCACTTATTCCCTTTGCATCCAGTACCGGAATGGGCTGAAGAAATCATGAAGTTCATGTCGGAGGGGAGTTTGCCAAATGATGAAACCGAAGCTAGGCGAGTGCAGAGGAGGTCCAAGGCTTACACCATCATCAACAAGGAGTTATACAAAGGAGTGCAACCGAGGTGCTACAGCGTTGTGTGGAGCCAGCCGAGGGCAAGGAGATGCTCCTGGAGATACATCAAGGAGAATGTGGACATCATTGCAGTACAAGAGCCCTGGTGGCTAAAGTATTCCGGCATGGATTTTACTGGCCCACTGCTCATGCAGATGCAGAGGACATAGTCCGAAAATGTGAAGGATGCCAAAGGTTTGCCAACAACACACTACCCGCATCGGCGCTCAAAACAATTCCTATCACTTGGCCATTTGCTGTGTGGTGTTTGGATATGGTGGGAGAATTCAAGCCGGCTAGAGGTAACATGACACATATGCTGGTAATGGTGGATAAGTTCACCAAGTGGATAGAGGTGAAACCAATCGGAAAGTGGATGGTCATTCGGCGTGACTTTCCTGAAAGAAATCATTTTGAGATACGGTTACCCTCAGCATCATCTCGGATAATGGCACAAACTTTGCTGTGGGAGAGTTTGCCCGATTCTGTATGGATAAGGGATCCGGCTAGATATAGCCTCGGTGGCACATCCGAGTCTAATGGGCAAGTGGAAAGATCAAATGCCCTGGTGTTGGCCGGCATCAAGGCTCGTCTCATTGAACCATTGCTGAAAACTCCGGGGTGCTGGATAGACGAGATACCATCAGTACTATGGGGTCTAAGGACCACGCCGAATCGGTCAACTGGCTATACGCCATTTTTTCTGGTTATGGGGCAGAAGCAGTGCTACCCACTGACATAGAATATGATGCACCAAGGGTGACAATGTATACTGAAACCGAGGCAAAAGAGGCCCGGGAAGATGCAGTGGATCTGCTAGAGGAAGCAAGAGAATTGGCCCTATCTCACAGCAATATACCAGCAGAGTCTCCGACGTTATCATAGTCGAAAATCAGCCCTCGAGTGTTTCATGAGGGAGATCTAGTACTAAGGCTGGTGCAGCGCAGCAAAGGCCGACACAAGTTGTCACCTCCATGGGAGGGACCATTCATTGTGAGCAAGGCTATGCACAATGACTCGTACTACCTTGTAGATGCACAGAACCAAGGAAGGATGGCCTGGACAGACCCGGAGAAGAAACTAAGAGACCCTGGAATGTAGCTCTGCTTCGACCCTTTTACTCCTAAGGGCGCAATGTATGTATTTCAGTTTATCATAAATGAAATTGCAGCAATCCGAGTCTGGACTCGGGGACTGCCTCGTCCTTATGCATGTGTTTTTTTACTGTTTTGTCCATACCGTTCATGTGTCGAATTGCTTTGAACCTCGTCCCAAAATTCAAGTAATGTATGCTGTGTTGTTGATCTCGTGACTCGACTGACAAACACCAAAATGGTAGTCAAGAGCAGAGGTGGAGAATATGGGAAACATGAAAATGGACTCGGGGACTCGGTCCAAAACCGATTCGGCAGATGTCGTTTACTAACCCCTGTTATTTATTTTTGTTTATGTTAGATGATTCTAAACCTTAACTCGCATGTTTCAAGTATTGTATGCTATGATTCCTATCTTGTGACTCGACTGTCAAACACCTAAAAGGTAGACAAGAGCAAAGATTCGGCAAAAATAGTAAACAAGAAAACAGACTCGGGGACTCGGTTTAAAATGATCCAACATAAACCTCGTCCGGATCGCATTAAGCAAAATAAGAGTAGTCTCGGAAGAACTTAAACTGTATTTTACATCTGCTCCCGGCATACCGGGGATTTAACGTTTTTTCACTAAGTCACTTCAGGAAGCGGCAGACTTGGTTGTAGCAGTTCGGTTACAGGAGCTTCGGTTGCAGGAGCCTCGGGCGCGAGCTTCGGTTACAGGAGTTTCGGTTGGAGTAGATTCGGTTGCAGGGGTTCCGTCGCTGGAATAGACTCAGAAGATGGAGGAACTTCAGGGGTAACCTTGCGTGGAGAGCTTGAAGGCTGGGCAGATTCGGAAGTATCCGGATCAGCTGAAGCTTGTTTGGTAATCTCTGCCGAATCAGTTGCTGGTATCTCGAAGTCTGGGCCGGAGTTGCTTCGGTATTCTTAGCCGAGTCAGAGGCTGGGATCTTGATGGACTTGATAGGAGCTTGTTCGGCAGAGTTAGCCGAATCATCAGAATCGCCCTCAGAATCGGCATAATCCTCAACGGAGGCATCGTCCGATTCCTCTTCTTCAGTCTCTTCCCCATCAGAGTAGACTGGAGCCTCCAGATCAAGATGTTTGGTGTTTGCAAATTCCGCCATAAAATTGGCAGCTTCCTCGCGGATCTTGATCCGGTCAGGATCTGACACCCATGAAGAACCTTCGCGAAGGGAGCGCACTCGGGCGAGATCAATCAGTTCATACCAAGACATGATAAGGATCAAGGCGGCATCAGCACCAGCGCGGGCGGACGAAGATCTCCATTGCTGTAACCGGCTCTTCGTTTGATCCAGATCTTTGATTAGCTCTTCTGCAGACCGGACTTGCCGGGCCTCAGGAAACAAGATTCGGTGAGCCTTGAGGCTTGCATTGAGCAGGTCAATGTGGGATTCCTTCAAAGGAGCAATCCGAGCTTTCAGTGCAGTAATGTGGTCTTCAATATCCCACGTCTCTGGTAAGGAGCCCCAACTTAGCTCTCTCAGCTCGGGCGTCTCTCACAGCTTTGGCGGCTTGAAGCCGGATGCTGGTAAACTCTCCTACAAACAAATAAGCTAATACCGAATTAAGCGAGAAGGAACACAAAAATATATGTCGGATAAGAGCAGAAAAAAGAAGAGATTCGGCAAAACTTACGGTCCATGTCATCATTGAGGCTAGCAAGTGCAGACAGCCATTTCGCACTGGCTGCTTTGTGAGCACTCAATTCTTCTTTCGCCGCTTTAACTTCGGCTTCAGATTCGGCAATGGACGTTTGAATTTGCTTGTCCAGTTTGGCCCGCTCCGCAAGTCCGGCTTTGCAAACATCTCGCTCCTTCTGGATCGTGTCTTTTTCCTTCCGCAGCGTATCCCGCTCTCCTTTGACCTTGTCCTTCACTTTTTCAACCCGGTTAAGCTCTCGCTGGAGTCGAGCCACCTCTGACTTTTCCTCCTCTAAAGCGCGCTTCTGCTCTTCTTCTTTATTATTCATTTCAAGACAGAGCGCATCGAAGGAAGTTTGTAGCTTCTGATGCTGATGGGCGAGCTGCTTAAAGAGTTTGCTGCGAGCGGTCATGGTTTCCTGAAAGGAAACAGGCAAATGGCATCAAAAGAGTCTCGGGGACTGGCCCGAGATTAACCGAATCAGTTGGAAAAGAGACTCGGGGACTGGAAGTCCCACGGTTTCCTCGATTAAGACAACATTCATGATCAAGTTTTATAGATTCAAGCCGAATGACTTTCTTACTCGGAGGAGTATCAGTCGTTCGACCCGAATCTCGGGGACTGGGAATAGTGTAGATTGATAATGATAAAGTAAAAGCAGGATTCGGTAAAGTTACCTCGAAGACCCGGTTAGCTTCAGCAACCGAGGTCTGCACGGAGTGTAAAGATTGAAACATCCGACTAGGGCCAGCCGGATGTGGCGATGCTGAAGTAGAGGAGCCTTTGGCAAGGTCAGCATCATTCCAAGCTTCAATGAATTGCTTGGCGGACTCGAGCTTATCGCTATTAGGCGGGCGGGGATTTGACAGGGCCTGTCCGAATCGAATCGCTGATGGGGCGGCAGGAACTTTCTTGCTAGCGACCACCTGCTTATCCGAAGTGGTGGAGTTGTACCAGAGGCACCTTGAGTCGGCTTGGGTTGCGGTGACGCACCCGGGGTCTGCTTCTGCTTTGGTTGCTTCTGCTGCTGTTCGGAAGTTTGTTGTTGCTGCCGTTTCTTCTTCTGCTGCTCTTGGTTTAGCAGGGCTTGAGCTGCGGGAGTAGGACGAGAATCCGGTTTAGGCAAGGGCTTAGCCGGCACCTTAGCTTTTTCCTTCTCCAGCTCCTTCAGAGGGCGTGGCCAGGTTGAGTCTCGGACAGGAACCAGGGTTTCCTCGCTCTCCAAGTCAATAACCGGCTCTGATGCGGGAGTCGGCTGGGGAATATTGGCAGTTGTAGTACGCACTGGAGAAGTAACAACCTTTTCAGGAGACCGGTTCTCCATAGCCGAATCCAGTGGAGGAATGGGAGAAGAGATGGATGAGTGTGTTTGCTCGGTGACGATGGCGTCACTACATAAGGCAAAGTAAACAGTTAATCCGGATGAAGATAATTCGGTTAATAGAGGAAGAAAGCAAATAATGTTAAGTTGATATTACCCCTTGGTGGTTGGCATGGGCTTAAGCCGATTCGGCTTGGAGCCAGCTTTCTTCCTTCTCTTAGCTTGAGGGGCATCAGAGCCGGGCGCATCAACGCGTTTCCGAGATGTCCCTTCAGCATCTTGTTTGGCTGGAACAGAAGGTGGTGACCATGAAATCGGAATAGCTTCAATGGGATCTAGAATATAGCAATCGTCATCTTCCTCCTCGGAAATGCTGTGAACGGTTGTTTGCTTACCCTTGCGGATTGGCTTGGTGCGCGGAACCGGCAAATAATCATCTGTATCCGGTTCCTCTTCGCCCTCGCGCAGCGGGCTGCGATCCCGTGCCCATACCTTTGTGGAAAGATCGCCGTCTTCGGTGATCTGGCGGTCGAACAGCTGCAGTAAAATCAAGGCAAATCCGGATTAGTCCAATGACATTTTTGTAGTACGGATTAACCCGGAGAACGATGAACTAACCTGCGGTGGAAGTGCGTCCCGGTGAAATGGCTCCACGCCCCATTTCCACTTATCCGGCATCTCGGTGAATGCAATGGCATTCACGCGTCTCTTGACGGAAGTTTTGGTGAGGGCGTGTTTGCTGATCCGGGTAGGATCTAGCAGACCGCTCATATGGCAAATCTTGTGCTGACGTTGTTGTAAAGGACTGACACGGCGAGAGACGAAGGCTCGGAGGAGATCATCCGAGACCAGGCCCTTCTCCAGAAAATCCTCTAGAGCTTGGTGTACGATTTGAAGCTCCGCGAGAGCGTCAGCCGGATCATATTTGAAATTCAGTTCGGCTGTCGGGGGCTCGATCTTGAACTCGGGCAGATTGAGGGCATCATGGCCTTCAGCGCTCTTCACGTAGAGGAAGGACTTTTGCCATTTCTTGCAAGTATCCAGGCCAGTGATCCGGGGAAAGATGGAGCCCGTCCTCGGGGTAATGCTTGACGCACCACAGGCGGTCATCACCTTCGGGTCACTACCCGGGATAGTATGCTTCCGGAGGTGGAAATACTTCGCCCAGGTTTCGATAGTCGGCCAGAGACCGAGATATCCCTCCATAAAGGAGGTAAAAGCAGATAGGGAGACAAAGGAGTTAGCTGGTAGGTGATGAGGCTGCAGGCCGAAGAAATCTAGGAATCTCCGGAAGAAGTCACTCGCTGGGAGTCCGAATCCGCGCTCGAAGTGCGCCAGAAATACTACACGTTCACCCGGTTGGATGACCGGTTGGAGTTCCTTCCCCGGTTTTCGGCATATAACGTTAGATGTTATACGCCGGGTGCTCCGCAGCCATTCCAAGTCATCATTGGTGACATCAGAGCCCTCCCAGCTGCCGGGGGGAAGCTTCGGCATATCCGAATCACTCCTGCAAGAAATCGGAAATAGCCGAGTTAGAAGATGCGAAATCTCAAATCCAGAGCAAGTCGGATAATGATCTAGCCGAATCAGCTGATTAAGGGATTCGGTAAAGAATACCCCGGATAGAGTTGACCGATTACTGCGGAGAAGTGATTCGGCTGGTAACTAAAAACACCTTTTCGTAAGGATCTAGGGTTACGAAAGATCTACCGCAGCAGTAAAATTGAGATGAAATCTCGAGTAAAAATAAGGTGGAACTGTTCAGGAAAATGGCAAGTTGATCTGGCGCAAAACCTAGAAATAAGATCTAGGCATTGTGCTAAGGCGCGGCACTGGACTCCTTGGCTAGTGAATCTAGGGAGGGAAGTGCAAATTCATGGCGAAAGAGCTCGCTCGAGGCCGCCATGGCCGGAAGTTGAAGAACTCACGATGGTGGTACGGCGAGGAAGAGGCTCGGCGAAGAGGCGGCGGCGCAGGGCGCGGTGCGCGGCTCAGGCGAGTTTTCTCCGAGGAAGTCGAGGTCTCCGGCGCTGCAAGGTCGCAAGGGCGAGATCGCGGCGGCGTCGGCGGCGCGGTTGGAGTTCTCGAAGTAGGAGGTGCGGGGAAGAAGAAGAGGAATCCCGCACCCCTATTTATAGCCCCTAGATGGTAACGGGCGCACTACCGCACGATCTCCGGGTGTGGCTGGATCAGGTGTGAACCAAAGCTTTGCGGTCGTTGCTGTGGCCGTGTATTCCAAGCACACGGTGGATCATAGAGTTGGAAGCGGTGCTGCGGATCAAGTGTGCCGGTCAGCACAGAAATCGAGGAGGCGGGGTCATTTAGTCAAAAACACTCAAGTACCTGATGGATCCGGATAATATGTTGTCAGTGACATGTCAAATCAGAGACCCGGATTATGAGGCTTTGTGCAGAGATTCCCTGCCAAATATCCCAGGAAATCCTGAGGCAAGATTGGGTGATATGGAATTCGGTTAAAGGCGTTGGTTTTTAACCTGCTACGGCCCTTCATCCGAGGCTGTAGGACCGCACCAGCTTCGGGGACTACTGTCGGGGGGCTGCCCCCGGGTAGGGCAATGATGTGGTTTAAGAGTTATAAAGTAGAAGCGGATCAGTATCTAGCCGGGTCACTTAGACCGGATCGATGTCTAGCCGGGTCATGCCAGAGTCGGTTAGCTCTTGACCATACCAGAATGCGGGAAGAAGCCAAACCGGGTCGGAGGAAGGAGTACCGGCTAAGTTAGCCGGGTTGGTCAGGAAGGATCCGGATAAGGTAATCCGGATATTGCACAAGGGCCAAGTAATGTCAGTAAGGTCACGGGTCCTGCAGTTCTACTGACCGGGGCTCAGAAGACAGCAAGGTCGAGCTACGGTTTTCCGGATCGCAAGGCCCTAGGCGCTGACTCGGCCAATTCGGGAAAGAGGAGGTGGCCTAGACCCGGCAGGCTACGCCTGCCATTGCCTGAAGAGGCAAGATAGGCCTGCTAGGACTTGACAGCCAGGTCAAGCCACGGGATTCCTGGGAGCGCAGCAACCTAGGAGCTGACTCGGCCAGTTCGGGAAAGAGGATGTGACCTAGACCCGGTGGGCTACAGCTGCCGTTGCCCGAAGGGGCAAGATAGGCCTGACAGTCCGGCCGTTGGATTGACAGGAGGCAGAGGCTTGTCCTTTTTCTCTTGTCAATGCCATAATCATCTCCGGCCAGGGGTAAAAAGGTAAACCGGTTAGTGTATAAGTAGACCCTACATCCTCCAGAGAGAGGGACGACGAAGGAGAGGCCTCATTTCCCCCTGTTCCATCTTCCTCTTAGAGCTCTCACCATTGTTGCTTCATACAGCTCGAGGAGCACTTTGTACTTGTGACATTGAGATATAAGAGAGTAGGCTAGTGCTGCAGTAGGGGTGTTACCTCCACAAGAGGGCCCCGAAGCAGGGTACATCTTGGTGTGCTTTGGTTGTTCTTGGTTTGGCTTGTTCTTGCTTGTTCTTGTGAGTCTTGGTTGTTCTTCATGCGTGCTTCGTGAGCGCGCAAACCCTCCCCGGATCCCCCAACGTCCTAGCGAGCCCACATCTTAAGCCATCCTATGGCATCTGCCGTGACACCACCACGACACGCGCCTAGGTGGCGATCAGAATTGTTGCATTGGGTCGGTCGCGCCTAAGTGGCGACCAGAATGGGGTCGATCGTGCCTAGGTGGCGATCAGAATTGAAGCTTTTTTAGCCCTGAGTGGCTTGCTTGATGATGTAAACTCTTAATAATTTTGCTGCGACTGCTGATGGCAACTCGCGATGCCTGGGATGTGTCCTTATTGGCAATGGCTCGTAGCCTTTGACTTCCTTGCCTCCATTGCGGCTGTAATCTGAAGTCGCAAGTCAGGCAGGTGCCTCTTGGCCTTCACGATGTCATCAAAATTCTCCTGCGACTCGCGCATGGTCGCGCTCTCTGCAATGCAAGCTGCTCTGGCTATGGCCTTGTCGCCTTCTTCACATTCTTGAGCTATTCTTTTGTCGCCATTGATGGTGATGACACCTCTAGGGCCTGGTATTTTGAGCTTTAGGTACACATAGCACGGCCTAGCCATAAACTTTGCGAATGCTTCTCTGCCAAACAGCGCATGATATGGGCTCTGGAAATCTACAACCTCGAACCAAATGTACTCGCTCCTGAAGTTGCTTTGTGTCCCAAAGGCAACCTCCAAGTTAACTCGCCCCAATGGCTGGGCTGATATGCCTGGCACGACACATGAAATGTTGTTCTTGATGGGTGTAGCTGCTTTTCTTGAAGGTTCATTCTTTTGAAGGTTTCATAATATAATATGTTGATACTGCTGCCTCCATCCATGAGTACTTTGCTCAACTTGTATCCTGCGACTTGAGGGGCAACCACCAGCGCGAGTTTTCCCTCTTCATTTATTTCTCCTGGGTGATCCTCGCGGCTCCAAATTACTGGTTGTTCAGACCACTTTAGCCATTGTGGGACGGCTGGTACTATGGCATTAACAGCCTGATTGCGTCGTCGCAGTTTTTGTTCCCTCCTTGAAGTATTCACCACAATGGTATGATACTGACCCAACTGTTTTGGGAACTGTGGCTGATCTGGCTGCGGATTTGGGATGGCGTTGTTGCTGTTGTTGCCTCCGCCATTTTTACCTTCCTCGTTGTTTTGATGATTGAAGTTTGTGTTGAGTGGCTGTCCATCCTTCCACTTTCTGTAATGATAACACTGTGCCTTCGTGTGGTTGGGTGGTTTCCCATCTTTTCCTATATAGATGTCGCAGGGGCGGTTGAAAACCTCTTCCAAATTGACTGGGTGAAAATTCCTTCCTCTGCTGCTGCTTTGTTTGTAACGAGTATTCGTATTGCGACTAACCCTGAGTTTCCTTCTTCGTTTTTGCGCTTGTTATAACTTGTATTGGCATTGCTAGCTTGCTGTTGTTGAGGCTTGCTACTGGTCTTTTTTCCTTTGCCAGTGCTTTCCTCTTCCTCCCCATCAGATGCGTCCCTGGTTTTATCCGAGCTAGCATACTTGTTGGCCGCCGCCATTACCTCACTTAGGCTCTTGACTTTATCCTTCATGCGACCTAGTTTGTGGACTAGCGGCTCAAATTTGCAATTTTTCTCCATGACAAGGACTGCTGAACTGGGTGGTATATTGTCTGAGGAATGTATGATCTCTGCGACCCTTCTCATGCAGTGGCGACTTGACTCGCCTTCCTTCTGTACACAACGCTCTAGGTCCTCTATTCTGCAGAGTCGCTTGCATGTCCCTTGGAAATTCTTGATAAAAGCTTCCTTCATCTCATCCCAAGAGTTTATTGAATTTGGTGACAAATTTTGTAGCCATATGTGGGCTGCGCCCTCTAATATCATGTTTAGGTAACGTGCGCAGATCTCTTCGGATGCGTTTAGGATGCTCATGCACATCTCGTAATTGTTGAGCCAAGTAACAGGGTCCATGCTGGCGTTGTAGTTGGCGACCTTGCGAGGTCCTTTAAAATCTGCAGGAAACGGTTCAGACCTGATTCTTTCGTTGAAACAGACTGGGCCTTTGAGTCGCGACGATAGGTTGGACGAAGCTGGCCTTCCTATTGGGTTGGCCGCCGGGCGCGGCTGCACAATCTCTATAGGTTGAACTTGCTGAGGTTGATCTTGAGCCGCAGGCTGATCTTCCCTTTGTCGCCTAGCCGAGCTTGAGGTCGCAACGTGTGGCGACTCCGCGTGGATGCTTCTCTCCGCCGTTGCTCTGCTATTGTAAGGGGTGGAGTGCAGCCGTCCTGCGTGTTCGGACATATTCGCTTGCTGTACCACTGCTGTGCTCAGCATCTCAATGGCGCGCCGTGCCTCTCTGTCCATTGGCGTGTTTCCTGCGGGCGCTAATCTGGCCAAGATGTTTGTGGCTGCAAAGAGATTCTCCACCGGGCTAACATAATGTCCTTGCGGCGTGTGGAACCTTTGAGGCTGCTGTGGCGACTGCTGCACAAAGGTTGGCTGTGTCAGTGGCGGGGGCATCATGGCCCTGTTGTTAGCCGGAACTATGGCCCTTGATCCAGGTATCTCTGCTACTCTTGGTGCTGCGAAAGATGGAACCGCTGGCACGATTGATGGTACCGCGATTGCTTGAACCGCGGGCGCGGCTAACGGGGCCACTGACCGCATAACCATGGCAGATGGTGCCGTGCGCGCGGGTATCGCGACTGGAGGTTGTGCGACCCCTGACCATGCTACCGGGTGCGTCATGTTGGTGGCGACTGATGGTACCGCAATTGCTGGTTCAATGGTGGGTGATTGGAACAGCTCCATAGGGTTAACTGTTCCTGGCTGCAGGCGACTCGCGTGACGTCTATGCGGCAAGGTGGCCTATATTCCTTGCAGAGAATTGGTTTCCTCGATGAGTCACAGTTGTTCCTGTTGGAGGTGCTGTTCCTCACGCGCCAGCCTGGCTCTCTCATCTGCGATTCTCTGGACCTCATCATATAGCCCGATCCTGGTAGCCTCCAATTCTGTTACTCTAGCAGCCGCGTTAACCGCAGATATTGGTGTAAACAACACGCTTCCCTGTGGCGGCGTGACCGCTGCGCTGGGGGTTACCCTTGCCCCTGATTCCACAGGCGCGACTCCAGGTGGAGTTTCTCTGTTTGCGACTCCTGAGGCCGCGACTCCTGATGCATCTAGCGTGGCTTGTTCTGCTGCTTCCGGCGGTGTGGGGGCTAAGCTGCCTGGTGGCATGCCCAGCCCTTCGTCTGCTTCTGTGGTCCTGTAGACCCCTTCCACGTGCCAATCTTCTACAGAGGGCGAGCCACTGTCCACAGGGCCTCTGCATAGCCTTTCCTCAAGGACATACTCAATGGATTGGCCTTCTTTGTCTTCGAGAGGCAGCGACTCGTGGTTGATAGATCCTTCTTCTTGGTCCACTGTTACCGCGACTCCTTCTTCTGAGTCGCCATGCTGCGATGGATCCTCTGACTCGCCGCCAATGAAGCCGACGAAGACGTTGATGGATCTAAAGGGGATGACGTGGCCGGTCTCCAAGTAATCTGCTTCCGGCCCCCAGCTTGAATCGTCGATGAGGGGTGTGCCATTGACCGTGATGATACGGCCAACAATGAGATCTTCATCTCCCTTCATGGATCCTGCGTGAAACGTGACGCTTTTGACCGCAGGCCCCACGGTGGGCGCCAACTGTCGTGGGTTTGTCACGTCAGGTGTCATAGATGACTTCGTAGGTGTGGGATTACGCGAGTCAAGCATCTCCGAGCTTGGGATCGCAGGAACAAAGATCAACACAGATTTACCCAGGTTCGGCCCCCTCAATGTGAGGTAAAAGACCTACTTCCTGCCTACCCTAGATTGGTATTGATATGATCATCGAGGTGTTACAATGGAGGCGATCCGATCTGGTACTCGCCATATAAGCTAGGGTTTGGGGCTTGATAGCTTAACCACTCTAAGTCCTGCGAGTCCTCTTTATATACACAGAGGCTCGCTAGGTTACAAAAGAAATCTTCCCCATAAGGAATACATCCACAGAGGTCTACTCAGAGACTACTTGGTCTTCACGTCCTCCGGGAGTTGTCTTCTAGATCTTTCTCCTTATGGCGGTTCAATATTGGGCTTGTTCCCAAGTGGGCCTTCATCCGTGCGAGTAAGTTAAATCGCACTGGGCCGCGGGTTAATCCAGAAAGTATTCCCCCGACACCTGCCACGAAACTCCTTTAATTCTTGGGGCCAGTTCGAAGATGCTTTCGCCAAGAACTTCCTCGGAACATATTCAAGGCCTGCGACGTTCGCGGAACTGCAAGCCTGCAAGCAGTGGAAAGACGAGTCACTCCGATCCTACATCCAGCGCTGGACACTCATGTGCAATTCCGTCGGAGTCGTCTCAGAGGACAGAGCAATCGATGCATTCATTCGTGGTGTCACTCGACACGACCTTCGGGAGTCCTTCGTCGCCTCCAGCCGCAATCCATAGTCGAGCTCATGAAAATCGCCAACGAGTGGGCCGATGGCGAGGACTCTATGCGCAACAAATTCTCGGACGAGGAAGGAGAACCAAGCAACTGGAACCGCAGAAACAACTGCGGCAGCGATCACCGCCATAAGCGCAAGGCCCGCTTCGATGAAGGCGAGCCAGCCGAGTTAGTAGCTGTCGGATTCACCGACACCCGAGAAGACCGGAGCCGTGACAACAATCGCCAGAGCAGTCGAGACCGGGAAGAGTACAAGACTGATGGAACCAGAGACGTGAGTGGCGACGCAAGCCCCGCGACCGGACCTTACAACCGAGCAGGAGCTCGAAGAACCATGCAAGTTCCATCTATTCAGAAGCGAAGAAACCGGCTAGCTAGTCTCTACTCACCTGTTGAAGGACTGTCGGAAGATGCTTCGCATCAATGGCGCATTCGCCAAAATCTTGACTCCGGTCCCAGCGCCGCAACCAGCACCACAGTTGGCTCTCCCAGGACCACCTGCAGCAGCACTTCACCCTGCGCACATAGCAGGAGCGATCCAGTACCAGCCGAGACAGGAAGCACCTCCTGCGCCAGGAGAACAATACCCTTAGGCTCAAGGGCAAATGAACATGACACAGAAGGGCGCCCATCAAACAGGTGCCAGAAGTTGATCACCCGCCAAGTCTACCAGGTCGTGTCAATGCCACCAGCCGCAACCCGAGTACCTCAAGGGCTCGGAAACTAGCATCACCTTCTCTCGGGAGGACCACCCTCCACAGGGACCGCTCCCAGGCCATGCCGCGCTGGTACTCGAAGCACAGATCGGGCAATTACACATGACCAAGGTCTTCATGGACGGCGGCTGCGGCATTAACATCATCTTCGCCGACACTCTCCGGAAGATGGGCAGGTCCCAGGAAAGCTTAGAAAGGTCAGACATCACCTTCCACGGCATCGTACCAGGGAAAGCAGTCTACCCTGAAGGAGTAATCACACTCGAAGTTATCTTCGGCACACCCGACCACTTCTGAAAGGAGATGATTGACTTCGAGGTGGTGGACTGGCAATCGCAGTACCACGCTATACTTGGACGCCCGACGTTCGCCCGTTTCATGGCAGTTCCACACTACGCCTATCTCATGATCAAGATGCCAGGACCGAATGGAGTCATAACTGTGAGGGGTGACTTCCATCGTTCGGACAACGGCGACCGCGAATTCAGCAAGTTCTCCGAGTCCTTCGGCATGCAGCAGCAGCTCGAGAAACTTTCACTCGGCAATGACAAAACCCTCTTCCCTGCAAGCAAGAAGCCGACACTTGACGCCTCCTTCAGCACCACCGATGATACAAGGGCACACCAAGTCCATCCGATTGACGCTTTCAAGATAGTGCTCATGTCATCAAGCCTGTCTCCCTCATAGGAAAGCGCGCTCGTCGAGTTCCTCCGTGAGAACTGGGAAATCTTCGTCCGGTGTCCAGCCGACATGCCAGGTATACCTAGGAAATTCACCGAGCACGCCCTTCAAATTTATCCAGATGCCAAACCTGTCAAGCAAACCATGCGCCACTCTCCGAGCCGAAGCGCGTCGCCATAGGGCAAGAAGTTGACATATTACTTCATGCCCATTTCATCCGAGAAATCAAGAAGTCCGACTGGGTCGCCAACCAGTCCTCGTCGAGAAGAAGACAAAAATTCTCCGCATGTGCATCGACTTCACCTCCTCAACATGTGCTGCCCAAAGGACCACTTCTCGTTGCCACGAATCGACCAGATCGTCGACTCCACAGCTGGTTGCGCACGACTGTCCTTCCTGGATGCCTACTCAGGCTACAACCAGATAAGGATGCGAGAGGAGGATGAGGAGAAGACAGCCTTCATCACACCCCATGGTGTATACTGCTACAAAACTATGCCCTTTGGGCTCAAGAACGCTGGAGCCACCTACCAGCTCATGATACAGTCCTGCCTCAAGGACCAAATAGGACGCAACATCCAAGTTTATGTCGACGACATAGTCATCAAGACCAGGCAAGAGGACATGCTCCTCGACGACCTACGCGAGACATTCGCCACGCTCAACGCATACAAGATCAAGCTCAACCCAACTAAATGCGTCTTCGGCGTACCAGCTGGGCAACTACTCGGGTACCTCGTATCTGCCAGAGGCATTGAGGCAAACCCCAAAAAGATAGAAGCAATTCTCACGATGCCAACCCCGACCAAACTTCGGGAGGTCCAGCGCCTAGCCGGCCGAGTCGCAGCACTCAGCCGGTTCATTAGTAAGTTGGGTGAAATGACACTCCCTTTCTACCAACTGATGAAGAAATCTGACAAATTCGAGTGTACGCCAGATGCCCAAGCAGCATTCGCAGATCTCAAGAGGGTCCTGGCGACTCCACCTGTGCTCGTCGCGCCGCATGAAAAGGAACCTCTATACCTTTACGTGGCTGCCACCAACAGGATGGTCAGTACCGTCCTCGTCGTCGAACGACAAGAAGAAGGTCATGCCCATCGAGTGCAACGACCCATATACTACCTCAGTGAGGTGTTATCCATATCAAAGCAGCGGTACCCGCATTATCAGAAGCTAGCCTACGGCGTCTTCATGAGTTCACGTAAGGTGGTCCATTCTTTCGCCGAACACCCGATCACAGTGGTGAGTGCCTCGGGCCTATCCGATATCCTCACCAACCCGGACGCAACGGGACGAGTCGCCAAGTGGGTCATCGAGTTAGGCCCGTGGGACCTGAAGTATACGCATCCCAACGCAATCAAGGCACAAGTACTTCCGGACTTCACAACCGAGTGGATCGAACCCAGCTGCCCAACTTACCCAACCTGTCCAACGCATGGACTATGTACTTTGACGGATCCAAGAAATTCGAGGGTGCGGGCGCATGCATCATCCTGACATCGCCCAAAGGCGACAAACTTCGCTACGTACTACAGATGGACTTCCCCAAGCCCTCCAACAATGAAGCTGAGTATGAAGCTCTACTACACGGCATGCGGATGGCCAAGAACTGCGGAGCCACTCGCCTCATGATCTATGGGGACTCGAACCTCATCGTACAGCAAGCAATGAAGGAGTGCGAAGCCACGGCAGAGAATATGATTGCATATCAGGACCTTTACAACATCATCGAGGGCAACTTTGACGGCTGCGAGCTGCGGCACATAGGCCATGAGAGTAACAAAGAAGCAGACATGCTGGCCAACCTCGGCTCGACCAAGGCGAAAGTTCCACCTGGAGTCTTCGTTGAGTGCATCAAACAACGGTCCATCAAGCTCAGCAGTCAATCGCATCCTCTATAACAGCAACAACCAAGGATCAGCTGGCAAGGGACCCAGTGGTACCCGGGGAGGAGGAACCACACGTAGAAGTTTTCCTCATCGAGCCAACGTGGACGAACCCTTTCCTCGCATTCATGCTGCGCCAGGAGTTGCCAGAAGACACAACAGAATCTCGGCGCATCACTCGCCGCTCGAAGGCCTTCATGATCATCAACGGAGAGCTATACAAGCGCAGCATATCCGGAGTCCTGCAGCGCTGCATCGACCCAGAAGACGGCAGAGCAATACTCTATGACATCCATGCAGGAACTTGCGGATATCACGCCACCAGTCGAGCCCTGGTGGCCAAAGCCTTTCGAGCAGGGTTTTACTAGCCCACGGCAATGCGGGAAGCCGAAGAGATAGTCAAAAAATGCTACGGGTGCCAGAAGTTCGCCACCAAGCCGCAAGCACCCGCATCGGAGCTGAAACGATACCGCTAGCCTGGCCCTTTGCCAGTGGGGACTCGACATGGTGGGACCACTGAAGAAATCATCTCGCGGCGGACACACGCATCTGTTGGAGGCGGTCGACAAGTTCACGAAGTGTATCGAAGTTGTACCTATCACAAGCTCGACTGCTACATCCGCCGTCAACTTCATCAGGTCCATCATCTTCAGATTTGGGATACCCCATAGCATCATCACAGACAACGGCACAAACTTCACAATCAATGAGTTCAAGGACTTCTGCACGGAGCAAGGCATCAAACTCAACTACGCCTCAGTCGCACACCCTCAGTCCAACAGACAAGTCGAGAAAGCAAATGGCCTAGTCTGCAGCGGCCTCAAGAAACGTCTACTGGTGCCACTCAAGCGCGCCGCGGGTGCCTGGGTGGAAGAGCTACCTTCTGTCCTCTGGAGTCTGAGTACCACGCCCAACAGATCAATGCAATACACTCCGTTCTTCATGGTCTATGGCGTCGAAGCAGTACTGCCATATGATCTGCGATTCGACACACCTCACGTGGTTGCATACGACGAGTTAGGCGCAGAAGAAGCACTCGAAGATGGCGTCGACACGCTGGATGAGGCACGGGACATTGCACTCTCCCGCACGGCCATTTATCAACAGAGTCTTCGCAACTACCATGGCCGTCGACTGCGCGAAACATCTTTCATCCCTGGTGACTTGGTGCTGTGGCTCAAGCTGTCGTGGGGTAATCACGGCAGATGCCATGCGGGGTGGCTTAACTCGGGTGTGAGCCAGGCGACGTAGGATTCACAGAGAGGTTGCACACGCAGAGTTTACCCAGGTTCGGCCCCTCTGTATGAGGTAAAGACCTACTCCTCCTTATATGTATTTGGATCTGAATGGGGTGTACAATGGTGTGCGCACCAGAGCTTGCGGGTGCTCCGGAGGCTATGGAATGAGATGAGTCCGCCTCTAGGGTTGCTCCTTGCCGGCTTTATATAGGGAGCCGGCTAGGGTTTACAGGGAATGACGGGTTCTGCTGGCGGCGCTAGCTATCCTGCCTACAAGTGCGGCTTCGTGGAGCGCACTCTTTGGGATACACAATCGCAGACTGATTCTAAGATATCTGCTACCGCCTCCCCGAGCCGTCATACCGGGATCCTCGTGGACCCGGTATCCTGGAAGATGTACACCGGGTGGGCTTTGGGCCACCCGGCCTTGAAGGCCGACTCGGGGTCCTGGGCCTACCCGGTTGGGCATCCCCCCATCATTAGCCCCCGAGTTCGTCAGGGACTCGTCTCGGCTTGGTCTTCGTCTTGCGAACTGCCGGGTCGTGTCATTGAACGAACTCCTGAAACAGAGAAAAACAAACAATGGCTCGGAGTGGTGGATTCTGGCTTTTAACGTCCGGTCTAACTCAAGTTCTTGTTTGATGCCGGCTTGTGCCCGTCGGGACGTTTGCCATCCCGACTCCCCTCGATGCGGGTTGTCTCCTTGCCTTCTCCGTCTGACGCCACGACATCTTTGACCGCTTGTCCTGTAGTGTTTGTCTGTCTGACGCCGAGTCGATTGATGGGACTTGACGGCGCATCGACTGCCTCCACCTCGGGATGGAGCAGTGCCAATGATGACGTTCTTTGACCCGCACGCGCCCGATCCATCGGTCCAAAACGTCGTGACAGAGCGACGTGGCCAAATCTGAGCCGCATTTTTCGGCACGCTCCCGTGGTAACCGAGGCGTCACGCGGGAATCGAGGCGTCATGCGACGTGGCGATAGTGGGCGACGTGGGCGACGCGGGCGGCGCCATTTACTGCGGTAACGGCTCCACTCACTGTGCCTATTAAAACGACAGGGGAGCGCGGCTGGTGAGTTCATTCTCCACCACTTCCTCGCGCTCGCCGTTTCTCCTCAAGCAGTCCGCGCCTGAGTTCTCCGCCGCTTCGCCGCCGCAGCCATTAGACACTCTTGCTCCTCCCCCTCTCTTCCGGCCAAGATGGTGGTGCCCAAGAACAAGTGGGAGAGGTCGTCGGTGACGACGCAGGTGCTGGAGCAAGCCGCCAACGAGGGTTTGTTGCCGCCGGCGTCGGAGCGTCGGTGGCGCATTGCCTCCGCGGACCCTCACCCGTGGCCATCGCCGGGCGAGTTCGTCGCCTTCCTCGCGTTCCTCGAGCGCGGGCTAGGCTTCCCCACGTCAGAGTTCTTCCGGCGCTTCCTGGACTTCTACGGGCTTCAGGTGCATGACCTGACACCCAACTCGATCCTCCATCTCGCCTGCTTCGTCACCCTGTGTGAGGGCTACTTTGGGTGCGCCCCGTTCTTCCCGCTGTGGCTGTGGATCTTCCACGGCAAGCTGGGGAAGGGCGGCGACATGGCGCCCTGTGGCGGCCTCAACTTCCAAGTCCGCGGCGACGTCGACTACCTGGATCTCGGCCTCCCCTCCAAAGTGTATTGGAGGAAGTCGGGCTTCTACATGCGGGAGCCGGCGCCTGACGGCGAGATTGGGATTCCCTACTTCTCGCCATCGCCGAGCCGGCCACGCAACCTTCAGCAGCTGCCGCGTGATGCCGACTTGCCCATGGTGCGCCGGCTGATGGCGCGGCTCCAGGAGCTGAAGAAAGGAGGGCTGACGGGTCTGAACCTCATCGCCACCTGGTGAAGAGGAAGATCGCGCCTCTGCAGCACCGGCCCTCGCTGATCTGCGAGTACAAGGGGACGAAGGACCCGCAGCGCATGACCCGACATTGTTCGAGTCGGTAGAGCAATTCACGCTGCGGATGAAGCGTGTCACGGTCCACCCGGCTCCCGAGTGGATCGTGGGCGGCTTGGAGGCCTTCTCCGCCAAGCATCCGGCTCCTGAGGTGAGTCCTTTTGCTTGACGATTCGAAATACTTTCCTTTTCTTGGTCTTTTTATACCGATCCTTCCTGCTTGTCGAATTCAGGAGTTTCAATTGCTTGTTGGGTTGCCTCCGACCCGCGGAGACGCTCCCACGGTGCTTGTCGTGGGTTTGTCACGTCAGGTGTCATAGATGACTTCGTAGGTGTGGGATTATGCGAGTCAAGCATCTCCGAGCTTGGGATCGCAGGAACAAAGATCAACACAGATTTACCCAGGTTCGGCCCCTCAATGTGAGGTAAAAGACCTACTTCCTGCCTACCCTAGATTGGTATTGATATGATAATCGAGGTGTTACAATGGAGTCGATCTGATCTGGTACTCGCCGTATGAGCTAGGGTTTAGGGCTTGATAGCTTGACCCGCTCTAAGTCCTGCGAGTCCTCTTTATATACATAGAGGCTCGCTAGGTTTATAAAAGGAAACTTCCCCCATAAGGAATACATCCATAGAGGCCTACTCGGAGACTACTTGGTCTTCACGTCCTCCGGGATATGTCTTCTAGATCTTTCCCCTTATGGCGGTTCAATATTAGGCTTGCTCCCAAGTGGGCCTTCGTCCGTGCGAGTAAGTTAAGTCGCACTGGGCCGCAGGTTAACCCAGAAAGTATTCCCCCGACATTAGCCCCCAAGCGTGGCCTGAACTTCATAGTATTTCTTGATCTTGAATGCTTAGGCCGCGCTTTTCCTTGTTTCGTGACTTATAATTGTGCAAGTTTGGCCTTGACTCGCACCTAGAAGATCATCTGACTTCGTGAGCTTCTTTTAGAGTATCCTGATAGCTTCAGAACTTGATGATGATCTATCTTCAAATTTTTGATGATAATATGATATAGCCCCCAAGGATTGAGAGGATGTTATGCGGTAATCATCTCAATTCTTCTCAGAGAACTCTGAAGGTCATCACCTGTAACTTGATATCATAGATAAAACAATTGTTAAGTTACAAGTAATTGTAATTGGTGTTGCCGTACTATAAGCAGTACATCGACCTCTAGTTAGGCCATCTGAATCCTTAAGTGGGCACTCGCGCGACTCAGTATTTCCTAGGAATATGTGTGTTCAGGGTCGAGAGCGGCCATGATTGGCAATCAAGCTCGATTGACGCCACACCCCAGTACTTTGGCCACATAATGCGAGTAGCGATCCAACTTCAGGTAAATTTGATAATTGCCAATAAATCGGCTGTTTCAGGGTAACAAAGACCCCAAGAAATGTAATGATATTGCCATGATAGGCTAAGCTATGATAAGCTTTGATTATGATGACACATAAGGTCACGCCTAGGTGGCAACCGAGTGTTATACATAGGGTTGGATCGCGCGTAAGTGGCGATCTATGGTGATACATGGGGTCGGTCGCGCCTAGGTGGCGACCAGAGATGATACAAAGTTTACGGCCGCGCCTAGGTGGCAGCCGGTTTCTGATACAAGGGTCGATCGTGCCTGGGTGGCGATCAGATGTTGCATAGGTCGCGCCTAGTGGCGACCAAAGTTGAAGTTCTAGCCCTGAGTGGCTGTGATGATACTCAGCTATAAAGCTGGAAAGGATGATGCTTGGTTCTGATTAGCCTTTTCTTATGTATAATACGGTCGCAGGTGTGTGACGTTCCAAGGGCGAGGTGCCTCGAGACGATCCTCGAAATCATGGCGTTCGCTGCTTTCTTCCCTTGCATCCAGCAGGTAGTACGGCCCATTGTTTAGCTTCTTGCTGATGATGTAGGGCCCTTCCCATGGAGAGGACAGCTTATGCATTCCCTTGTGATCTTGTTTAAGTCGCAGTACTAGGTCGCCTTCTTGAAAGGTGCGGGTTTTGATGCGTCTGGCATGATAGCGTCGCAAGTCTGTTGATATACTGCTGATCTTGATGCTGCCAAGTCTCTAACTTCTTCTAATGTGTCCACCGAGTCTTGCCGAGCTATCTCATTATCTGCCTCGATGTAAGCCGCAACTCTTGGTGAATCATGTATGATATCGCTGGGCATGACTGCTTCTGCTCCATAGACCATGAAATATGGTGTAAATCCTGTGGATCTGTTAGGGGTTGTTCTCAAGCTCCACAGTACTGCTGGCAGTTCTTCCACCCAACATCCTGGAGATGCTTCGACCTTTTCAATAAGGCGCGGCTTAATTCCATGGAGAATTTCCTGGTTAGCTCGCTTAGCTTGTCCATTGCTCTGCGGGTGTGCTACTGACGTGAGGTCCAAATCTTATCCCATTGTCTGCGCAAAATATCTGTGTAGCCCCTTCAGAGGTGTTGCTCCCATTGTCTGTAATGATACTATGGGGGTAACCAAAGCGGAATATGACCTTCTTTAAGAACTTGACTGCTAGTTTCAGCCTCGCAATCTCCCACAGGTTCTGGTTCTATCCACTTTGTGAATTTGTCCACCATGACTAAGAGGTGAGTTTTTCCGTTTGAAGACCATCTGAAAGGCCCTACCATTGGCTGGCATATGATCTTGCCTAGCGTATCTTTGACATCCATCGCACATTCTGACAATTTGCTCTGCGTCTGCTAATTGCTGTTAACCAGAAGAATCCATGTCGGAACGCCTTTGCCACCAAAGATCTTGACGAAGCATGATGGCCACAATCACCTGAATGAATTTCGTGCAAGATTTTTCGTCCCTCTTCTGGTGAGACACATCTTTGAAATGCTCCTGATACGCTGCGCTTGTATAATTCTTGTTGTTGATGATTGTATAGGCCTTTGATTGTCGTATGATTTTGCGCGCCTCAATTTCATCGTCCGGCAGCACTCCGCGACTAAATATGCCATGTATGATGCCTCTGTCCATCCTGGCTGTTCATGCAGGGCTGCGACTAAAGTTGAGTCATCCTCTGCTCTGCAATGTCAATCTCTGCTGGAGGTTTGACTGATGGATTGTGCAGTTCATCCCAGGAAAACATGGGTGGGACTGACTGCTATTGGATCCAAGCCGAGACAGGGCATCCGCCGCTTCATTTTGTCTCCGATCAATATGTTCAACTTGGTATCCATGAAATGTCCAGCAATTCTGTCCACCTCTCTCCTATATGCAGCCTGTTCGCATCCTTGCTGTCCACGTTCCGGAGACCTGCTGTGCCACCAAGTCTGAATCGCCAAAACAGCGTATACGACTGATGTTCATCTCCTTTGCTATACGTAGACCATGAAGCAGTGCCTCGTACTCCGCCACGTTATTTGTGCAGTTGAAGTGTATCTGTAACACATACCGCAGCTTGTCTCCTTGGGAGATGTCAAACAACTCCAGCCCCCGAGCCTTGCAACTGTCTTGACCCATCAAAATGCATGTCCAGTATTTGGTTTCTGCCATGCTAGGGCAACTTGGATTTCTGTCCAATCGTTAATAAAATCTGCAAGGGCTTGCGACTTAATTGATGTGCGCGGCTCGTAACTGATGTGATGTGGTCCCAACTCGATCGCCCACTTAGCGACTCTTCCAGTAGCTTCTCGATCGAATGATATCTGCCAATGGTGCTGAACTCACCACAGTTATTGGATGCTCTTGGAAGTAGTGCTTCAGCTTGCGACTCGCCATGAACACTCCAAACACCAACTTCTGCCACTGTGGGTAACGCTGTTTGGAAGCTGTGAGGACTTCGCTCACGTAGTAACTGGTCTCTGGACAGGGTATTCCTTTCCCGTTTCTTGTCTCTCCACAACCATGACAGCACTCACAGCGCGGGAATTTGCCGCTATGTATAGTAGCATTGGCTCTTTATCTTTTGGAGCCGCCAGAACTGGAGCATTCGTCAATTGATGTTTCAAGGCTGTCAGAGCTTCGTCGGCCTCTGCGTCCCAAACGAAGGTGTCTGATTTTTCAACAGTCTGTACAAAGGTAGTGCTTTTCTCCCAATCTTGATATAAAGCGACTCAAAGCTGCTACGCAACCAGTAAGCCGCTGTACATCTTTTATCTTTTCTGGCTTTTGGAGATCCATCACGGCCTTTATCTTGTCAGGATTGGCCTCAATGCCTCTTTCTGATACTATGAATCCCAATAGCTTTCCTGCTGGTACTCCGAAAACGCACTTTGTGGGGTTGAGCTTCATGTTGTATTTTCTGAGATTTGTGAATGTCTCTGCCAGATCACCAATAAGATCCTGGCTAACTTGCGATTTAATCACAATATCATCCACGTAGGCATGAACGTTGCGACCTATTTGCTCATGTAGGCAATTCTGAATGCATCTTTGGTAAGTCGCACCTGCGTTCTTCAACCCAAAGGGCATGCTGACGTAACAAAAAGCTCCGAAGGGTGTGATGAAGGACGTCTTTTTCTTGGTCCTCCTCTTCATCTTGATTTGATGGTAGCCTGAATAGGCGTCCAAAAAGCATAACAGCTCGCACCCAGCAGTTGAATCAATTACTTGGTCGATTCTTGGCAAAGCAAATGGATCCTTTGGACAAGCTTTGTTAAGACTGGTGTAATCAACGCACATTCGCCACGTACCGTTCTTTTTCATAACCAATACTGGATTTGCCACCCATCCGGATGGTATACCTCTGTGATGAATCCTGCAGCCAGCAAGCGAGCTATTTCCTCTCCTATTGCCTTTCTCCTGTCATCATGAAAACGCCGTAGTGGCTGCTTCACTGGTTTAGCCGCAGGGTTCACTTTGAGGCTATGTTCTGCTAATTCTCTTGGTACCCCTGGCATATCTGACGGCTTCCATGCGAAGATGTCTTTATTTTCCTGGAGAAAAGCGAAGGGCCTTCTCCTGCTCTTCTTCCATGTGCGCTCCAATGCTAGTTTGCTTGGATGAGTCGCCAGGAACAAGATTTATCTGCTTAGTGTCCTGGGCCGCTTTGAATTTCATTGGTGGCTCGGCAGATGGCGTGGTAACCACACTCATATCGTTTGGGTCCACCTGCGACTTATAACCTTTTAGTTCTTCCGCGGCACAGGCGGATTCTGCGAAAGCCGCATCTCCTTTCTCACATTCTATTGCTTTTTCTCTATCTCCGTACACTGTGATGACCCCTTTTGGTCCTGGTATCTTCAACTGTAGGTACACGTAGCATGGCCTGGCCATAAACTTAGCAAAGGCCGTTCTTCCAAACAAGGCGTGATATGGGCTTTGGAATTTTACCACTTCGAAGCTTAGGAATTCACTTCTAAAGTTCTCTTCTGTTCCAAAAGTTACCCCTAGGGTTATTTTCCCCCTGGCGTGCGGACCTTCCTGGGACAATGCCGTGAAATACTGTTGACGTGGGCTGCAGGCTGGAATCCTTGAGTCCTAGACGCTGGAAAGTATCGTAGTACAAGATATTAATGCTGCTTCCTCCATCCATAAGCACTTTGGTCAGCTTGTATCCTGCAACGTATGGTGCCACAACCAGTGCCAACTTGCCAGGTTCCCGTACCTGTGGCGGTGGTCGTCGCGACTCCAGGTTACCGCGTATTCCGACCACCTTAACCAAGCGGGTGTTGCTGGTATCACGGCGTTCACCTGCTGACTTCTCCGGCTCAATTTCTCTTCTCTTTTGGAGGTATCGATAACTATTGTGTGATACTGCCCCGTCTGCCTGGGGTTACTCGCGCCGTGCTGCCCAATGTTTGTGTTATGAGCCGCACTAGGGTTTCCTTCATGGGAATTCCCCCCGTTGTGTTGGCTCTCTTCTTTCCACTTTTTGTAATAATGGCATTGCGCCTTGGTATGGTCCGCTGGCCGTCCATCACCTGTCGCATGAAGGTCGCATGGCCGGTTGAAAACTTCTTGCATATTGATTGAGGAGCCGTATCCTCGACCCCTTCCACGCTGGCCTCTGAATCCTCCACGCGTATTGGCGACGAGCCCTGAGTGACCATCTTCGCTTTTGCGTTTGTTTTGACTCGTGTTGTTGTGGCTCGTTTGCTGCTGCTGGGGCTTGTTGGAGTTTTTCTTTCCTTTTGCAGCAACCTCCTCTTCTTCTCCGTCTGACGCGTCTCTGGTTTTGTCTGAGCTGGCATATTTGTTAGCCGCAGCCATCACCTCTGAGGCTCTTGACTTTATCCTTCATGCGACCCAGCTTATGAATCAGCGGCTCAAACTTGCAGTTTTTCTCCATCACCAGGACGGCTGAGCTTGGTGGTATATTATCTGAGGAGTGTATTATTTCTGCCACCCTTTTCATCCAATGGCGACTTGACTCGCCTTCCTTCTGGACACAACGCTCTAAATCTTCTATATTGCAGAGTCGCTTGCAAGTTCCTTGGAAGTTCTTAATGAAGGCATCCTTCAGTTCCTCCCAAGTATTTATAGAGTTGGGAGGCAAATTTTGCAGCCATATGTGCGCTGCTCCTTCTAGCATCATGTTTAGGTAGCGTGCGCAGATCTCTTCAGATGCGTTTAGGATGCTCATGCCCATCTCGTAATTGTTGAGCCAAGTGGTTGGATCCATGCTGGCGTTATAGTTTGCCACCTTGCGTGGCCCTTTGAAATCTTCAGGAAAAGGTTCCGATCTGATCCTCTCAGTGAAACGCCGGTCCCTTGAGTCGCGAGGACAGGGCTGTGGGCGCGCCTGCGGGGTTACCCGCGGGCTGCTTTTGCATCAATGGTGCATTCGCCTGCTTCTGCGACTTGCTCCTGCTGCCTCTGTGCGACTCCTGACACGTCCTCTGGTGGCCTGCTCTGGACGCTTCTTTCTGCTGTAATTGTGATTGGCTGGTACGAGGGGCAGCTGTGCTTCGGCTTCCGCCCTATTGGCTTGTGCAGGACTGCCGTACTTAGCATCTGAATCGCGCGCCGCGCCTCAGCATTGACCGGGTCATCGCCTGTTGGTACCATCTGAGTCAAGATATTAGCCAGCATACATATTATCGACAGGGTTCTGGTAATGGCCCTGTGGGGTGTGAAACCTCCTTGGTTGTTGCTGGGTCTCTTGATTTGTTGGTACCCTTCCTTCCGCAATCGTCTGGATTCCCGTCCCCGCGGCTGGAGTGAGCGGGATTTCCACTGTTGGTTGAGTCGCGCGCAGCTGTGTTTGCGGGTCAACCTGTTGTTGAGTCGCAGCCAGCGCGGCTACTCTCTGCCGCTCCTGTTGGATTCCTTGGTTTATCTGATCGAGCCTGCGCGCTCTTCTTCCATCCTTCGAACCTCATACAGGAGCTCGGCCCTGGCGGCCTCAATTTCTGTTGCACAGGGGGCGTTCGTGGCTGACACAGGACAAGAAGTGGTTGCTTGGGGGCCGATGCCTCGGTTTCTCCAGCAGTTCCTGATGCACCTGCTCCTCCGGCCATGTAAACCGCGACTTGTGCCATCTCTTGATCTGGTGATGATGTGATTTCTGGTGGGTAACCCCAGCAACTTTCTTCAAAGGCAGGTATGATGGACCCAAACTCTTGCGAGTCCATGCTTTCCACGGATTCTTCCCCGTCATCGGCGACTTCTTCTACTGATCGCCTTCCTTACCGATCTAACGGACCTGCCACCGATGAAGCCGACGAAGACGTTGATGGATCCGAACGGGATGACGTGGCCGGTCTCCAAATAATCTGCTTCCGGCCCCCAGCTCGAATCGTCGATGAGGGGTGTGCCATTGACCGTGATGATACGGCCAACAACAAGATCTTCAGCTCCCTTCATGGATCCTGCCGGAACGTGACGCTTTACCGCAGCCCCACGTGGGCGCCAACTGTCGTGGGTTTGTCACGTCAGGTGTCATAGATGACTTCGTAGTGTGGGATGCGAGTCAAGCATCTCCGAGCTTGGGATCGCAGGAACAAGATCAACACAGATTTACCCAGGTTCGGCCCCTCAATGTGAGGTAAAAGACCTACTTCCTGCCTACCCTAGATTGGTATTGATATGATAATCGAGGTGTTACAATGGAGGCGATCCGATCTGGTACTCGCCGTATGAGCTAGGGTTTAGGGCTTGATAGCTTGACCCGCTCTAAGTCCTGCGAGTCCTCTTATATACACAGAGGCTCGCTAGGTTTACAAAAGGAAACTTCCCCATAAGGAATACATCCATAGCCTACTCGGAGATACTTGGTCTTCACGTCCTCCGGGATATGTCTTCTAGATCTTTCCCTTTATGGCGGTTCAATATTGGGCTTGCTCCCAAGTGGGCCTTTGTCCGTGCGAGTAATTATAAGTCGCACTGGGCCGCGGGTTAACCCAAGAAAGTATTCCCCCGACAGTGCTTGCCGGCCCCAACGACGTCGTCGAGCGTGACTTCCATCGACGAAGCCGACAGCGCCACCATGGCCAACGAGGCCGCCTTCTCCTCCCGCCAACCGATCCCCATCCTGTCTAAGGATGAGGAGGAAGGAGAGAAGGAAGAGAAGAACGCGCCGGGTCCAAGAACCCGGCGCCTGCTGAAGATGATGATGAAGATGATCAGCCGCTCCGCATCCGGCGGAGGCGTAGGCCTGCGGCGAGGACGCCGGGCCCAACTCCAAGCGCTCCAGTCGGCGAACCCGACGCCGCCGGCCACCGGAGCGTCGGCTGGGGCCTGCCGTGAAGTGCAACCCGTCATTGCCGAGCGGAGGCAGAAGGACTTGCGGGACATCCCTGCGAGGGCCCGCGCCCACTCAGTCCGCCCTCCTGAGCGCTCGCTTCCGAGGGGTTCAGACCGCAACTCTCCACCTGCGTGCGGTACAGGTCTGCTGCTGATCCTCATCCGAAGTTCCGTTGGAAACGCTATCTTGAGTTTGACCATGCAGTGTCACAGGGCCTGAGGACGCGTCCCTCAGTGACATGGAGGACGCGCTGGAGAGCGACTCCCAGCGGGCGGAGCCCGCCGCGCACGTCACGGAGCCGATTGCGAGAGCGCCGACTCCTCCGCCTTCCGCCGGCGGAGGCGACGAAGTTATTGTGCCCTCCCTCGACCCGAGGGGGCCACTATTGATGACACCATGCCGGCTGGCACAGGGGATGCCACACACCTGTGCCGGAGACGGCGCTGGTGGTGACGGCGACTCGCGCTGCCGCGACGGCTTCCTCATCGGGTGGGCTGACTGCCCAGCCCCCGAGCTCCGTCCCGGGTGCGTCTGCACCCGCCTGACTTTCCGAGCCGCCATCCAAACAGCGATGGATGCGCACTAGGTACGTAGAATCTTTCTTGCACCTGTTGCGTCCGTAGCGTATGTAGCCCCCAAGGCCCGCGTGTTCGTAGAAAGCGCTTGGGTCTTCATAGTTTTCTGGATGCGATGTTTGGCGAATAGCGTAGTCCCCGGTTTGCCAATGTCGATGTAGAGGCAGGCCGGTGGCGGTGCATATGCCACTCGGGACGTACCCCGCCCCCGAGTTCTGGCAGCGTAGTCCACCATTGATTATTGTCTTGTGCACTGCAGGAGCTGTCCTGGCTCTCGAAGCCGAACAGCAGGAGACCCGCCGCCTGCAGGAGGAGCTGAAGAAGGCGCGCGACGGCTTCATCTCCGTTGTGAGCACCAGCACTGCTGGCCGCGCAGGAGAGCCGCACACGCAGGCGTTTGCCGCGTGCAGGAATCCTGCGAGCGGCTCAGCAAGCAGAAGGAGGAGGCGGACGCCGCCCTCAACCGGCGACCAAGGGGTACGACGATGACCTCGAGAAGCTCGAGCGCAAATCCGCAGAGGCCGAGCGCGAGATGAAGGAGCTGACCGAGCGGCTTGCCACCCTCGCCGTTGGCATCTGGGGTAAAGCTTCCATGCGACTTGCCACGGTTTGTGCCTGCATGACTTGTGGCCTGTTGCTGATTTTTGTTTTGTTGAACAGGCGACGAGACGGCTGGCCTGACGTCTGCGGAGCATGTCCACCGGCTCGGTGTCTTCGCCCGTGACGTTCACGGCTTGGCCAGCAAGGTCGTCCAGATGCTGTCGCCCAAGGAAGGTGTCCCCGCACCCGTCTGCAAGGTCTTGCGGGTTCTGGAGCTGATGCCCCAGGTGATCACCTGGATGCGGGAGTCTCGGCCCGAGCCGGCGCGTGCATTGCCCTCGGGCTTGTGCGGGGCCGGTACAGGCAGACGAACGTGGACAAGATCACGGCCAGCATCCCACCGATAGCAGCGGCCGGGAGATCGATCTGCAGCCGGTGCTCCAGTACTGCGCCCCTTACGCCTGCCGGGCTGCCAAGATGGTCGACCACGACGACTTCGTCTTCGACGTGGTGCCTGAGGGCAACGACCTTGGCGAGGTGGCGGACAGGGAGCCGGCATCGAGTACCTTTTTGAAAGGGCTTCATCTGCCACCGCCGGCTGCGACGAACGAGGCGTCGACGTCTTCTGCTCGGGCGGCTCCTCCGTCTTGAAGTTTGCTCCCCTGCTTTCAAAAGAGGGGTTATTTTGAAGTAGTTAGGGTTTGTCGCCTGCGGGCGAAAAATATATGTAATGAAACAAGTATGATATGTGCCGGGTCGCGTTTCAGCGTGCGCCTCTGCGGCTTATTAATCTTTGTTTTGGCACTCCCATGCTTGTTTTTTGTGCGCTTTTCGTCACTTTGTTTGTTTTTCGCTTGTTTTGTAAGCTAGTCGATCGTGCGACCTCGCCAAGTGTGCTTCGCGTGATTTTTTCGTGAGCGCGCGGTACCCATGGTGACAAAGTCCGAGTGCGGCTTCATTGTCAAGTTAGGTTTGAACCGGCTGCACTACTTCTTCACTTTGTGCGGGTAGCTGACGACTTGGGAGAAAACAACAATTTCTGTGATTTTGCTTCGTGAGCAGGGGCCAGTGGTGAGCCGCATCATGGCATCCGGCTCTCTTTGACAACCCATCAATCATATAACGTGTGAGTAGGAAGAATAAAGACTCGAAAGCATGATTGAATCGAAACGATAGCCCCCGAGCGTGCCGGGTATGTGTCGACTTTTTTCCTTGATTGATTACACAGTACAATGGATACTATGTATAATAGGGGCGAAGCAGGCTGATGTTCCATGGACGCTTGGTCTCCTCTTCCGACTTGGAGCTTTTGTTCGGCTCACGCAAGTCGACGAGGTGGTAGGAGCCGTTGCCCATCGCTTTGCTAACGACGAACGGTCCTTCCCATGGTGCCGAGAGCTTGTGCATCCCTTTCGACTTTTGGATGAGCCGAAGAACCAAGTCGCCTTCCTGGAAAGAGCGACTTCTAACCCGGCGGCTGTGATAGCGGCGCAGGCTTTGCTGATATATCGCCGTCCTGGAGAGTGCGAGTTCGCGAGCTTTTCCAGGAGGTCGACGCCGACTAGGCGGGCTTCTTCATTTTCTTCCTCGTTGTAGAGGGCGACCCGAGGCGAGTCGTGCTCGAGGTCGGTCGGCATGACGGCTTCCGCCCGTACACCATGAAGAATGCGTGTAGCCGGTGGAACGGTTTGGAGTCGTTCTGATGCCCCAGAGTACGGCTGGTAGCTCGTCCAGCCAGCAACCCGGTGTTCGCTCCAGTGGGACTTGAAGTCGCGGCTTGATCCCGGCCAGCACTGTCTGGTTCATTCTTTCCGCCTGCCCGTTTGATTGCGGGTGGCGACAGACGCCAAGTCGAGACGATGCCTTTTTGTTTGCAGAAGCCTTCATCTCTCCTTCAGCAAATTTGTGCCATTGTCGGTGATGATGCTGTGCGTGGGTAGCCAATCGGAAGATTAGCTTCTGGAGGAACTTGGTTGCGGTCTTGCCGTCAGTTTCTTGATAGGTTCAACTTCGACCCATTTGGTGAACTTGTCGACTGCGACAGCAAATGTGTCATGCCACCCACGAGCTGTTTTGAACTTGCCCACCATGTCTATTCCCCAGACTGCGAATGGCCATGTCAGAGGGATGGTCTTCAGAGCCGCGCGGTGGGTAGGTGATCCTGCCGGGCGTACTTCTGGCACCCGATGCACTGACGGACGATGTCGACTGCATCCTGATGTGCGGAGCCAGAAAAAACCGTGCCTGAACGCCTTGGCGACCAGGTTGCGGCGCCACATGGTGGCCGCAATCTCCCGAGTGGATCTAATGAAGGATGCGCCTTCCCTCCCCGGCTCGACGCAGCGGAGGAAAACTCCCGATGTGCTGCGTTTGTAGAGCTCGTGTTGATGATGGCGTAAGCTGAGGCCCGGCGCACGACTCGCCGTGCTAGGACCTCGTCGGCTGGCAGCTTTTTGGTGGTGAGGAACTCATGTAGGGTTCCCTCCGTCGCTTGTTTCTTGGTTACCACCACCAGAGTTGTATCTGAGATGGCGGGTTGGCGATGTCGACTTCGGCCGGCGGGCGTACCGACGGGTTGTGTAGGTGGTCGAGGAAGACGCCGGGTGGGACTCGATCCCGCTTAGACCCAAGCGAGAAGTGCGTCAGCCGCCTCGTTCTTCCTCCGGTCGATAAGCTCCAGCTCCATGCCGACGAAGGTGTCGCCGACTTGATCGATGAGCCGGCGGTAAGCCACCATGGGATCATTTGCATCCCAGGTTCCCATCGTTTGCTGAACGACGAGGTCGGAATCGCCATAGCATTGATACGGCTGACTCCCATCTCGTTGCACGCGTAACCATGTAGGAGGGCTTCGTACTCGGCGACGTTTGTTGGTGCAAGTGAAGTGTATCTACAGCACATATCGTATATGTCGCCTTGCGGAGAAGTGAGGACGACTCCAGCCCCCGAGCCCTCATACATCTTTGACCCGTCAAAGAACAAGGCCATCTGCCGGCTTCATAGGTTGGAGCCGGCAACTGTGTCTCCATCCAGTCGACGAGGAAGTCGGAAAATGACTGCGACTTGATCACAGTGCGGACTGCTTAGCTGAGGCCGAAAGGCTGCAGCTCTCGGAGCCCATTTTGCGCGCGCCCAGTTGCCTCCTCTGTTGCGGATTATTTCAGCTAGGGGAGATGAGCTGACCCACCATCATCGGGTGGCCATGAAGTAGT